>JAEMWC010000775.1:207500-400000 GCA_016490735.1 Pachyseris speciosa
TTCAGCGTACTGGACAAAAGAGACCTCTGCAATGGGTCGAAACATGGCAGACGTCTCTTTTCTCCAGCACGCTGAATACAAGGAATCAGCCGAACATAAAAACTGACTTTATATGTGCGCCGAGTTTGCACCTTTAATGTTGCGTTATATATCAAAACATATCATCTTTGCTTATATTATAACAAACTAGAAAACCTTTTTGTTATTCTTGTTAGACTTAGGTTAGCAAGCGGTGCAGGCAGAAAACCACCAAGAATTTTATTTCGGCCGCTCACTCCCCTCCCTTCTCCGCTCATCTTGAATTCCCGTATTCAAATTCGACCCCTCGAACCCCCTAAACCACCCCACAACACCCCACCCCCCCCCCCCCACGAGTCCCTATAGAAATTTCCAACCGTAAAGATAGGTAAGGATATTGATATTTTATTGGAAACGCACATCAAGGTATGTGACTCATCTTTCGTAGTGTTATTACAAATCCTGTTGATAGGTTATTACAAGTCCGGTTAAGTATGTTATTACAAATCTGGTTCAAAGTTTATTACAAATCCGGTTAGTTATTTTATAACATATCCGGTTGATTTTAATTACAAATCCTGTTGTTATTACATATCCGGTTGATTTTATTACAAATCCGGTTAATATTACAAATCCTGTTGTTTATTACAAATCAGGGTGATACAAAGGTCTTCAAGCACTTAAGTATTTTTTCGATCAACGCACCGTCAAGGAACCCACAGGGAACCCAGACAATCTGTTTGTGTGACCCTTTGTTATTTTATAGTAAATGTATGGGATTTACCGTATGTTTCATGCTCTAGCGACGAATCGCTAAATATAGGTATTGAACAACGCTAAATAAAAGTGAAATTGTCTTACCTGTGCTGTACTGTCGTCCTTTTGCCTCAATACTGATATTTTAAGCGATTTTGTCGGGTTTTGTCTTCGCCGCCGACTGTGCCTCATCATTTCTTATGAGGCACAGTCGGCGGCGAAGACAAAACCCGACAAAATCGCTTAAAATATCAGTATTGAGGCAAAAGGACGACAGTACAGCACAGGTAAGACAATTTCACTTTTATTTAGCGTTGTTCAATACCTATATTTAGCGATTCGTCGCTAGAGCATGAAACATACAGGAGTACCCAACGACATTTTTTCCAAAATGGATCAGTTGTTGCTGATAAGTATTATTTATCATTAACTGAGTCATTTCTGGTTGATTATTAACTTTCCTGGCAAAAAAATAACCGCTCTTCAGAGCCAGCAAGCTTAAATTTGAATTATTGATTTTCTAGCCAGGATCGCTCGATGTATTCCATTTTTCCAGCCACTAGCACATTCGATTGCTATGCTAGCCAGAGAAATTATTTCCTAAGGCTTTTACCAGCCAGGATGGCCATTTTATGGGCCTCTTTTTCAGGAAAAAAGGGAAATTATTTCTGTATTCTTTTCTACATTTTTTGTCAGTTTCGTGTTACGGAATAGTTGAGATTATCGTGGATCTGCGTTATCCGCACTGCAATGGCTGCAGGCTATCTTTCGGAAATGATACTTCTAGGCTATGCTGGAATATTCGATTTCACACTGATGTCGCATTCACCTAGTTTCCCCACGGTTATATTGTTGGTCATTGGTTGGTGCCGCTTTCCACATTTTAATTTTCTTCGGTGATTTCATAGGAGGACCAAAACTTCGGTTTATCTGCCTTTGTACAATTTAAACTTATAGAATACCTGCGTACGGACTAGGTTCTCTCTGCGTCAACTTGAGAATGAAATGACGTATTGTGGTTCGATTTCTTGACTATTTTCTCATAAATCCCTACCAATATAGATCGATGACATAATTGAAGACACAGAAAGGAAACCGTTATGGCAATTATAACTTAAATGATAAAACTCCATAACTGATTAAAAAGGTTTCATTGAAACAACGACAATTAAAGATTGCTTTGTGATCCGTGTCAGTATGGAAAAGCAAACAGAAATTAAAATGTCGCTGAATATATTTCCTGCTGCATTAAGTATCTCACACAACAAGATTGCTGTCATATATTCAGCTTTTAATGTTGGTATTACAGTACTTTTTTTAGTTGCAAAGTTAGCTGAGCACAATTTTACTTATTTTATTATTATACTCAAAGCAGTTGTTAATGACAAAAATTACCCACATTTTAGAAAAACACAACTGGGAAAAATACCTTTTGTTCTGACGTTATACAGCGATAAATGATGTGTTGTTGATATGGTAACATTGATACTTTTGATCATGACCTATTTTTAACATTGTCTATACACTCTATTCTTAAATGGCTGGCATATTAATTTCCTTTTGTTTTCACTCAAATTGTCTCGTTCGTAAGTTCAAAATTCAAAACAATATTTCAGCGTAACCGAGAAAAGAAGGGCTCTCCTAAAAACGACTGCATGGCAGGCTAACACTCTGGGTGGCTCGTGACAACCTTTGCGCACGCATTTTGGTATAAACAGTTTTAAAGTTTCACTTTTAAATGTAGCGAAAATTCGTTCTGGTGAACATTTTGCCAAGTAATAAAGTTGTTTCATAGTTTCCATGATTCAACGATAGCGATAACGTTCAATTACTTGTTCAGATTATGGGAAGATTGCCAATTCACATCCGCGAAAACGAACTCAGTTGCTTATCGCGACTGTCGGGTTACCGGGGGATTACCATTAAGACAAATTAAGGAGCTCCGTCATTAATTCGGCACGCAAACGGGGTGTATCTTGATATGTCCAGGTGAAATTGGCACTCCCAGCACAAATGTCACGAGCTGAACAAACGACTGCGACACCACAACTTCCATGACCAGTTGTTGACTTGGCGTTACCATGTGGCTGATCAGGCATAGCAATCTTGAACCTTTTGAATTCCTGCCATTTCGCAGGTTGAAATCTCTCGTTTCTTGTAGTCTCGTACATGATGGAGATTATTTCGATTGCGTGGCTTCTTAGGTTGTCTGGTATTGGGCAGTGGTATCCGTCATCAAAGAATATTTTCTGTTCCTTGACTGAAAAGACAGCTAGTCCCCAGTGGCACTCGTCCGCCATATGCACAGGAAGAAACATAGTATCTACATTTTCCATGTCATAACGCAGGCATATGCTCTCCACCACATTCCTTAAGACATACCCTGAGGATAGAAATGATGGCAGCAATATGTTGCGGCACGCTTTCTCCGATTGGTTCTTTCTATCGCAGTACTTTTGTATTAAGAAGTTCACAATTTCGTCACTCAAATATCTCTCTCCGCAAAGGAGAGAGAACTCTTGCGATGTGATTCTATAGTTTTCATACGACGTTAGATAAGAATCATCGACATTCCATCGGTCTAAAAGTGCATCAGTAACTTCCTTTTCATGCCTCGTATTTGCAAACACCGTTTTCAACCACGTCTTCTCAAAGGCAATTTCTGTTCGCAAACTTTTTAGCCGATGAAATCTTTGTAGAATGCGAATACCCTCTGAATCGAAATTTCCGTAAAAAGGGAATTTCGCGATTGAACCTTTGTTTTCAGACTTCCTTATCTCGCCATCTAGTTGCTGGAGAACGGAGAGTGGTGGCAGTTTCTCAACACTGAGTGAGTCGGAAATCGCGGCATCACTACTATGGCAGATTTCGTAGTTCACTAACGCATGGTCAACCTCAGGAAACGTAGACTCTCCTAGAATGCGTCTTGGGTAGAAAAACCTGTCGTTACGACGTCGAACATCAACCAAGACACCAATGTCTATCGAAAATCTTCAGACTTTTCATCATCAATAACAATGGCTTCCTGAACATCGGTTTCTTCCTTCTCTGCCTTCGTTGTCTTGTCATCCTCCTTCGTCTCAAGGATACCTGATTGGCCAACTGCTGAGCTTTTCGCTTTTCCCACAACTGTCGCCTTACCTGTTCCGCCCACTGAGGGAATGTTAACCTCTTTCATCAAGTTGATAGTCGGGGTATGTTTGCTTGCTATTACTGGTTTATTACCCTTAGACGTAGTCATATCTTCTGACTTCTGGATATTTGGGGCAAGGTTTAAAGACTGTAGTGATGAACGAAAAGCTTTCCCTTTATTTTTGACTTGTTTTTTCTTCGGTCTAAGCTTCGTAGACTGGGTTTGATGCCTGCTTACGTCCAATGAGGTTGACCTTTCCTCCAAAGCTTCCTTTCTTTCTTTCGCGCTACTCGACGACTGTTGTTCTTTTTTTAGCTCATTTCTGAATTTAGCTTTCTTCTCGTCTTGGAAAGAGCTTTCTTCGTTCGAATTTCGTCCCTTTGGTTCGCTCTTGTTCATCCGCTTCTTCTTGACCTCCATGGCATTTTCCGGATCGAGATTGTGCTTCCTTTTACGTCCAGATTTTGACGTGGATTGAAATTGTATCGGTCGATTAAAGAATGAAGATGGAAGCCACATGTCCTCTTCGGATCCGTACCCTTTGAACCGGACTTTGTATTCGTAACAGAGAGTATCTTTTGATAGACGTCTGTCTAATACGTCTTCAACTTCAAAGAACTCGTCATCAAGTTCACTGCTGTTGTCGCCTTGGTTGTCGTCTTCTACTGAGAGGGGCGACGAATCATCTTCACTGCAGTCGGCAGAAACAGTTCCAAGTTTGCGAAGATAGTCTTTGGATGAGGGATGAAGTGTGTACTTGAAACGTTGTCCCGGTATTGGCTGGAGAACTACCTTATTGATGATGCTTGAATTTGATTTCCACTTGGTAAGAACAACATCGTCCCGGACCCCGTAAACACCACCTCCTTCATGGTTGTACAGGGAGCATCGAACCCGTACAGGCACTTTGCCCTTCGTTTGAAAACTTGTGATTTCTGAACCATCTTTTGTTAACTGGATTGCCTCGACCCGGCCAATATGAAATTTCTTCTTCCCTTTTTGGACAATCTTTAGCGCAACGTCGCAGTATTTAAATATGTCATGTTTTGGATTCAAAGGCTCTTTTCCTGGGAGATACTTGGAAGCCCAATGCCTTTTCTGGCGTGAACGTGATATGTACTCCCGAGGCAAAAGAATTTTGATCGCTTGCTTTACGTGCATGTGCGTCAAGCGCCCATCCACATACTTGCTTATCTTCCAAGCTCTTCCTCCTTTGTCCATGCCATCATCACCCACATTTTGTTCTTTATGGCCTTTGACTTCATCTTGATCACATACATCACTTCTTTCTGGAGTACTTGTCTGTAGTAATACAGCATCTTCTTCTAGTTCCTTTTCCTTTTCTTCTTCGTTCTCTTCTTGACACCTCTTGCTTTCTCTCGTCTCGCGTCCTTTAACACCTGTCACGCCTTGGATACTATTCACACCTTGCTCGCATGCATTTTTTCCTCGAGTGCTTGTTGATGGCAATGCTCGGTCTTCTTCTTGTTGTTTTCACCCTTCTTCTTCCCCTTCAATCTCACACCCACTGTCCTCTTTTCTCTCGCATCCTTCAACATCTGATAAGTCAGCAAAGGACCGGTCAAGCTTATTGTAGCCCTCAGAAGGTTGACTGTGTACCACAGTATATCCTGGTGGCTTTGTAAAGGTATACGGCTTATCCCAATGTTGTGTTTTCTTCAGCAGGTCCACACATTCTGAAGGTAGGTACTTTCTAAAAAGGGCCTGCCCTTCCCTAACACCATCTCTATGTGCTTCAATCTGTGCTTCTTTGAAATCCGCGTAGTTGTCAGGATAGGAATACTGCTTCGTATGTTGGCTCTCTTTGAAAGCAAAGGCTAATTTCTTCCTTTTATGTGATGCCGTCACTTGAGCTCCAGCAAAGGAAAGGCGCTGCTTTGCATTCAGATTAAACTGTACTTTAGAGCTTCGATCAAGCATGTCTCCAAAGGTTGGTTGCGAATCGCGAGACTGCAATTCTGTTGTCTTTCCTTGCATCTCGCCAATGATTCGCTCCGTGGTTTTCGTCCCGGAATTGTAGGGGGAAGCCCAAACGGGTCCTAATTCCTTGAAATGTAAGAACATGGCCAATTGATGGACAGTGCCTGCAGCAAAATGTATTTCCGCTGTCTTGTAGCAGCCATACGTGATGAACTTGCCACGCTTCGTGGGATCGTTTTTAGCCCCTGGCTTGGAATGAAGAGCCATTTTTTTTAGCTCCAGAACTCTCCTCCACAACCGCAAAATGGTTATCCCACACGAAACAGACCTTTGAACGTCTCTAGGTGTTCCAAAATGAGGAACACGAAATGGCTCAATCAAATGATGGACAGCTCTAATGTACAGGCTAGTTGCCTGAGAACCAGGTACGTGTTCATCAAGGAGATCAGCGATGCGGGGTGTGAACAACCTCATACAGGCGTCGGAATTCTGGTCACAAAAATAAATTAAAAGCAAGTCTGATGCATTGAAGCCACAGTCTAGTCCCAGAACTTGACAGCGGTGCTTTAAGTCTTGAAGGTGTCGTATCGTTGCTGCGATGTGGACAGTTTTACCATTTACAACGACCTCTTTTGAGACGGGGACGTACATTGACTTACGGTGAGCTTCATCCTTGAGAATTGCTACTTCGACTCCATGTTTATTCTTCCAGCCGCTGTACGTGGAGCATTCTTTATGTCCAGGAACACCTTTGCAACTGCTTAATGAACCATTCTTTAATCGTTCTTGAAAGAGCTTGTTTGTCGTACATCATCTGAAAATTCTTTAACGACCTCAGAGTCCCAAAGGTATAAACATCTGACCTTTTCTTGTTTTAACCCTGATTGTTGAGGCTCTGAGGTCCCAGCTAGTTTAAAGGATTCGCTGTCTTCTTGAAGAAATCGTAAATGGGCTTAGACTTCGCTCGTTGACCCTTATTTGTTGGGAAACGCGTCTGTTCCACTTTTTCCTCTCGCCAGATACGTTTGGCTTCCAAGTGGCACTTTGAAAAACTATGCTCATGCATTTGAACAATCCCAGAGAACTCCAGTTTTGCTGTACCATCTAAAATCGCATCTGTGGTTGCCTGTTTTGATCTTGCCGCAGAATGTGGATGGGAGTTGAGTATGGCCCACTTTAAATATGGTATGCAAATTTGGCAGGCGAAGTTCCCCTTTCCGACCTGTGAAAACTGCGGGAAGACGTCACCTAGGAAAGACATTCCGTCGCAATCAGCAACAAAATTTCCAACTTTAATAGGGGGAAAACAAGCAGCAACGAAACATCTTATACGGGCATCTTTGTAAACGGGTGTGGTTCCACATGACGACTGAATGTTAGCTCTTTCAACGTCGAGGTTTGAAGACTGTGGGTATGTCGACCTAAGATAAGCTTGAAATGAAGTTGGCTTGCCAGGAAGATGAGACGGAAGTAGATGATCAAGCTTCCTATGATACTTTTTGTACAGTTGTTCTGATAATTCCTCTCCATCACCACTGTCGGACTGGTCTTCATCACTTATGATGTCAGCCTTTTCAATCATTAAATCTTCACTATTATCACAGTCAGTTTGAGAGATGGGATTGAGTTGCGTTGTTTTCTTGTGGGGTTGTGCTGACGTAGGTTTCTCCACTGTGATGCAATCATGATTGGCGGAGACGATGTTTGGGCCCTCATTCCATCCCTCGGAACCTTGAGACGCTTGGTCAAAGCTTTCATGGACTGGTGAATAGAAGCCGCCAAGGTCAGCTGAAAGTAGTGACCTTTCTTCTTCAACACGGCCGCTATGTTCAGAGTGCATGGGAGGATCACTTTGAGGATTTCCTTGAATGCGAGAGACTGGTGCAGCCTTCTCCCTGGTGCCCATAAGGATTTCATGGTTGTTGTCGGACGAGACGCATAAACTTTGATGCTTTCCGACTGAGGAAAAACGATCATAGATACCTGTAGAGGGATCTGACTTGTCGACCTTGCCGCCATCCTGAGAATCTTGGCATTTTGCGGATCCTTGAGACGCTTGGTCAAAGCTTTCATGGACTGGTGAATAGGAACCGCCAAGGTCAGCTGAAAGGAGTGACCTTTCTTCTTCAACACTGCCGCTATGTTCAGAGTGCATGGGAGGATCACTTTGAGGATTTTCTTGGATGCAAGAGGCTGATGCGGCCTTCTCCCTGGTGCCCATAAGGATTTCATGGTTGTCGTCGGATGAGACGCATAAACTTTGGTCCTTTTCGACCAAAGAAAAACGATCATCGACACCTGTAGAGGGATCCGATTTGGCGTCCTTGCAGCCAGCCTGAGAATCTTGGCATTTTGCGGAGTCGATGACCTGATCCTTTCTTTTCAGGAACTTGAAAGCAGAAAGTTTTCCTCCGTGTGTGTTACCGTGCGACGAAGACGGGCTAACCTGTCGAAATGCAGGCTGCTTGAATACAGTATTTCCAAGTAGCGAAAAGAACACTGATCGGTCGTCATCTGAAATGCCACAATCACCAGAATAATGCAGCCACAGGTCTTGCTTGGCGATGACGTCATCTTGTCCTCCTTCGCAATAGTTTTTGTCCATCCATTGCTGAAGATCTTGGGTGCGAACATTGACGGTTTTTCTTTTATTAGTTTTAGCGACTTCCGTAACAGGACTAGTTCTCTTATCCGTCTTCAAATGTATCCCCTTATATGAAACAAGGCGACCTCGTTGGAAAACTGATTGGACTTTTGTGTAGCCTACATTTGCAAATGCTTTTCCTAAATAACCCATAAAAAGGTCTTTTCCCACCTCCAAGTCTATGTTCATAAAAGTACAAAACCTCTCCCATAATGCTTGTTTTGGAACAGCGGTGCTTCTATCGTCTGACTCAGCAACACAATTACTCAGCCAGCCCTCCACATCTGATAGCTGATAAAACGTAAAGCAGAAACCAACAGTTAGACATTAAACAAAACGCTTGCTAAACATTTAAACAGAAACCATGACATGGGTGGTTTTCAGCATTTTGAAGTGCAAACGTTTCCCATTTAAGAAACACGTATTCTGATATAATAATAGATTAATGATAAATAGTAGATGTCATGTGACACTAAATACCACTTTTATCTGATCAATCAAGTCAAATGTATTTGTAATGAGGACAAGTTGTTTTATACAAAGCAAATGAACGTTCTGTAATTAAAGTCTTTCATGGGGATCATTTAATTTTAATGCATGAGTAGGCGATAAGCCATTAAGCAAACTTTTCTCAAATCTTACTGACAGTCTCATCTGTCAGCGAGAACCCAACCAGACCTTCAAATCCCAGCGTAATATGTGCATCACCTCATTTTAACCGACAAAACAACTCACCTTGAACTTATGAAGACCTTTCTTCGTATCTTGGGACATGTCGAGAAAAAACCACTCCCTTTCACGAGAGACCTGGCATCCGTGTAGCAAGCAGTAAAGGTGACTGCATTCAAGTTACCTAAAACAAAATGTAAGTTAATGCACACCCAAAATGTTTGAATAACAAGGACTTCCAAGGATTCCATCACTTGTAACCCAAACCATAAATTGCATGAGCCCTTGCCACCTCGTAACATTTGTGAATTCTATTTAAGACGAAAGAGGAATTTTAATGTCCCCCTGGCTAAGACGAAGAGAGTTATGAACACATTGATATACGGTAACTGTGATTAAATTTTGAGCTATATGCATAGGTGTATATAGGGATATGTGTATATTTTCTTATATTTCTCTTACTTTTTATTAGATTTTATTATTGTAACGATTAATCTAATTCAGCCTGTGGCTGCGATTTTGATCAGAATAAACTATCTATCTATTTAATAAAAGGAGGAACCACGCTATAATTTATTGTCAACTTACCTTCAAACAATTCAGTTTGCAATCACAGCAGTTACTACAATTGTACTCAAATGAACTCGAATCTGAAAAAAAAAAAAAAAAAAGAAAATCAGTAACGTCAAACGCAACCAGAGTCATGCCAGTAGACTATGAATGGATGACTCAATAGATGAATGAATAAATTAACAAACGAAATTAGTAAAGAATGAAAGATGAAGGAATTAAGAAAGGTAGGAACAAATAAACGACGAATCGAGTAAAGAAAAGAGTGGGTGCTTGACTAATTAATGTGTTGATTGTCCAGATGGTTGAAGGAACACAGTAACGAGGCAAGGAAGGAAAGAACGCATCAGTGAAGTTTCGCAGCAAAGACCCATTCTTGTTAGAGGACACGTCACCGCAAAGTTCACAAAATTAATTGCAAAGTTTCGCAGCAAAGGCCCATTCTCGTTAGAGGACACGTCACCGCAAAGTTCACAAAATTAATTGCAAAGTTTCGCAGCAAAGGCCCATTCTCGTTAGAGGACACGTCACCGCAAAGTTCACAAAATTAATTGCAAAGTTTCGCAGCAAAGGCCCATTCTCGTTAGAGGACACGTCACCGCAAAGTTCACAAAATTAATTGCAAAGTTTCGCAGCAAAGGCCCATTCTTATTAGAGGACACGTCACCGCAAAAGTTTCACAAAATTAATTGCAAAGTTTCACAGCAAAGGCCCATTCTTGTTAGGGGATACTTCAATGTTAGGGTTTCACAGATTTAAGGGCAAAGATTCGCAGAAAAGGCCCACTCTTGTTAAAGGACACGTCACTGCAAAAGTTTCACAAAATTAATTGCAAAGTTTCGCAGCAAAGGCCCATTCTTGTAAGAGGACACGTCACCGCAAAGTTCACAAAATTAATTGCAAAGTTTCGCAGCAAAGGCCCATTCTTGTTAGGGGATACTTCAATGTTAGGGTTTCACAGATTTAAGGGCAAAGATTCGCAGAAAAGGCCCACTCTTGTTAAAGGACACGTCACCGCAAAAGTTTCACAAAATTAATTGCAAAGTTTCGCAGCAAAGGCCCATTCTTGTTAGAGGACACGTCACCGCAAAGTTCACAAAATTAATTGCAAAGTTTCGCAGCAAAGGCCCATTCTCGTTAGAGGACACGTCACCGCAAAAGTTTCACAAAATTAATTGCAAAGTTTCGCAGCAAAGGCCCATTCTTGTTAGAGGACACGTCACCGCAAAGTTCACAAAATTAATTGCAAAGTTTCGCAGCAAAGGCCCGTTCTTGTTAGATGATACTTCAATGTTAGGGTTTCACAGATTTAAGGGCAAAGATTCGCAGAAAAGGCCCACTCTTGTTAGAGGACACGTCACCGCAAAGTTCACAAAATTAATTGCAAAGTTTCGCAGCAAAGGCCCATACTTGTTAGAGGACACGTCACCGCAAAAGTTTCACAAAATTAATTGCAAAGTTTCGCAGCAAAGGCCCATTCTTGTTAGAAGACACGTCACCGCAAAGTTCACAAAATTAATTGCAAAGTTTCGCAGCAAAGGCCCATACTTGTTAGAGGACACGTCACCGCAAAGTTCACAAAATTAATTGCAAAGTTTCGCAGCAAAGGCCCATTGTTATTAGAGGACACGTCACCGCAAAAGTTTCACAAACTTAATTGCAAAGTTTCGCAGCAAAGGCCCGTTCTTGTTAGAGGATACTTCAATGTTAGGGTTTCACAGATTTAAGGGCAAAGATTCGCATCAAAGGTCTGTTTTCGGATTCTTCCCTCTTAGTTTGTTCTCACCTGGATCAGGTTCTAGCGAATTTTCTTCAAGTTCCGTCTGCAAACTGACTTGGACAAGTAAATGTACTAGTATAATACAATGCAATTTACAAAGAAAAAGCGAAATTTATCCTACTAATGAAATCAACTGTTAATAACTTAGGGGCACCCAACGACAAGTTTCGGTAGATATCTTTTCGGTGGAGGGTAATTCGCCTTGTGCTTTCGGCGTCGATTAAAGCGTGCACTCGGATTTTCGTACCTAAAAAGTGGCCTAAAAGATTCGCAATTGGGAAATCATAGCCCCTAAAGTTTTCGAAAGGGTTGTAATTGCTGTTTTTGGCAGTCAAAAACGTCAATTAGCATTTTCGGAAAGAAAATAGCTCCCTAGAAAGTTCGTGGAAAGTTCATTTCAGCTTGCATTTTCTCAAAGGAAGATATTGTTCCCTAACATTTTCGGGAAATCAAAATTTCAGCTAGGGAATACGAACAGATGAACTTCTTCTAGCGAATGAAAACATCACTTTAAACAGACTTCAAACACGATAAGGCACTTAAAAATGCCTTTCTACAGCCTTTGTTGATTTGGCTCGTTGGGTGATTATTTTTCGATTTTTTTTTAAGTTATCGGATAACTTAAAAGAAAAAAAATCGAAAAATAATCAAAGAGTACAACAGAAGATATATTCGTAAAATTATGGCGGCTGCTCGCAACGATCGCTTTTCTGCGTTTCGAACTGCTGTTCATTGGAGTCCAAATTTCCAGTGCAAAAAGAAGCGTTTTTGGCGTTCCTAAGCCGTAAGGATGCGTTGGCTGGTTTACCGACGAATTGTGATAAATCTTTAATCTTTGAAATTGCTCCAGCAATTTGCGCCGGTCTACATGATCTACATGTCCTTTTGGTGATCTGCCCACTCTCTAGCTGCCCTTATTTACTCACACATTCAAGAGCTTGCCGATAGTGATATTGCAGCCTGCTCTCTTGGTTCTTATAGCGTTCTGGTTGACGACGTAAATGTGTTAAAGCATAATATAATATTTACAAGTCCAGAGCTTATTATTCAGGAGGAAAGGTGGCGAAAATTCCTACAAAGCAAGGGTGTGCTTGATTTCTGAAATTTTCCAAGGCTCCATTTAAGTTTTCTAACTTTTTCCAATTCTCGTATGCATTTCGTGCAGAACCGAGAAGAGGCATCATCTTGTTTACAAAGTTACAAACAGGACACCATGTATCCCCGCAACCGGTTTGGTTGGATATGATACACGAAACTGCACAGAAGTGAGGTTCAGCATTCGTGCGACCAGAGGTTATTTTTTTTCCTCTCAGCGCTTCGCGGCTCGTTGCTGGGGCTTCGCCGAGTAAATTCCCTCCTTCAAACGAAAAAAATAACCTGGCACCCAGGGTACAATTTCACCGGCAATGACAAGAATGATGGCGCCTCCTGGCAAAAAATTTAAGTTAAGTCCCCTTGATTGTAAGGTGACAATTCGTTTTCTTTTCTGGTGGGTGTGCTACGTATAGATTGGAACAACGCTAAAAGAATGTTAACCGATAAATCGTCGGTCGCGGTTTAAATGAATGGCGACGGCAAGCATCAACGGGATTAGGCATCGATGGGCGGAAATAAACCTTTTAGCGGTTTCCGATGTTGTTAGGGGATAAACACGGCCAAATTGGAGTACGTTATTTCGAACTCGGATATTTCGAATTCCCCGCGTATTCGAACTAAATTTTGTTTACTTTGGACTTGAATCTACCCTTTCATTTCGAAGTTTGAATAAAAAGGTGGTTGGCAGAGATCCGACGCGGTCAGAACGCAGTGTAACAATTTTCTTTGCCCATCGCGCACAATTTGATTTGCGCAATGTGCCAGTCTCTACCCTGGGTGCCAGAGGTTTTATTTTTCTTAGCGAGGCCGGCGGTTAACCCGCTAATGCGAAAAATAAGCACCTCTAGTTACGGCGGTTGAGAACCTCACCTCAATCTCCCTCAACCCTTGACAGATCGACAAACCGGTTTTCTACAGTGTTTGTTTCTTTTTATAATTTGATATGACGTGTCACCGCGGTGATCTGGTGTCCTCAAATTAGTAAGGGATTTGTTCCCTGGCTAGACGGTTTTGACACTTTAATAAAGTATAGGGAAATTCGTGAGCTGCGTTTCCACAACCCCGGTTAAAATTATAGCGTCTGTAAAAAGTTTTAAAGTTGTTCATTGCTGTATCTGGAAGGTTCAATTTTTTCGGCGGTGTCTGTGCGAGACAGACAAAGATATCTACGATCGAGGTTGTACTCTGGGTGCCAGAGGTTATTTTGAAGGAGGAAAATTATTTCGCAGCGAAGCAGCGTCAAACAAACTTTGCGTTTCGCGGGTTAACGGCTCCTCGCTAAAAAAAAAACCCTCTGGCACTCGAGGTATCGAGGTTGTCGTCTGTGTTGTGATTTCCGGTAAACAAGATCACTGCCTCATCCATTTTGTGCATGAAATGTCCAAGAGACGAGGAGAAATTAGAAAAGCTCTTCGAGGCACTGAATGTTTTTAGAAAGAAAGCTGAACAGACGCTTACGGAACAAAAGGAACTAGATGGGGGTGGAAATTCCACGGTAATATTAAAAGAGATGTTACAGAACTTCGCCGACCATAATTAAAACAGCGGTACAGTGTACTGTCAGGAAAAAGTCCGCACTGAAATGTCCAGCCCACGTTCGACCGAGATCGCTTTTAAACTTTGCTGGACTGCAACTTCACAACGACTTAGTTGTCCCATTCAATAAGGTTAGATCAAAGCCTCCGACACATGTACATGATGTGGACGGGTATTCTGTAATTGCTCCGGACGTTGTTAAAAGGACAGCAAGCACATCCTCATGCATGATAAAATGAAAACACATCCTCACGCTTGATAAAATGAAGTAAAACTTCTTCCTGAACAGGTTTCAATTCTAAAATATCCGAAAATCTACAGTTAAGTGCGTATTGAACTGCACCTCTAAATGCTCGCTCGAATTCACAACCTTCCATCGCCATTTATGTTTCGCTATGGTAGCCTTCCTCACGCTTAAAACCGGTTTTATGGCCACTGGGGTGCATTATCGCCGTTCAACCAACAAAATTGAGTGTTAGGCCAATTTTTTGTTTTCGTAATCCTGTTCGCACATGAAGATGCGAATTTTTTTTAGTGACAGATGGCTCTAATGCAAGGCAACCGCAAAACCCACACTGAAGGAGTCCGTTATCAATTTGATGACCCAATGACGGATGGATGTCAACGAACAAAGGATTTTCTCGCCTGACAAAATTTATACAGCCTCCAAAGCTAGTCGACGGAATCTTTGAAGTTTCGTTGCGCTTACAAAAATTTTGGTGGGTGCAAAAAATCGTTCGCACTAGAAATGACTTCGCTTTGACAGATATTTTTGGTAAAATCAAACAAAATTTCGCGTAGTGCGAACAGGCCCTTAGATCGTTTTCACTACGAAAACCAATCAGCGACCGAGTTCACTATCTGAAATCTTGGAAGTGATGTTCTCAGCCATCGTGACCAGGGGTTATTTTTCCTTTAGGCACTTCACGCCTCGTTACAAGCAACAACAAAAAATAAACCACAACTTTGAAGCGTTCTCAAGCATATATTTCTGGAGGGAAAGACATGATACAGAGTCTCTCTGTACAGTTCTAGATTCTCAGATAAAGA
This sequence comes from Pachyseris speciosa, assembly GCA_016490735.1. Classification (NCBI taxonomy): domain Eukaryota; kingdom Metazoa; phylum Cnidaria; class Anthozoa; order Scleractinia; family Pachyseridae; genus Pachyseris; species Pachyseris speciosa. The sequence goes on from JAEMWC010000775.1 coordinate 222,693, forward strand.
TACAGAAAAAAAAAAGCGTTTTTCGCTGTGGCTAAATGGCCGGTAACCGGTCAAGGTGTTTAAAACACTAAATGACCGGCAGTCCGATATATGTTTTTTGTAATTGTAAAATAGAAGAATCCCAGCTAATCCAAATGATCGTATGTCGATTAGGAAAAGTCAAGCGATTCGGAAATGATTTATAGATCTCAAGTTCAGCTCTTGCTGTATGCTGGGCTCATTGGACGAACCGTGATTTGTGACACAATTTTTTTTTCAGGTCGACTGCCAGCCAAGGTGTTAAAAATACTATTATGACCGGCAGTCTGCTATTTTTTTAAGAACTCCGCAATTTTTTTAGAACTGTCAAATCAAAGAATCCCGGCTAATCCAAACCATCGTTTATAGAAATAATAATTAGTGTTTTTAGCAGTGGTCGACCTGAAAAAAATTCGAAGTGACACAAATCACGGTTCGTCCAATGAGGCCAGCATAAAGCAAGGGCTTTACTTAAGATCTATAAATCATTTCCGAATCGCTTGACTTTTCCTAATGGACGTTCAATGGTTTGGATTGACTGGAATTCTTCTATTTTACAATGACTGCCGGTCATTTAGTGTTTTGACACCTTGGCCGGCAATCGACCTGAAAAAACAATTCTGTCACAATCACGGTTCGTCCTGTGAGCCCAGCATAAAGCAAGCGCTGGACTTGATATCTATAAATCATTTCAGAATCGCTTGAGTTTTCCTAATTGACATACGATAGTTTGGATTAGGTGGGATTCTTCGATTTTACAATTTTTTAAAAAAAATAGTGGACTGCCGGTCATTTAGTATTTTTAACACCTTGACCGGACGCGAAATTTTGTTTGATTTGCCAAAAAATCTGTCAACACGAAGCCATTTCTAGTGCGAACGATTGTTTGCATCCACCAAAATTTTTGCAAGCGCAACGAAACTTCAAAGATTCCGTCGACTAGCTTTGGAGGCTGTAAAACTTTTGTCAGGCGAGAAAATCCTTTGTTCCTAGACATCAATCCGTCATTGGGTCATGAAATTTCGCAACATGGATTACGAAGCGAACGTGACCCTACCCATTCGCATATTTCGACGGAACAAGGTCTCAGGAAAATGGCGCTGATGCAGATGGATTTCGAACCAAGATTCTGCAGGGCGAGGAAATATCCAGAACGAGTGAAAACGACGGCGATGGCGCCGTCTTCTCAGCTGAATTAAAACCTCCATAATCCATAACAGGCGAATCCTAACAACCAAAACTATAACTAATTGTTGATGTAGCAACAACAGGTTTTGCATGAAAAGCAAATGGCAAAAAAGCGCCATAAAAACATTTCACGGGAGCATTTTTCATTCACAGACTTCGACCGCAAACTTCGCGCAAAAACAGACACATCTGTCACTACAAAAATTTCGCATCTCCATGTGCGAACAGGATTACGAAAACAAAAAATTGGTGATTACAAAATTTTCACTTTTTTTGCAAACGCTTAACTCAAATTTTCGTCTTAGTGCGAACAGGGCCAAACCACAGCTTAATGGCCTTGAAAGTTGCGGTTAAGAAAGGCCTGCCAGGATATATTTGGTGTATTTTATGCTAAACCGTTATTTGGAACCCCCCCCCCCCCCCCCTCCCCCACGCCTGCAATCCGAACTATTTTCTCTTTCCTCGAATTAACGGGGGTGTCTGGAAAACTCAGACCTAGAAAACTCAGACCTCAGACCTCAGACCTAGAAAACTCAGACCCCCCCAATCTGGAAACTCAGACCCCCTCAAAACTATACAAATTTTTAAAGTCAAATAAACGTGGGCAAAATGAATTATCGCCGTTCAGTGTGCTGAAATGTTACACCCTCTATTTATCGCAGATAACAAACACTTCACCTTTGTCGACTCATGTTATTATAATCGGCTCTGGAGCACGAGACCTAGAAAACTCAGACCCCCCCAAACTGGAAAACTCAGACCCCTCAAAACTATACAAATTTTCAAAGCCAAATTAACGTGGACAAAATGAATTATCACCGTTCAGTGCGCTGAAATGTTACACCCTCTATTTATCACAGATAACAAACACTTCACCTTTGTCGTCTCATGTTATTATAATCGGCTCCGGAGCACGAGACCTAGAAAACTCAGACCCCCCCAAACTGGAAAACTCAGACCCCCTCAAAACTATACAAATTTTCAAAGTCAAATAAACGTCGGCAAAATGAATTATCGCCGTTCATGAGGGGGTCTGAGTTTTCCAGTTTGGGTGGGTCTGAGTTTTCTAGGTCTCGTGCTCCGGAGCCGATTATAATAACATGAGACGACAAAGGTGAAATGTTTGTTATCTGCGATAAATAGAGGGTGTAACATTTCAGCGCACTGAACGGCGATAATTCATTTTGCCCACGTTTATTTGACTTTGAAAATTTGTATAGTTTTGAGGGGGTCTGAGTTTTCCAGTTTGGGGGGGTCTGAGTTTTCTAGGTCTCGTGCTCCGGAGCCGATTATAATAACATGAGACGACAAAGGTGAAGTGTTTGTTATCTGCGACAAATAGAGGGTGTAACATTTCAGCGCACTGAACGGCGATAATTCATTTTGCCCACGTTTATTTGACTTTGAAAATTTGTATAGTTTTGAGGGGGTCTGAGTTTTCCAGTTTGGGGGGGGTCTGAGTTTTCTAGGTCTCATACTCCAGAGCCGATTATAATAACATGAGACGACAAAGGTGAAGTGTTTGTTATCTGCGATAAATAGAGGGTGTAACATTTCAGCGTAATTCATTTTGCCCACGTTTATTTGACTTTAAAAATTTGTATAGTTTTGAGGGGGTCTGAGTTTTCCAGATTGGGGGGGTCTGAGTTTTCTAGGTCTGAGGTCTGAGTTTTCTAGGTCTGAGTTTTCCAGACACCCGAATTAACGGGGTTCAATTGTAAATGTATGGGATTTTGGCCGACTTTGAACCCCTTTAACTCTGTTACGGAGGCAGGATTTTGACAACAAAAATGTTTTTTGAAAGACATTTGCAGTTTAAAGTTGGCCAAGATCCCAAACATTAACTGGCGTCAGAAACCGTGAAAAGGTCAATGCAGGAGAAATTAAGAAATAGATATAACGCGTTCCAGGGACATGAAAAATTGCAGTAAAAATGAGTAAAGAATCAGTGCGTATTTCAACGTAGCACGAAGTAGGTCAACCTAGTTAAGCGTTGTAAGCACAGGTCTGTAATGCTGGTTCCGGTGTAAGAATAAGGTCCTATTCGCACTACGACGAAAATTAGCGTTTGGCTTGTACAAAAAAATGCAAATTTAGTCAATACCAGTTTTCGTTTTTATAATCCTGTTCGCACTTAAGCAAGCGAAATTTTTCGTATGCTACTGTGCAGCTAGTTGGATGGCGCTGAGAGCTGTGATATTTTCAGTAATTTTAGCTCCATGGGTCGATGTTGTTTTCTCGATCGCTAATCCATCTCTCAAGCTCAGACAAATGGCGGGGGAAAGATCCTGTCACGTATGCTGCTTTTTATTCGTTGCGAAATATGATGACCCGACGAAGGATGGATGCCGGAGTCAAGGAACAAAGGATTTTCTCGCCTGACAAAAAAGCTTCACGGCATCTTTGAAGTTTCAGGTGGCACTTGCAAAAATTTCAGTCGTGGGTGAAAAAAAATCGTTCGCATTAAAAATGGCTTCTTGTTGACAGATTTTTGCATAATGGCAGAGTTTCACGAACTGCCATACGTACAGTCATTGCGATCACAATCCAGACGAAAATTTAAAAGTGCCCTGGTTGGACGACCTACGGAAAATGCCTCGAACAATCAAGTCATTCATCGGTTCATCGGCTGTCATTCGAAAAACTAAAAAAAGTCAAGTCGTTCCTGCTTTTAAAATTGCACAATACCTAGCCACTTATTTGTCATGTGAATAGCGGTTTACTTTCCATGTATTTTTAATCAGCCAGAATGCTGCGAACTATAGCGAATGGGATGCGAGACCCTTCATCTGATCAGATCCGCCTCAAAGTTTCCGGCCGTAAAAGCGCGCAGATAAATACGTTCACTGATCTCATAGGGCGTTTAAGCGTTACGAAAATGAACAGAGTGTTTCCATCGAGGTAGATCCTACGCTTAGCGTTGATGTAAACAAAGGAGATAACGAAATTAAAGTTTGACAGATTTGTATAAATGTAAAAGGGAGTGTACACAAGTGTATTCAAAAAGACGAAATAGCCTCTTTACACTGTAATAAAATTTTGACCTAATAGTGATGGTTCATCTTTCCGAACTTAGAAGACACTCTAGCAACTAAAGATAGGAAGGAGTGTGCTTTTCATAAAACTAAATATGTAGCTTTTAATGACAGCATTGCGGCCAAAGAACAGAAACACTATTTCGTCATTTCAGTGCAGGAGTGTCTGTCGTATGCTTTCGCGTAAAACAATCGTTGTGAGACAATAAGTTCGTTCGTGATGACGCGCGTGAGAAAACCTTAGGATGGTTTCAAAACCACAATGGACACTTATCTAAATGAATGGGCCGGAAATTCTGCAATCCAACGAATTGATTTTCACCGTTTCCAATTCGTAAATTAACAAACACAAGAATCAGCTTCAAAGTAGAAAATGCAAATGATTGTGCGAGACTGTCCACTTAATATTAGGAATTTCAAATAGTAGCAACCGGAAATACAGTGCTCACACTGTACCTTAAAAAGAAAACAAAAACAAAAGAAAACAGCCAAAACAACAAGATGTTTCGCAGTGTCAGCTGCTAAATACGTAAGTCACTGGATACTAATTACGAAGCCGCTTTATAATAATGCTTTCATCCTAAATAAGAGTCAAGAGAATCCAAAGTATCTTTTAATACCTCAAAACAGGTAATATTACACTGCAGCTATTGTCACTGCCGAGAAGCCGCAACAGCCAGACGGGCAGGAAATGGCGACTAGGAGTGGCACCAAGAGAAAAATGCGACGAAAGACATATGGTGGTTTAGAAAGAGAACTCCGAGGTTTTTTTTTCCTGCTGCATGCAACGATTGGTGTGAATCGATCGTAGCAACATATTTATGAAATAAATCAAAAGTCATAGCACCTTATTTTTGCTACAATGATAAAAGTTTTCAGTCGAAGGGTATACCAGCTTTAGAAACGCACACACAGATAGGAGACGCTAGTGCAGTGCTCTCCCAAAGAACAATCGTTCCCTCTTTTGCAGTGGAAAGTATCATGAGCATTCCATTCAAAACAAAGATAACAACAAAATGACAAGATAATATTATGAACAATTGGTGAAACACACACACACACAAAGGGTTTTGTATGCAACTGGCGGTAATTCGGTTCAGTTTTGATTGTTGGGATACTCTCCGTTTCAGAGCGAACATGAAACTGATCGTCGGCTGGCCGGGTCTATTTTACAGGTCACATTCCACAGGTCAGAGGTACAAGTTACCGTTTAATCGATTAGTAACTGTCACACCGATCTAAAACAATTTTTGGATAATGATTTGGGCTAGGAGACTCTTTTGGGCTTGTTTATTTATCTGTAGCGCGGTAACCTGTACTTTGACCTGCGGAATGTGACCTGTAAAATAGACCCGCCGCACTCGGCTTGACACGCTGTTATACAACGAAAATTAAAGCATCCAAAAAACATCATAAGCTGTGCATTTTACACTAACAGTTTTTTCAAGGGCTTGATCGACTGCATTGGAAATCATTCAGAAAGATCAGAGTCAAAACTCTCCAAAACAAAGCTAACTTTGGTAATTATCTTCACCTCTCAATCTGGCGACCTTTCGCTCTGCCATTAGTTCAAACAAGTCAGTTTTCGATAAATAGAAATTAACCCGCAAAAACGCAAAGACAAAAATGTCTTCATTACAGTTTCATGTCAGTGTAATCAAACGAAGTGAGAAAAGACAATACACTTCACTGCCGACAGCGCGAATCAATTCCTTGCGCGCTTTTAACTGAGGTGACTGAAAATATGAGCTTGGTTCTTATACACACATACGGTATGTCCTGATATCAAGGAAATCGAAAGGCATAGCAGGATTTGGTCAGACTCGTAACTGGCTTCACTAATACTTTCAAACATTTGAGAATAAACCACGTATCCTCACCTTAGAATCCCAGAAAATGGCTTTCCAGAGAACAACACTGTCACAGGGTTCATCCAATATGATGACTGATACCTTTCGGGATAAAATAAAACACGACTGAGTAATTGCAACTCCTTCATGTTACTGTTGTTAAGAAGAAGAAAACACTTTTGACAGTTTTAGGAGTGTAAATTACTCACCGAATTGAAAGCCACAAAGAAATATTCACCAAGGGAGAGACCGTTCACACGCGAAATACTTCTATTGAAATCCCTGAAACAGAAGCAAAAAGTTACAACTGATCATTTTCAACAAATGATGTGAAAAAGGTCTCAGTAAAAAATGATAAGTGAGGAGAGAGATATCTTACCAGAGCACAGTGAAACTTCCTTTGCAAATAGGAACGCCTCTCGATCTGCGCGAACCACCCAATGTAAAAATACGGTCGTTGAGAAAACTTTAACTGACGTTCCAATTTGGTAACGGCCACCACGCGTGACCATGCCACGAATACATTTTATTTTTCATTAACTTCATAAAATACGCAGAGTAAGACCTAGAGGAGGGCCTGGGAAATAAATACTTTCAGCCAGTGGGAAACTTTACCAAGGCAACCGACGGAAATCACGTGTTTTGAACGTTCCAACCAGCCAGCTGGACTTGTCACGAACACCAATTCAGCAAGATTGCGTTAAAATAACATTGACAGCAAGATTTTTATTTTATCAACGATTTCGCCAGCAAGTTGAAAATTGGTCCGCAGAGCGGTTATTTTGCAGAGCGGCTCCGTTGGGTACTCCTGAACATACGGTAAATCCCATACATTTACTATAAAATAACAAAGGGTCACACAAACAGATTGTCTGGGTTCCCTGTGAGGAACCTAGCTCGGAAACGCTACTCCGCCTAGCTGAACTAGTTTTAACACTTAACTGTTTTTCTTTCGCTGACAACTATTAGAAGCAAATTAACGGTGTAGCGATGGGCACAAAAATGGGTCCTAGCCACGCCAATCTTTTTGTAGGGTACGTCGAGTACCAATTCTTCAATCAGTACAACGGTCCTAAACCTGAACTCTACGGTCGCTACATTGACGACTGTATCGGCGCAATTTCGTCTAGCAAGGAGGAAATCGACCAATTTATAACCGCCGTTAATTCCTTTCATCCGGCTCTAAAATATACCTGGGAAATTTCGGAAACTTCCCTGGCCTTTCTTGATATCAAAGTTTTTATCAGCGGCAAAGGTTTATGTACCAGTGTGCACTACAAACCCACCGATTCTCACAGTTATTTGTGGTATTCATCTTCACATCCATCTCATGTCAAAAACGCCATTCCCTATTCTCAATTTCTTAGACTTCGACGTCTATGTAGTGATGACTCTGATTTTTCCAACAAATCAGCGGAAATGTGCCATTTTTTCGAGAAACGTGGCTATCCTGATTCTGTAGTTCAAGATTTCGGGCCATCACCGCGCTCAGCAGATTGATCAACAGTCAGCACTACAGACGTCACAAAAGGAAAAGAAGGACAGAATTCCATTCACCCTCACATTTCACCCGCATAATAACCCAGTTAAAGCCATCATTCTTAATAACTTTAAGATACTGCAAAATGATCCAGAAACTGCTAGAATCTTTTCGGAACCACCGCTGATTTCATTCAAACGCGACAAAAATGCAAGTAACTTTCTAGTTAAAAGCGCATTCAAAACAACTGAACAACCTGGCACTTTTAACTGCGCGCGCTCGCGATGCAAAACTTGTCCTTTCATTCAAAACACTGACAAAATATCGGGCCCTAAGCGATCTGGTTAAGATCACTGATCGTTTCACGTGTACCTCCGCAAATGTTATCTATTGCATAACCTGCACATTATGCAAAAGTTATACATCGGCGAAACAGGAAGACGACTAGGTGACCGATTCCGAGAACATCTTCGTGATGTTGAGAAAGATGACAAAGACGCATCCAAACCTGTCGCTCGGCATTTTAATCTCCCTAACCATTCCAAACAACACATGTCGATCTCCGGCCTTTCCCTACATCAAGGTACCACGGAAAGCCGTAAAAATCTCGAGCAAAAACTGATCTTTCAAATTGGCACTATTAATCCCCACGGTATCAACGAGCGCTTTTCATTCAATTAATTTATTCCTGTTTTTCACGTTACCATGTTACCACCAATAGCGTTAGCTCCATTTTCTGTATATAAACCATACACAACCCACAATTCCTCGATTCGCTCCGACGAAGGGCTAACGCTCGAAACGTCAGCTAATCGAATCCCTGTACGGTGGTCAATTTACATTATCAACTCCGTTGATAAACCAAATTTTCGTGTTTCACTCCCCCACCGACGCAGCACCGCAGTTTCTTTAGAAACTAATCCCCTTTATTCTCCTGGGGATTTTGTTGCTGAGAAACCTACAGAGTCCCTTCCTATTAGATCTAGTTCCAATGACATCCCGTCTAAACAATCTGAAGTGTTTGCGCCAGGTAGTTCCGATGTGAGTGTTCCTTGTCAACAGTGCGCTCACCACATAAACCCGCAAAGTGATGTTTTGACGTAAGTTATGAAGTCATTGCAAGGGGTCATAACTAAATTTGAGACTATGGTCAACGGACCACCAAGACGTGAAAAAGACAAGTGTTTACAAGTTGGTGCTGGTTCGCCAAGTTTTCCTGTTTTGTCTTCTAAAAGTGACGAGCTTTCGAGTGAGGTAATCCCTCAAGAGATTAAAAAGGTTAATGTTGTGAAGTTAAACAAGTTGGCGCCAGAGTTAAATGAAAATGTTATTGTTGTTGTTCCAGAACAAAGTGAAGTAGCCACCAAGGCTATTGTTTAAAATGAGCGCTTTTTCCCAGTTGACCCCGTTGTTCCTGTTTATAAAGACGAGTTGCCAGTTAAGCACACTTGTGGTAAAGTGGATTGAAATTGCCCAGCTTTAAATGATATAGAAACTGTTGACGGCGAAAGTGAGTTTCTAATAGTTTGTTTGCTTGGCCAAGCTGTCATTGTTTTTGTTGGTTTCAGCTGAATTGTTTTACTTTGGCTTTGCTTTGTTGTTTTGCGGTTATTTTGTGAGCAATCCAATTGATTTCGTAGCACCCGTCCGGAGACCTGTGATCCTAATAGATTGGAAGTCGCTCGGGAAACTGAAAGTTAGAGAAGGCTGACAGTTGTAGAGATACTCAGCTTAACTGAATAAAAAAAATCAGTAGCGTTTCTCGTTTGAATGAAAGATTATTGTTAGGTTTTCATCGATTTGTTGAACTTTATTTCTATAGTAATGGTTTCTTAGTAGTTGTTTATAGATCGATGTTGAAGTTCACTATCACTTTCGGAGGAAGGCTCATCTGTTGGTGATAGCCCAGTGTTTGAGGTCGTAAAATTAGTAACTATTCGAATTTCGGTGTTTGGCTGTTAGCCCCGTAAATACTTGACCTTATTGAAGTTTGGTTTATTTATAGTGATTGTTTTAGTGCCCTTGCGTGACAGACAAGCTTCTCTCTGAAGTAGTATTAGCCTGAGTTGAGGTATGACTGATTAGTGGGACAAACTCAGTTGTTCAACTGATTAAATTTGACACTTCGAAAAAGATCAATTAGACAGCCTAGTAGTCTTGCAATGATTGAGTTTCGCCTGCGTTCCTTCGTAGTGTAGTGGCTGGTTCGTTCTCATGAAGGAATATTCGATGTCTTAGCAATTCGCTGTCTATTATTCTGCCTGGAAGTTCGTCGTTGCTCGCGCGCAAGTAGTGAGCCTACTTGTTCGTCTTATATTCATATGCATCCAAGGAACAACTCTAACGTTTGAAGTTGCATTGCTACAGTTCCTGTTATAGCTGTTTGAGTGGTTCACCTGATATGATATCAACAGATTTGTCATCGGCAGTGGTCTTGCCTCATTGTTGTGCATTCAATGAATGGGAACACTTGCGTTTTGTATGCCCGTCGCCAATCCTTTCTTCCTGCCTTCACAGTCAAGGAACCGACAGTTTCAAGCGTTTCATAGTGAAGCTAAAGTCCCGGATCGATGGACAACTTCTTCCACTTTTTGTTGATGTACTTTAATGAACTTCGTGAAACATTTGTTAAGATTATTGTTGTAATATGATTAATGTATTACAGTTTTCTCATCATAAGTCTAGTACTGAGGATTTCTATAGTCATCGATTAGTGTAGTATTAATTTTTAACATTTCTGTTTTGTAGGTATATCTGATTATTGCATCGAGGACGATGCTCTGTCTGATAAGAGGGGGGTGGGGGAGGGGGGTATGTTATGAAGCTGGTGTTTATAATTCTTATTCCCGTTGTTTAAGGTTCAAGGTTCTCCCACACATGAATCGCGTGAGTTCCAAATTATTTCGTTTGCTAGTTTGATTGCTGTAGTGATTTCTCCCTGTGGGCATGTTTGGGAATTCCTGCATACCTTGGCTGGGACCTCCGTGATTTGTTTGAAAGTTCAATATTCGTTGTGTGTTCGCGTTGGTATGTTTGGGTATTCCTGATTGGGAAACGTCTAGAGTAATTCATATCCCCATGGTCTGTGAACCCAAACAAGTCTGCAGATAGAGTATTTACCTCTGAACATTTAGGCTTGTGAGTTAGTCGGTAGCTGGTAGTCAATAGTTGACAGTATGTAGTTGTTTGTTCAACTAATCGCTAGTGGTTTATCATATGTGAAGAAGAATATGTGTAAAGCTATCAGCCGCAGATTAAAGCCGTTGACTTAGAGTCTTGGTGCCTGCTCGCTAGGCGAGTGTGGTTATTGCTTGAGTAGGTCCGCCTGGAGAAGTCCCCCACACACACTCGGAGGACAAACTAACCGATTCTTGTTGAAAAACCCATAAGACTCTTAACAATTTTCTGGAGGAGGGATATGGAAAATATTGAAAAAAATTGTTTGCAGGGCCTAAAAATACAAAAAAAAAATGGTTTAGAAACATGATATGTGTAAAGAAAAAAAAACCGTTTGCAATGAGGTCAGAGAAACTTGTAACCTATTAGTGATAAAAAAAAATTCGAAACTGAAATTTAGACTAAAAGTACGTTTGTAGACAGGGTAACGGGCTCCACTACTGCGGAATAGCAGAAAAGCCTGCTATTCCCTTAGCGTATTGCTTGTGGTATGCTCTTTATTTGCGCCAGTAACTGCGTAGGAATTAAAATGGTGAGTGTTTTATAAAGAAATAAGAAGCTATGTCCAGGAGATTACATGTCTAACATAAATTTGGTATAGCTTTTCTGAAATTTTCTTCGAAAAATAGGAACTGTTTAAAAATTGTGCTTTTCAACTCATAACACAAGGACTGGACATTTAAAATCCAAGCGACGGTTTCGTTTTTCACTACCGCCAATCATCATACTGTACGTCTCAGAAAACGAAAAAGATGAGTTCAGAGGTGTCATGCAAAAGGTAACGTTCGCGGGCTGTGATTTGTGGATTTCGATCCGCTTCAGATTTCTCTTTTTCCAATTCATTGGTCGCCGCCGTAAAATATTAAATTAAATAATGATTGACGGCAGCAAAAAGGGAACCTCCTTTGTGTGTTAGAACGTGGTTAAGAAAGATCGAAAAAAATTGTTTGCAGGAAGGTGTTGTTCGAAAAAAAAAAAAAAACGTTTGCAGAGGTACATAAAACAAAACAAAGTTTGCGGAGGAAAATTTTTCATACCCCCGTCCAGAAAAATAATGGTCGGATCCTAATCTGCTTATGTATGACTACTGATCACAAATTTATGTAACGCCCGGTTCAGACGCCGTACTTCAGCCGAGCCGAATCGAATTCAACGATAGGCCAACCTAAATTAATTAATCCTCGCTGAATTGATTCAGACGCCGAACTTTTTTCGGCGGTTACATTCGTTGAATTTGGCCCGCCAAGCCGCCATTTTTTCTTCTGTGACACTCCTTTGCGCATGCTCGCATGTAAAAACAGCATGAAAAATGCATTAAAATGATTTATCCATTTGATTTGGCTCATGTGAAGTACGGCGTCTGAATCAAAGCCGGTCTACAACCGTTCTATCCGGCTAAGCCAGGCGGGATTACTTGCTCAGCCGACCTAAATTAAATCAGCCGTTCCGAATTGATTCAGACGTCGTACTTCACATGAACTTAATTCGTTGAATTCGATTCGGCTCGGCTGAAGTACGGCGTCTGAACCGGGCCTAAGGCAGCTTTCACCGTTTGCATAACAGTCTACTTTTAGACGTATTAAGAAGTATATTTATAGAGAGACAGCTTACTTACCCTGGTACACGCATTCATCACTAGCAGGTTAGATCCCCTTGCAGCAATGCTTTAATTTATGACCTTCCCTAAGAACAAATAGCTAAGTTGCAACGGCTGCAGAATGCTTCCACCAAATTGATAATGGGTATTGGGAAGTATTCTCACATCCCTCCCTGTGCTATACGTGTTACACTAGCTACCAGTGCAAATGCATTATCAATTCCACGATTCTATTATTAGCTTTCAAAGTCATCTACTGCCTTGCACCTGCGTGTATGCATCAGCAATCTCTAATTAAATGCAAGTCCTCGTATAATCTTAGATACAATTCATGCATTTCATTTGAGCCACCTAGGGGTAAGATACTTCTAACCCTGGGAGGGCGTTCATTTCAGGCGGCAGGGCCGCATTTGAGGAACTGGATCCCATTACATCTGCGCACTATTGAATCTGTTGAAATTTTTACTGAAGAAATTAATTAAGGCCTTTCTTTTCTGCCAATTTTCTGAGTATTGGTTTAATACCTATTTGGATTTGTATGGTACCATTATGCTTGAATTAGTGGAGATTTCAGTAATTTATTTTATTAGGAGTTATAAAGCGCCGAATGATCTGTCTTTTTAAAAAGCTCTGTGGAGGTAATAGGTGGGTTCATGTTAGCTTAGTAAGTAGACCTCAAGTATACTTAGAAAGTAGACCTCAAGTATACTTGGCGCTTATTTCAAACGTGAACGGGGCTAATTTCAGCGTAAGTAGGCTACTTTGTAGCCGTGGTAACGCATCTTCTTCAAAGGAGCCGAAGTACACTTTCAAGTGAAGTTCAACCATCCTTACCAGTTTATGAATGATATATGAAATGAATCATATATGAACTGCGGAAATGAAATCAAATGAAGAATAATCCTCGCAGTTGTGAACGCAATTTATGCAATTGCGAAAAGAAGCCTGAAAAAAATTCAGGACTTCAACGGGACTTCATTCAGGACTTTGTTGAAGTCCTGAAATTTTTTCAGGCTTCTTTTCGCAATTGCATAAATTGCGTTCACAACTGCGAGGATTATTCTTCATTTGATTTCATTTCCGCAGTTCATATATGATTCATTTCATATATCATTCATAAACTGGTAACTGGTATTCTTCATTTGATCTTACCAGTTTACTTACGCACTATCAAAACAAATTCAGGGTATTGAACGTCAATCATTTTCGCGTTTGGCGGAAATTTTGATGGTACGCAGTTCCAATCTCATCGTTTACAGTTCGCACCCCTCGCAAACAAAGAAAATTTAGTTGCGGAACTAGTTTTGAGGACTAGGCCAACGTTCTTCGTGGAGCGTTATGTGGACCGACTTGGCTCAAAATCAACAAGATCATCAGTAGCTGGTGTCTTCGTATTATCCTAAACTTTTTCTCGGCAACGAGAAAGTGAAAGCTTGGTGAAGCAGAAAAGCCCGCTGTCGTTCAGGTAGAAAAGAGGATCAGCCAAGCTAGAAAGGCAATTGTTGACGTTTCGAGGTCTCATTCTTCGATAAAAAAACAAGCCAGTGCGTGGCTTAACACGCTGACTGACTGACAGATGTGTGACTAGAAGTATACTTAGAATATTAAATATGAACGCTTATCATTCTAATAACGGAAGCTTTAGATAAACAATTGAGAATAAAAATTAGTGATAAAAATTGTGAATGACGTTTCGATGAATCGTTCATCATTTTCAAATTCGTAAAACTAAAAGTCAAATTCTTGTGAGTTCTTTATATGCTAAAATGTGTGTGGGAATCTCGTTGCATGTAATTAAAAACGCTACAATGTGGAACGTAGAAAGTGATAATTAGGTACTAAATAGTTTTGCTTTGATTGAATCAGATTGAGTGTTCAGCTTAGGTTTCATTTCTTGGATAAAAAGCATTTCGTAAATTAAGCATTCAAATTTCCCACGACATTTCTTTAGAATGGTGAATTGTTCCTGAAGATCTTTGTTTCTCTGATTGTGCGCGTCACGCAGGTGTTTTCCAATAGCAGAGTGTTTGTGTTCCTCAATGCGTTGAAAAAGGTGTCGGCGAGTATAGCCAACATAATCTGCATCACACAGATCACATTTGAATTTATAGACAACGCATTGTTGATTTATTAACGGTGGTTTGGCCTCTGCTACTTTGATGTCGTCGGCAATTTTCTTGCTTGTAAACACTGGGCGTAGATCGCTGTTTACTTTCTTTCCAAGATCGGACAGCTGTCTTCCTACAACGTCGGCTGATCTTTGATCCTTGAACGGCAGAATAATTCGAACGGGCATTTTTCAACGCATTGAGGAACACAAACACTCTGCTATTGGAAAACACCTGCGTGACGCGCACAATCAGAGAAACAAAGATCTTCAGGAACAATTCACCATTCTAAAGAAATGTCGTGGGAAATTTGAATGCTTAATTTACGAAATGCTTTTTATCCAAGAAATGAAACCTAAGCTGAACACTCAATCTGATTCAATCAAAGCAAAACTATTTAGTACCTAATTATCACTTTCTACGTTCCACATTGTAGCGTTTTTAATTACATGCAACGAGATTCCCACACACATTTTAGCATATAAAGAACTCACAAGAATTTGACTTTTAGTTTTACGAATTTGAAAATGATGAACGATTCATCGAAACGTCATTCACAATTTTTATCACTAATTTTTATTCTCAATTGAACGCTTATCAGCGTAAGTTAATGTACGTTATTACAAGTAAGCTTGAGCTCTTCGCGTACTTAAGGTCTACTTACTTAGCTAGTGTGAACCAACCTAATAAATAATAATAATAATAATAAAAATAATAATAATAATAATAATAATAATAATTATTATTATTATTATTATTATTATTATAATTATTATTACTAAAATAGTTATATCGGACAACGATGATCTAGAAACGTGTTTTTAGCCATGACTCTCAATGACTCTTCTTAGTGAGCCCCAGGGTGAAGCGAACACGTATTATATGTTCATTTTTTCCAGATCCGGATTTTTTCCTTAATTCGTCACATCGAGTTCAACGAAAATGATCTTTTACAAAATCTCAATCGATATTCACAGCGCTGAAATGTTCGGTATACTGACCTCATCTCAAAATTTGGAAAATTTAAAATTGGCTGAACTCCTTTTTAGACTTTTTTTTTAAACTTGTCTCATTTCCATGATGAAAACATGGGGGGGTCACCCCACTTACAACACTTAAAATAGGTGTGTTTCTAACAGGCTATACCGTTGCTATGGAAGCCTGTTATGTGGAGAAAATTGCCATATCTTGTTAATCAATGATTATGCATTTGTTTGATACCACTATAAACGTATCAGCTAATGAAGAGTAGGAGTATTGATCACAACCGATATGAGCCACCTTAACGTTCGTTATGCGTGACCATTTTGGAGTTCAGAATTCTTAGGAAATTTCTTATTTTATCGAAATAGATATGGAAGCTTTGGCGGCAGTGGTGGTATTACGTGAAGGCTATCCATTATTTTCAGCCGCATGGTGATTTTTTTTTTCAGTACTGCTCTGCTTTTTAGAGACATTTCCAACGAACGTGAGTGATCATCATCGCAGTTATGAACACCACCTCAGAAAAAATTCAGACATGTAGGGGAGTCTAGTCAAACCCATAACCTCTGCGATACCGGTGCCGTGCTCTAGCAACTGATCTTTCAAGCCAACTGGCAGCTGGTCATTCATTCTTTAATCCGAAGTTCCGAATATATGATTTTCATATATTCGTAACTCACGGATTTATTACGAACCAACAAAATGACCTTGGTTAGATAAGAAGGTTTTTTTTTTTGAGCTCACTGCAGCGTTCACTTTCCATACATTTGAAAGGAGGAGGAGGAGGAGGGTGAAAGGACAGCAGAAAGCAATAGAAGGTTAATGACTGGTCATGTAAGAGATAGAATGAAACGATTATGTACCGGTTGTTTATTGAGCCACATTTGCCACACCTCACTGAAGAGGCCTTTCAAGGGGTGTTCTGGTGTCGCTTTGTCGCTCGTTCACGACTTTGTATGTTGCTCGTTTCGTCAGGGACAAATATGCCTGTCGCAAAGGAAACAACGAGGAATGGAAAGTAAATTGTCCCTGTCGCAAACTTTTGCGCGTTTTCTGCCAATTTCTGTCGTTTGTCGGTGTTTTGGGAGAAGATTGTCGCCTGTTTTCGGAGCCATGTCACTTGTCGCTTCTACCTCTTGGAAGGCCTCTCTGAAATTGGTGCTGGCTGGGGGCCAGTTGAGGAAGGAACTTACGAACTTTAGTTGAGGAAGGAACTTACTTATGGAACGTCAGCATGGCGATCTTTACATATCGCTGTTCTTCAACGAGCATCGTATGTGGAAAAGCTGTTATTTTAAAATATAGCAAACTGAGCCAGGAAAAGGATTTACAAAGACAGAGCTGATTTCTCGGCCATTCAGTAGCTTTTGAGAGGTGATCGAACAGGTAAGTCCGGATTTTAGCTGGGGCAAACTTAGGCAACCTTATGAGCAAGAGGCTATACTGCGAGTAGTCTCTACTTTCGCGTCTCCTCGCAATTTCACGTGCGAGTGTATTTCTCCCGTCCCACAATCCATCGCCGAAATTAGAGACTACTCACAGTACTTTAGCCTGCAGCTGCCAGCTGAGAACAGCAGTTACCATAACACTATGGCATCTGCTATAAAAACATTGACTGATATAGTGAGTGATAAAGCACCCCATCTCTACTATCATCCATGCGTGTCAATCTGTATGAACCAAGGAAATAATTTGATCAGTTTTTGAAGAAATTAAATCCTATACGCGCGCTTATTTTAGCACAAGCTGTCCATTATTACAGGCTCAGTGAAACTCGTGCTCACAACAAAACGTGATTACTTTATCATTGTTTGTTCCTACTTCTCTTGTTTGAAACAACTGACCCTCTCACGCTTCCCTCGCAATACTGATGTTGCCGGTACTTAATGAGAGATAGAATGATATGCTCGCAGGTAAAATTTTCAAATGTCTTCACTTCGCAACGGAAATTTGAGAACTTTGATGAGAATTGGGCTGCTATAGGAGAGAATACCCGTCTCCCTCTCTTCCTCGCTTCTACATCATAATTGTGAGTATCATGATTATTTAACCCGCTCTCGTCTCATCCTACACAAATTCTCGCGTAGGCATCATTTTGCTATTTGCTCTCAAGGCCCAACTATATGGAATGATATCCCTCTGAGTTTACGCAACAGCCTTACTATTAGCAACTTTAAAAAGAAGCTTAAATCGTATTTCTTAAGCCTGAATTAAATCTTTGTGAATATTATACTGAACTTCTGATATTATACCTGGATTTTTGACATTAGTTTTGCATTTCTATTGGTCTACAAGTACCTATCTTTTTTATTTAGTTTATTACCTAGCGTAGTCTACTGTTCTTTGTAAAATAGTCTTTGTCTCTGACCAAAAGCCATTTAAGCCTCAGGCTTTGGCACAACTTATGTTTCACTTTGTATGGTATGAAAAAACAATAAAGATAACTAAAGATAAAAGGCAAAAACGAACTCGCGACTTTTATCGCATCCTGCTGGGAAATGAACGCTTATTATGATAGACTCTGCATTTAGCCCCAGATAGTTCTGTAATTTTGGGTTTCATCAGTTACTGAAAGCACGAGCTGTTTACCGAACCGGACCCGACGTTTATACTAATCAAACCAAATCCAACGCTCAATTAATCGAACCCAATTGAATTTAATCGAACCACAATCGCTCAATTGTGTTCTATTGAGTTCGCTAATCGAATACAAACTCTCTCTCTCTCTCTCTCTCTCTGACAAAAAAGTAATAATAATAATAATAATAATAATAATAATAATAATGAAGTAAATGAGCAATGGAACGTTCGATTGAGTTCGATTAATGAAGATGAGAGTGATCAGTAGTGAAAATAAAGCCCGGAACAAAAAAACAAAAACAAAAACAAAAAAAAAACAAAAAAAAACAGGCTTGTAATGGACTTGAACCCATGATCTCTGAGATACCGCTGCACTGAGCTAACAAGATAACTAGGAGCTTGTCATTTTGTTGGTCCGTAATAAATCCGTGAGTGATGACTCTCGTGAATGTATAAATATTATATATTTGAACTGCGGATTTAAGAATGAAGATGAGAGTGTTTGATTAGTTCGATCGATTAGTTGGCGATTGAGTTAGCCTGTTCCAGGCTCTCAGATATTTGGGGCGAGCGAGGAGCGAAACACGAAATCAGGGAAGAAAATCGCGCTGGGCTCTTCGCTCGCTCTCGCGCGCTCGAGGAGCAAAACACGAAACCAGGGAAGAAAATCGCGCTGGGCTCTTCGCTCGCTCTCGCGCGCTCGAGGAGCAAAACACGAAACCAGGGAAGAAAATCGCGCTGGGCTCTTCGCTCGCTCTCGCGCGCTCGTCCCCAATATCTGAGCCTGGAACAGGCTACGATTGAGTTCGTGGATTACGTTCGATTTGAGGCAGGATGACATGGTGATTGTTCTCGATTGAGTTCGACTGGGTTCGATAAGCTTAGAAATCGAACGCTATCGAACTTTCTCACACATGTTTTCTGGTCGGATTGTGTTCCATTATTGAACTAAACGAACCCAATCGTTCGATTAAGTAGTAGTCAATCGATTAAGAAGCTGCAAAACTGGAAAACCTGACTCATCTGCTAACTACTTTTAAAGCACAACACCATGGAAAACAAGTGCGACCAAGCTACGTATTTTTTGAGATTTTTTATCGTTCTGAAAAACACTCAGTCAGTCCTAAGTCCAGGTCCGATCGTCCAAGCCACATTCTAGTTTGTAACATTGCTTATTGGTGAGATTCGAGAACTTCTGATAACATTTAAAATGCTAAGCCGAAAAATTAACAAACCCTAACTATTAAGCAAGTAATTTAGATTTACACGATGATAACGGGTAGTTGAAGAAGCCCTCAAAGCCGGGGCAGTCAGTCTGCAGTCATATCGGGTTGACACGAAACGAACTGCTTCCCTTTCAACTCCCCCAAAGCTATTTTTTCTTCATCGACCTCTTTCACTAACGCTTTATTTGATTTGGAAAAAAATATTTTCTCAAATTTGCGCCGGTTGTTTATTGTATCGGCACAACACGGAATTAAAGGGAGCGGGGTGGGATGAAGGATCTTATGATACCGTGAAGATTGAATAGAAGAAGATTGATGTCTTCACGGGCTGACACTAAATAGGACACAGACGATGCACTCTCGCGAAAGTGTTGATATCAGATTTACGGCGTCTGCCCTCCAGCTATCATGATATTTGCCGTTCTTAACACTCCGTGCTAGCGAAATGCGAGCATTAAAGCCGCTGTTGAATGCGTTTAGAAAATGCCCTGGGGAGCGACCTTTTAAAAGTAAGATGCGAGTTGGTAACTATTTGAACCTTCAACGGGAAATTCATTGTTGCAATCGCCGGACGTAGAGCAGATCTATAACAACAATTTGCCACGAAGATCAATGCAGATATCTTTGATGAGGTGGACCGACTGTCCGTGTGATATCAACGGTTTCTCCCATCTGCGTGGCGTCTATCTTTGGCTCCGCCCCGCCATTGATTAGTCTTGGTTCGGTGAATTTTCTGAACTCAATGGAATAGTTGTAAGAATATCCACAGCTGATAATGTCAAAAATTTGCCTGCCGAACTTAACGCATTCAAGTTTTGCTCGAAATGAAGTCTTCTCTGCAGAAAACTCTGACTCCTGTTAGAAAGCCACTGAGTAACACATTATGGGTGTTGTTTTTGGTCTTTCGTTTCACGTTTGGTGAGTAGTAACTATCTTGTTTGACAAATTAATCAGTGAATGAGTGAGTAAAATTCCTATCAGTTGTAAACAGCGACGGGAACTTCGGGTGTACTCAAACATCACGCAGGGATGTTTTCTTTGTGACAAACTGTGCTACATTGAGACTGTTTTCTAAGCAATCACAAAGATCAAACAGTTTAAAGACCTTTAAACCAGAGAGGTAACAGAGGTAACCGTAAACTGGACAACAACAACTAACGGAAGGTTTTCCGTTATTCGAACGGGTACAGGTATTTGGGGGGGGGGGGGGGGGGGTTATTCGTGCTCATCTACTCGGCTCCATTTTAACACAAAAAAAGATAGATTTAAGAACCCTTCCCCATGACAAATCCCTATAATGTGTTCACTGTGTTGTCACAATAAAATTAGAAATAAAATAAAAAAAATAAAAAAAGAAAGAAAGAAACATAACCTCTACCACTGTAGCTGCACCATAGAGGTGATTTTCTAACCACGTTAACTCATATTGCCGACTGAACTATTCAAAATTCACAACCCAGTTTTATCTGTGTAAAACATATTCTGAACTATACTACGCCTATCCTGAAGAAAGGAAACCAAAGAATGCATTTCCTCATGTCCTCCTCATTATAGATAAACATAGAAGCAAACTACCTCCCCCGGATAATCGAATAATACTTTCTAATGGGCCGTTCGAATGCTACAACTAGTATCTTTATTTGCATTATTAACATTTGAGTGCGGAGTGGTGGGTACAATCCTCGAAGGTGATAACAATAGAATGGAAGCCGTTAGACCGGGATGGATTCTTTCTTATGGTTTTCATTCGTAACTGGCACAATTTTTTTTCCGAGAATTGTTGCTGTTTTATGCTGTGGTGCGGGGCACTTTATGAATTAAGATAAATATTACATAACAGAACTGTTGTGTAACAAAACTGCTATTCTAGAGCACCCATCAATTCCTCTCTCTCTATAGGTCTTGCATTGAGCGTTATTGAACCTAAATCTCACTAGCTTTTGAATGAAGCCATATTGTACGTTAATTCTATTCGCGTGTCAAAACGAGATCCAAACCGTAAGAAACGACTCCGATTTCAGCTTAAAGGGGAGTAGAAACTGTTATCGAGAAGATGTTATCATATTTTTTTACGACACGTGCACGTACTCATATAGCACTGACACGCAAATACAAGAAAACATAAATGCCATCGTTAGGTAAGGTATTAATTTACCGAATAAGTATTTAATACAGTTACCACATTGTAACATGCACTGATTTGTGAATGTCGTGTTAGCCTCCTATTCTGCCACTCTATACTGAAATTGTTGAAGTGGACCCTCCATTTTAGACCAAAACGATGTGTATTAATGTGAGGGAAAATTATCCTGCACCATTTACAGAATTGAATTGTAATTCTGACTTATAAGTCATTTACTGTGAGACGTTTTTACGCTTGAACAAAAATATATTCTTTTGCAAACATTTTGGTGTTTCCCTACTGATATGAATTCACAAAACGTTTAAAAGCATGACTATGTGGCCTCGAAACCCGTCAAATAAACTCTCTCTCCACTATGGGACAAGACCTTCTTCACACTCTCCTATCCATTTTTTTATGACACTTGTTATATAAACACATACCTGGACAACAAATATTATGTAATGCATACCAGCACTAACGGTGGACTTACCCCCATCGTGAATTAAATGCATCTAACATATTATAATACAGTTTCAAACATAATAATCATATTCTCCCATTCTCTATCAAATTGAACACGCAGCACATCGTTGTATTCTTGTGCTAGTTCCATTCTCGTCCAAGGGGAACGAAATTTATCAGAAACAGTTTAGTGTCACCGAGTCTTTGGTCAATTTTGTGGCTTTTTTGCCATTTAAAAATAAATGCCACATGCTCAGTAACACAAATTTTAGACTTTAAGAAAACTGTCCGCTTTCAGTGTGGCCTTTGAATATCCGGCGTTAAGCGTGGCAGATCTAAACCAAGATCTAAACCTGATCTCGGAAAAATCTCCGGTTTCACAGTATTAAAAAAAGACAAACAATAAATGGAGTCTGCAAATTGCCTGATCGTTTCCTCATGATTGCCACTTGCGAATATCATTATCTCGGATGTGACAGAAACTAACGCGAACACTGAAAGTATAAAATGGTCATTGTGAAAGGGATATTACGCTTGTCAGCAAAGACTGCTTTCATAAACATGCCCATTTTTGGAGAGCTACTGGTCTGTTTGGTATTTCGTTCGGCGTAGCGGCATGTGGTTCGCATTATCCGCTTGAGAGATGCCGATCTCCACTTAATTAATGTCTTAGAGCTTAGCTTGACCAGTCACAAGTTGTTATCAATGGAACCCAAAATAACAGTGTCGCTATATTTCAACCAATCTACTGGGCCAAAGTAAAGAAGCTATAAATAAGCGGTCAGTGTAAAACACAGACTGCAGATCGGGGGTAAAATGCAGACTGAGGGTAAAATGCAGACTGCACACTGCAGACCAGGGGTAAAATGCAGACTGAGGGTAAAATAAAATATTAATAACAAAAAACAGGAGGATCAAGTCCGGATCAAATGACGACTTCAGTGTGTTCATACGTACCCGTAATATCCCGAAAACTCAAACCAAAAGGCGTCAGATGCCGAAACTCAACGTGTACAAAATTCAACTTCATTTAATCAATCAAAACATCAGTAAATGTAAACCATTCCAAAGCAATGACTCGTGTTTTTTTATTATTAATATTTTATTTTATCCCCAGTCTGCATTTTACCCCTGGTCTGCAGTCTGCAGTCTGCTTTTTACACTGACCGATTAATTAGTTAAATCCCCTTGACCTCGGATAGTCAGTATCCCGAACTAGGTTAGTCAGGCTATTTTGTATACGAACAAAAGAATAATTTAAAGGCAGCCATTTTTGCATTCGGTCTATAGTCAGCCTCCAAGTCACCGTAGATTCTGGACAACAATAATAAGGCCATCACTTACTTCTAACTTGTTTACATAGCAATTCTGTCCTTCAGAGCATTCGAGTCCATTTTTGTTCAGACATTCAGAGTCTGACTTTGATACCGGTTTTGGATTCAAGGTGTTCACTGGCATTTACGTTTTATTTGTAATTGACCGACCGACCGCTCGAATGACCCTGTTGCAGTGTTTGAAAAAAAAGTCGAACGCAGAGGCTTACCTTAATTGCTGCCACAAGTTTCTCCATAATGGCGGCTAGCTCGAGCACATGGTGAAAAAGCTCGCTAAGTGTACTGGGACTGTGTCACTTGATTGTGCAATTTTACAGATTTAGGTCGACGACGACAAAGCTCAATTTCTGACTTCGTCCTTTGCCCTAAGGGCCTGGCCGAAGTAAAAGGAACGAAAAAGCGTGAATTCTATTTTTGAGAGTAATGTTTCCTCTAGCGTTGAAGTCGCTGTTCTGGGAAATGAGCTCGCGGGAGATACCCTTCTGGCGACTTTGTGGTCAAATGATTTTCGTGCTCATTAGTTAGTTAAAACCAAATTGAATAATGATATTATGTAGCTTAGGGACTGGTCATTAATTAGAGGATGGGGTGGTAGTGGGGTGGGGGGGGGTACATGAGTGAGTATACCATATTCCATGTTTCGTTTGTCCTGACCCCTTAAACTTGTAAGAGACGTTTTTTCCTACCCCTCCCCCTCTCCCCCCTCCCTCTCATCCCCCCAACCCACCTCTAAAATTTTTCCCGAGAAGCAAAAGAGTCTAACCAGCCTTTAAATATACCCAGTAAAGATTGTCATACTTTCTGGAGAAC
Organism: Pachyseris speciosa; assembly: GCA_016490735.1. NCBI lineage: Eukaryota > Metazoa > Cnidaria > Anthozoa > Scleractinia > Pachyseridae > Pachyseris > Pachyseris speciosa. The sequence continues at coordinate 246,667 of JAEMWC010000775.1, forward strand.
ATACTAAACTTTCGGAAGAAGGAGAAAACGGTCTCACAAAGAGAACAGAAGAAAGGCTAAGATGTGTAAAGCTTCTAGAAATGCAAGCAAAATGAAGAAAGTTGAACAGTACATTCAAAATGCTACTCTTTCTCAAGAAGGAATTGAAAGAGACAATTTAAAGTTGGAAGCTCTTTTCAACTTATCACGTTCCCAAGTTAAATATCTTAGGATGATTATTGACAAAGGAATGCTATCCACCGAATCTGTTTCTTAACTGACTACCGGAGGTTTTTACATTTTCGGAGTGATTTTCCACCTATAAACGATGAATGGCAATTCGTGACTCTTTATTTGAGCTACCAGGGTAAAGTGGTGCTGTCCTAAGCCACTGGAGGCTCAAGGTTTCTGAAAACGTCATTTTGACGTAGCTATTTTTTATCCGTGAAGCGACAACAATGGCCCAAGTTCGGTTTGCTTGCGATTTCTGCTAAATTTACAGCCATTTTTCATCTTTAGCGGCTGCCTGATGAGCATCATTAAGCGTGACGGAAGCTAAGAGTCCACTTTCTCAAAGAATCGAGCAAGGTGATGTACTTTGTTGTTGAATTTGGCGGGTCGAACACTTAGTACCTTTGGGACTCGACTATTGATGAATTTCTCGACCTACCGCCACATATTTTGCAATTTCTGAGTGCTGAACATGACCACAAGCAGGAATTTTTGGCAGTAGGTCGGAGTGGCTGTAGACTTTATATGTGAGAGAATTGGGAGAAGGAACAGGTGCTGTCAAAAATTCTCGTCATTTCCCAGCATGCAATGTGGTCTAGATGTTGAAAATGGCGGAAAGGCCTGAATGCACTGGAACAAAAGGCTGTATCTACGCTCGGGAGAAGAATATGAAAAAAAAGTCATTTCCTAAGCTAGAAAAAGGACTGAATTTCGTTATGAAGTTGAGGTTTGGTTTTTCGGTGATGATTTCCTTAAAAAACGTGAAGGCAAAAAGGGGCATTTTTGTCGGTCAGTTTCTTTCTTGTCCAAACTCAAAAGGCCATATTTGGTAAAAATCGCTACGTTTTTGCATTTATTGGATATCCAAATTTAAAGGGCATTCCATTTCGTGCTCACAGCTAACAGTTAAGGCAATATTCGTCCGATTGAGAAAGTTGCAATGTTTTGAAGCATGGGAGTTTTTTACGGCCGGTTTTGGCCGGCACGGGTGCCACTGGGTTAATCCAAGAGTATGTTAAGGACTTAGTAGCAAGCTGTGATGAAGAAGGGGCAGTAAATGTTGTAATTATTGATTGTGAAGAAAAAGAAAATGATGAGTTAGATGAAAACGATGAGTCAGTTCAAAATGACGAGTCAGATAAAAGTTGAAGGAATGTTCAGAAATCCATTTTGAAACTGTTACTGCAAAGAATTACTAAACATTTCGTTTTCAATACAAATAGTATTGGTTATTTATCCGATAATACTTTAATAATGTCTAGAGAAAAATCGTCAGTACACCTACAAAAATTTGTGTAGTCCCCCTTTTATCCTTGCATAAAGTTGGCTGACCCACACCCGATCTGCACCAGCCCCAAGCCAAACCCCTCCCCCACCCTCTAATTATTGACCAGGGACCTGTTCTTTAAAGGTGTAATAACTCTATTCCAGGGATAAATCTGCCTTATTCCAATAGGTATTCCTGGAATAAGGCAGATTTATCCCTGGAATAGAGTTATTACACCTGTCAGGAACCGGCCCCAGTCCCTTAAAAAGAAGCCGTTGCTCGGAAAATTATTCAGAGACGTCTCGCGGTTAGCAGGAAAATGCCCTCTTATGGCTTGCCTATGGGAAATACAAAAGTTCATTTTGTTGTTTTTGTAGTGTTTGCTAGCAACTGTTCTGAAACAAATGTGAGCCTTGTATCCTGTGGCCTCAGAAATTCAACAAAAGACCAGTGCCTGGGTTGGGGATGCTGTTGGAACTCATCTTCAGATGAGAACATGACACAGTGTTATGGAGTCGCAAATAATCAGTCGTCAACCAGCTATTTAACGAAAACAACCAGCGTTCCTACGACAACTATTGAGGCCACAAGTGTGAAGCAACAAACCACAAGGTTAGAACTGACCACACTGAATAACGCAAAGTACAGCCTGTGTTGCTGGTGCAGGATGTGGGGATGGCAGGGAGGAGAAAGAGAGGGGGAAAAGATAGGAAGATTGGGTGTGTTCACCAAAGTTTCTTAGTTACTTTCTTTTTCTCACTCCTTCTTCTCTGCCCTCTCCTCTTTTGATAGCATCTTTAAGTTCATTCTTAACATTTTTCTTTACGGGCTTATATACTATTGATACTATTTCATACGGTGTACTGAATACTGGGCGGTAAAGCCCTCAGTCCATAGCGTGACAAATAGCATCAGAGGAAATCCGTCGTTTTCGTTTGGATGGCTATGTTTTTTACTTTCGGATAGGCTCTAGAGCTCAACTCAGTCTTGACCCAATGGATTCTCTGATCTCCTTTTCAGTCGTAAAGGCAGCTGTCACATATACAAAGGCGGAGTATGCGACAAGTGGCTTAACATGACCTTGCGTGAATACCGCTGGTCACCGCGATTTGTTGACAACAAGCACGGAATGAATAAAACGGAGACGGTCACCAAGATATTCCTGGAAGCAGTGGACAGCATAGAGAAAGGCCAGGAAAGATGCAAAACATTATTACGGACTGCTCTCTGCCAGTACGTCTTTCCGCCGTGTAATGATGACATGGAGCCGTATCCCAGATGCAGAGAGGACTGCGAGGCCCTTTTCCAGGAATGCGACTCTGCGATGACGGAAATGTTGGGAGTAGCTAAACATATTTTCAAGGCGGGCGGACTGAATTTCTCCCACATTGACGTTCCTACCTGCACCAAATTTCGTTATTCCCACGAGTACAAGGCTGAGAACAAGACATGCCAGCACTGGGGGTGTTCGGTAAGTACATTTTGGTTCAGTACAACTTTGAGGCAGAATTTCGGACCAAAAATTGAAAAGGGAGCCGTGCTGAAATAGTCTTACAGGGTTTTGACTGCTTAGAAAGTTACGTTCAAAGGATTCACGGAAAAACCGTAACTACTGTTAGGGCTTGACGAGGGACCTATGTGCTCTAATATCTCCCCTGGCGCGCCAAATAAAAGCTGGAAATGAAGATTAGCATGCCCCCCTCCCCCCCCCCCCTTCCCGCCACACCATAAAAGCTGGACATGAAGAGTAACACGTTGTGTTAATTTTCTTAATTATATAACAATTGTAAGTAAATATTAAAAATCCCGGCCTGATTAAGAATACTTAATACAGTATATGTCTATGTAATAAAGAAAGAAAATTGTGAATGATGTTTATGAAATAAATCATATATGTACTGCTGAAATGAAATCAAATGAACTCCGAGGATCATTCTTCATTTGAAAGTAAGGAAAGAAGAAAAAGAGTAGCATTGTAACTAGTCAAACCAAGGAGCTTCCACAAAATTAAGAATTAAAGTAAGTCATTTGCCCGAGAGGGGGGAGGGACTCCCAGAAAAATTGGGTGGGGGTGTGCGGCCCGCTTCCTGAAACCCTTACCCTATTTCAGACCACAATCTGCGATTTTACCTACCCTATTTCAGACCTGACCAAAAATTTGATACCCTATTTCAGACCTATTTCACATAAACATCATTAAAAGATAAAAAAGAAGGGCTTTTGTTGATGGTCCAATCGGCTAATATGAAGAAGTAACTTCTTCTAAAAAAACATACCGAATTCAAGACAAGAGTGCACAAACCATACCCTATTTCAGACCAAAATGGCTAAAACTGATACCCGATTTCAGACCAAAACGGCTAAAAAACCATACCCTTTGGGGCCGCACATACCTATATAGCCCATATAAGGCAGTACCCACCCACCCCCACCCCGGGGGGGGGGTTCATTTGGCTTACCGAATCTACTGAAACCAATCTACTTCGAAAACGTTCCCCTTTCTTAACGCAGACTTCGCGTCTTCGATGCCGCCTCCACAAGAGAAGTCAAAAGTATTTCTCATCGCCGCAGTTGTAGCTGGAGTGTCATTGTTTCTCCTCATTATTGTCATCATCCTTTGCGCCTGTATAAGGCGCAAACACAACAAACCGCTAGCACTGGGAAGAAACGGAGTGGTTAGTTTTGCAGCCATGAACATGAGGGACAGAATAAAAGCTGAGTCCATGCATTCTTTGGACGCCCTGGGGCACTATAACCCGGATGTGATCAAACAATTTCCGCTCGGCAGCGTGGAATACATCCGGGACCTTGGATCTGGAAACTTTGGCATGGTGTTCCTGGGTATGTCTAAAAACAAATAAAATCTGAAAGTGCAAGTCTTTTATTCATTCTTTTCTCAGCCGTTCAAATTGAGAAATTAACCTTCAATGCATCTTCATTTCGCAGTTCTTAAAGCTTTTTTAAATATTTTATCGGTCATTAATAACAATGACAATAACACCAGACAACAACAGTAACGATGATGATGACGACGACGACGACGACGACGATGATGATGATGATGATGATGATGAACTTGGTGGTGATTCTGGTGGATGGTTGTTATAACGATTGTGATAATACGATGATGAATTAAGTTGACGGGCGGATAGTCGAACGATATAATCAGAACAGACGGCTGTGAACTAGCCCAAAGTGAACATGACCTTCATAATTAGCCCGATTATCTTTTAGGCAAAGCGTATGGTCTTGTGACAGGTGAAGAAGGCGTCGAGCTAATGGTGGCCGTCAAGTCTCTTAAAGAAGGCAGCTCCATTGAAACCAAAGAGAATTTCTTCAAGGAAGTCGCACTGATGTCTCTCCTTCACCATGAGAACATTGTTGAGCTGCTGGCTGTGTCTACAGAGGAGGAACCTTATGGAATGATATTCGAGTTCATGGAGTTAGGAGATCTTAATCAGTATCTGAGGAAGGCTGGGCCTTTCTTTGAAGGAGATGAGAATGAAAAAGGTTAGCCGTTTCTTTGAAATATGTATAACGCTTTCCCAGGAATTAATTATTTGAACGTTCCCTACAAAAAGCATGCAGTGGAAGCAAATCATAATTGGTTTGGTTTTGCTTCTCATAATGAAAGTATACATTCATATAAATATGCGATCAGCATCAAAGGTACAAATCGAATTAAGACGAACACATTATGGAAATCTTCTAGTAGATTTAAGGCGCAATTACATGGAATAGCCTTCCAATCGACATTAGAAACATAAGCTCGTTCAATATGTTCAAACATACACTTAAAGAGTATGTCCAAAATTATCTTTTATAATCTTTATAATGAGACTAGTCTATTAGTCAAAAATAGCATTTTTTTTTTCAGCATTATTAATAATCACGAAGTCCGCCTTCAGTTATTGGATCACTATCTATTGTAATTCAGTAGAACTAAGCGGAGATCTTTTAAAATTCTCAGCAGAGCTTGCTGGATCTCCTGTCTATCACAAGGCGAAGTAACACAAAACCAAACTGCAACGAGAAATATTTCGACACACCTTTGAAAACCACCCTTCCTGTGTGTTTGCATTTATCAGTGATCATTCTTGTGTCAACAGTAACTCTGACGCAAGGAGATCTGTTGTCCATCGCATTACAATGTGCCTCTGGTATGGAGCATCTGCAAACACTCAGGTTCGTCCACAGAGACGTGGCCACAAGAAACTGCCTTGTGGGTACTGGGATGGTTGTTAAGATCTCCGACTTTGGGATGTCAAGGGACATTTATGTTTCCGACTACTACAAGGTAAATATAGGTTAAGTCCTCTTTCAAGTTTCCTACTTTATTCTGCCATTAAGAGCCATATTATAGAGAAGCCAGAGGCGCCGGGGGCTCTCCCACTCCTTCTTGGGTACATGGGTAAAAGTCTGATTAATCTTGTACCCAGACTCCCACGGATATAAACCTAAGATAGATGCTTTGCCCCCACGTGATGCGATAGCTAAGAGGGACACTTGTCTTTTAGCCTCGATTGCAGAGTTCTATCGGGGACTATATGATATAGGGGAATCCTTGTTTACAATATTTGCCTCATTAGCATGAACAATTCAGTTTCTGATGTAGCTATAAAAAAATCAGTTCTGAATATTAAAAGGTCATAGTATGAATAACTCTACCAATGAATATGAGCCTCATGTATTGAATACTTTTTTTTCAACGCGGGTTTAAAAACTCAAAATTTTGCAAAGAATGTATGAGCTCATTAGTGCTTTTGCCACCCAGAAATTTTGAAGTTTTTGGAAGACAATAGAGACCTTAAGATTAAAGTTTTTCGGCTTTTCCCGCGAACCGCGAACGTAAAGAAGTCACGTGACCAATGCCTTGCCGTCAGGTTTGCGGTTTGAGGTTCACGTTTGTACGGCTAGACCACGCTCTAAAGGTAAGTGATTTACCGGAAGGTTTTTTGCACCCTTAAACATCACAATCCCACGTTTGAGAGGAAATATTAGAGAGATTAAGTTCGAGGTTTTTCGGCTTTTCCCGCGAACCGCGAACGTCAAGAAGTCACGTGACCAGTGCCTTGCCGTCAGGTTTGCGGTTTGAGGTTCACGTTTGTACGGCTAGACCACACTCTAGAGGTAAGTGATTTACCGCAAGGTTTTTTGCACCCTAAAACATCACAATCCCACGTTTGAGAGGAAATGCTACCTTTTAGAACTCTTTCGCTTATTGATTATCGAATTCTTTTTCATAGACACGTAATTTTGAAGACGATTTCTCAGCTCAGATAGAAGTGAGCGAATGAATGAAAACAAACATGGCGGCCGGCTATTTGTTGTTAGAACCAACCACGAATCTTAAGCCCCGAATATGGGCAGACGGTTAACGTAAAACCGCTAACCGCAAACCGCGGTTTGCCGTTTGCGGTAAGATGGCCAAACCTGTATCTTAATCTCTCTACTACTTTTTAGAACTCTTTCGCCTATTAATTATCGAATTCTTTTTCATAGAAACGTAATTTTGAAGACGATTTCTCAGCTAAAATAGAAGTGAACGAATGACTGAAAAGAAACATGGCGCCCGGCTATTTGTTACCCGCGAATCATAAGTCCCGAATATGGGTAGACAGCTAACGTGAAACCGCTAACCGCAAACCGCGGTTTCCCGTTTGCGGTAAGATGGCTAAACCTCGATCTTAAAGTCTCTAATATCTCCTTGAATACTCCACCTAAAAAGCTAAAAATTTCACAATATTGTATTCAATTTCACTAGCTCTTTAGCTGCCTGGAGTCATATCACATCTAACATGTTTCCTTCTGTAAACAAAACCTTATGCAAATGAGCAAAAATGTAAACAATGAATCCCCCTGTAAGGTTAGTTGTTATTGGCAAACTAAAGTGCTATGTAAGTTTGTATTATTTTTTGAGGATTCAGTTATTATACAGTAGAAGCAAACTGGTTCCAGAAGATGAAATACCGTATTTATTCGAATAAGCGCCCAACCTCGAATTAACGCCCACCTCGAATAAGCGCCCATCCTAAAGGTAGAAAAAGTTAATAAGCGCCCAGCCTCGAATGAGCCCCAAAATATATACCATTTTATAAGAAATTACCCCACCCCGATGGAACTTCAACCCACAACCTTTGATTTCGAAGTCCAACACGCTAGTCCATTGCGCCATAGGGGCGGCACATGTGGAGGTGGTTTTTAAAAAAATAAATTCTTTCATTGGTGTTTGAATAAGCAATACTAACAATTATCCTTCGAAATATTTTAATCGCGCGGAATATCACCTAATACTTAGCCGACGAGGCCGTAGGCGGAGTTGACTAATATCGGAGGATATTGCGCAAGATTGAGCAGGATAACAAAACACAATTTACTAAGTTTGCTGCAGAAAAATGGGGAAAACTACCATTTTTCTCCCCGACGAATTTACGTACATCGCAGGATATCTGTCGAGTGCGCGCGACGTATATCGAGTACAACATGACCATGTTTGGAGAGTGTTAACATATGTTGAATAATAAGGTAATTTACCTGCAAGTAGCCTAAACAGCTGGCGTATTTTGGGCCGAGTGAGGGCTGACTATTTTTGCGAAAACGATCCCGGGTTATGAGCAAGTAGATTGGGAGAAAAGTAAATATCGGCGACAAAACCATACCAAATCACTATTCAGGCTATTTTAAACGGCACTCGTCTGTCAAAAAAAGACGCATACATTGCAGGCCAAATTTAATAACGCTTCTACAAAGAAGAGAACCGCAATCTTAACACGTGGTAAGGGCTTTAAAAAATTAAAACGTTTTGTGATGCAAAGGCAGCGTGAGTGACCATTGCAATTGAGTGCCCCATTCTTGGCGTTTTAACGACCAGCTGCTAGAGAATAAGGCCATTAAGGAAGCTGATCCTTAACTGATTTCAAGAGCAATCGCCTTCTTTGTACACCGATTTTACGGTAGGTTTGTTTATGGAAGGTCATCAACTGAAAGCCAACGAGAAATGTTTTATTATTTGACAATGATCTCATCACGCAGGTGGAGGGACGAGCTTTACTCCCGGTCCGATGGATGCCTCCAGAGGCTTTGCTGCTGGGAAAATTCACCGTGGAGTCGGATATATACTCATTTGGGGTTCTTCTCTGGGAAATCTACACCTTGGCACTTCAGCCTTATTACGGATACAACAACGAAGATGTTATTGAATTCATCATAAAGGTTTGTAGAGATTGTTGGATGGGTAAAGGTTAGATCAAGATATTATTATTATTTCATTCATCCTACGTTGCAGTTTTTCCTCTCACTTAGTTATTTTGTAGAATAGCATCTTATCTGCTCTCGGTTTTTTTTTCTTTCTTTTGTCCTTTGAAAAGAGCCAATCATATTAATTTAAAAGTACGGAGGTACTCTGTTTTTCGATCAAGTGTTGACTCCGTGGTGCAGTGGTAGCGCGTCTGACTCCAGATTAGAAGGCTGCATGTTCAAGTCACGTCGTAGTCAGGTTGACTGCTTTTGTACATTTTCGTTTCACCATCGAATGTATTCCAATCACGCGGAACAATTTGCAGGTGTCATTGACACAAAACAATTCGTAGTTTACGGTTTGTAATTTCAGTTCGCTTACAACTTGTGTATTTGATAAAGCTTCCCGGCATAGTCAATCGAACCCAATCGAACTGAATTTCAATCGAAACTCAATCTATGGATTGAGTACGGCAATCGAACAAAATCATATTCATCCGAGCGTTTGATCTCTTGAATTTTGTAAAACTCGCCGTTGAAACAAGTGCCTGGAGGCTTGAAACGTATTTTTCGTAACCACAGAAATGGCGGAGAAATGGCTTTAGATGCGCTGTCGGTTAAATGCGCAGTGGAAGCCCACCAAGGGTGCCGCTGTGACGTGAAGGAAAAGACTAGAAAGGGCTAGAAAGGCCGTGCTTTTCGGGAGGTATATGAGCGTGGACACTGATTATACGTCAAGTTAAACGTGAACTGGTTGCGTCCCTGGCCTGAAGCCCGTAAATGAATCGATTACTTATAGTCGTGTTGGCGTTTGTAGTGGTATTCAAGAAGAGATCCCACCATATGACTTCCGAAGCGAATTAATTGACCGAACACAATCGAACGCAATTCATTGGATTGTGTTCGATTTAGTTCGGTTTATTCGATTGAATTCAGTTGCTACGGAAGTCGAACTCACACAAAGTTCGGTGCTCGCTTTCGAACTCAATCAATCGAACTCAATCAATGGATTCCGTTCGATTGTGTTCGATTGAATTCGATTTCCAATTCGATCAGTGATTGTATGCCGGGAGCCTTGTCTTCGAATCTGGGCGATAGAAATTCTGCCTGGTTATGATCATGAGAGTGAGATTGTTAATGATCCAAAGATGTGATTTATTAAATACTGCCACACGTAAACTGAAAAAAAAAAAGAAAAATAAATAAATAAATAAATAAAAAATAAAAATTCGAGTTCTTCTAACAAGAGGCGAACACATTCACATTTTTCCTTGAGAGGCCTGTGCGCCGAAGTGAGTCTGTATTGTAGTGCTAAGCTTTATTAGGTTTATTTTTTTGCCACAGGGGGTGCACCTAGGACAACCAGAAGGTTGCCCTGATCTTGTATATCAAGTGATGAAGAGCTGTTGGAAAAGAGATGGTACAGAGAGACCAAACTTCACTGTAATAAAAGCTCGGCTGAAACAGGAAGTGACGTCACACCATGATCCTTCTGCTGAGACAGAAGTTAACATCAAGCAACCGCTGTACCAGAACATTGGAGTCCCAACGGAAGAGATGAAAAGTACGTTTGTTATATTGGTTTAATTTTCATTGCCGTTTTCCACTCAGAGAAATTGAGAAGTGTCAAAACTCGGGTTCTGTGGCAAAACACAGGAATTTTGACTGATAAACGGTGGCGATCAAAAGCAAACTAGGTCATCGCATACAAATATGATGTAATCCCGTCAAACTAAAGCGTGTCTTTTTTTATTTTTTTTTTTTATTTTTTATTTTTTAAAGCGTGTCTTGGGGATTGAGGGGCGGAGGGTGGGGATAATACTTTTGCTGCTCTCATCCAGAGCCTGTGAAATATAATTATAGCAGCAGTCTTCAACGCAGCCGTCTTTGGCTTGTCACTTAACTCTTCTCTCCCGGGAGAAGTGTACTTTGTGTGACTTGAGCAATATAAAATGCATCGGAGTTTTACCTAATACAACGATCATTACATCCTAAATGATTCGCATAAAACGTAAGATAAACTGTCTTAATATCAATAATGATAACAATAATCTGATAATAAAAATGACAATAATAATAATGACGATGATGTTGATGATGACACCTTACTATCTTTTTTATAGACCTTGAAGGAAATCAACCAACCGACAAGATTAGTTCCCAGAATATAGCACAAACCTCAAAAAATGACGCGAACTCCAATCATGTTTATATCAACGCTAATCAAGGCTGTATCGACGAGGATGTAGACATGATAGAAGAACTTACCCAGTATGCACCAGGTGCTTCTAAACATGACGTGAAGTCAAAGCCTGTAAATATAAATACCAACTGTAACCATGGCTACCTTAATGGTGGCATGGAAATGGGTATCGAAGTTGCATAAGAAAATTTATTTTTGCTGCAGAACTTGTAAATAATTCCTTAGGAAGGTCAATCATAGTCAACATGGCCAACGATTTCGTCTGATCGGCGGCTCATGATTTAACAGTGTAAGCACTTAAGGCCCGGGCAAACGGCTTCAACATTTGCTTCAACATCCGTTCGATTTTGTTGCACCCTGTTGAACGATGTCGAACGATGTTGAACGCCGGGGGTGGCAAACGGTTTCAACACATCATCAACATTCGAATCAACTAAGCTTCACGAGAGGCTTGATATTCAGTCCCGCGGTTGTTACTATGGATACGTCTTTGACAGACCAATTAGTGCTCACGCACATACCCAACAATGTTGAAAGCTGGTCAGGCAGACGGTTTCGACATTGCTGTTCAATAAAATAAATAAAACGGATGTTGAAGGTAATGTTGAAGCGATCTGTCATTGTATATCTGGGGTCTGAAATAGGAAGGCCTACAACATTGCCAATAATTTGGGAGTTGCGAATCAATGCGATTAATTAAGCCCTGGTTCTTTTGTATGTTCCCACACCTAACCTTTTCTTTTACCTCATAACCGTGAAATGCTGATACCTTACTTGTATTATGAGTTTTAAGTTGATGGTAAGCTGAAAGACGTTAATTTTTTGGGGAGGGCTTGTTAGATAATTTTACCATGAAAATTAGCAGCCGAAGGGTCTGAGTTAGTGTCAAAATTTATAACCTGAAACTTTTCAAAACCACATTATCGGTAGGAGACTTTTTCAACTTAGAAACAATTATAAAATACACTTCCCAACTGAAATAAGATAAAATACCAGCTTGAAGAAGAAGAAGAAGAAGAAGAAGAAGAAGATGCCTTTATTTTACTAGGGTATCTCTTGAAGTTATAAAAAAACTGATATCCTTAGAGGCCCTTGTACTAAAATTAGTAATTACTTCCTTGGCTTTCGCTGCATGCAATTCAGCTTCAGATAAAGTCTTAGTTATATTAGTGATATGATGCATGATGAATCTTTTGTCAGCGCATCTGCGGCATACTATCCTTAACATTGACAGTTTTGAAGGCAAAGTAGCGATGGACACATTGTCAGATATCGATGACCAGAACTAAGACGATCTCGATTTACTGTCGCTTTGGGTTACCAGATAAGTCACATTGCATATTTCTACTATTGTAAAGAAAAGTATTATCATTCAATATTACTTTCATAAAGTAAGTTGTAATGTATATTGTACTAAGTACACAGTAATAACATTACCATAGAGGAATTCTACATACCTTATACCAAACCGAGTGGAGTTGGCACACTCAACAAAAATTATAAAGAAAAACCCATTTCACGCAAACTCTCAATAGACAGGGGGTCTCAATGGAGTTCACCGTTAATCGTCAAATGGCCTAAAATTTAACCGTCAACCGTCAAGAGAGAGAGAGAGAGAGAGAGAGAGAGAGAGAGAGAGAGAGAGAGAGAGAGAGTGAGAGAGAGAGAGCGAGAGAGAGGCGGCTGAATACATAAATATTTGCTTCGTTCATAGACAGAGCTTAAACAAATAGCTTTTTACACGCTGTTAACTATAATTGTAAGGATTGGAGTAAAACTTAAATTTTAATGGCTACCAAGTTGTTTCAAATCGCATTACAACGGACAATTCGTGTCACCAGGCCTCGGTCGTGCACACATCAAAGGGAAGATCGCTCGAAAACTTTGTGCTAGTCCATAATATTAAAATGTAGGGACTGGGTGAACTAAGAAAACACCGAAAGGTTCCAATTTACTTGAACATCGCTAGGAATATTTGCTAACATTAAAAATGTGTTTCTAGTTAACCTTATTTAACAGAACATTTTGCAACCCTGCTTCATTTCTGCAAATACGGTCGGTCAGAGAGTATGTGACGGTCCCCGTGCATGCTATCGCCAACATGCAGGCTCTCAAGCAACGATCCGTTCTGAATGACTTATAGTTTTACAATGAGAAATCTAATGTTATCCGAAGTAGCATAAGCTTATGCATGATTTTTGCTATGTTCGTTTCGTGTTGGTTAGTCAGATTATATAATTAGGCGCACTTTCTTTTGAAATAGAAGAGTAGAAGCTATAATGTTATATTGCTATTAGTATGGGGAATCGCACGACCTCGAGTGCAAATGGTGATTAACTGGTACCACTGATTGATTTGGCGAGTGCAATATGAGAACTGTTAAAATCACAAGTACTTATAAATCATGAATTGAACGATAAGGTCCTGCGATGTTTTTTATAGTGCGCTCAACAAAACTATGCATTGTATGAGGTCGCGGAATTTGATATTTATCGTGTGTTCTACTAAATTACGCCGAAAGCCATTCCAGGGAATGGCAACATCAGTTTATGTGCCTTTTCGTCCAATTACAACAGTCAAAATGATCAGGTTTGCCACTTTGGCTGTTCTTATGCTTCGCTGCCACGAAAACGTAACACATACTCCTACCGAACACCATTTAGGGGATTAATTGTATTGCTTTCGACAAATAAGAATTTAGGAATTTTGTTGAGCATACTATATTCTTTGATTGCACTTGACGTCACGGCGGCCATGTTGGTAGAGAGAACAATAGCGAAAAAGTCTTTGGTAATTTGACTCTATTATTATGCAAACCTTGAGCTACACTTTTCTATTGTTTTGGCACCAACGTGCCCTTCTTATCACGTCAGTGCAATCAAAGAATATTACTATATCGTCTTGTAAGCTGTAATGTATTTTACAAGGTCCGCTTTAAATGAACCTTGAGTTTTGATTGGTCTAGGGCATTTTGTAATCGAAGTTCAGATGCACAAATGATGTCATGAGCCGAAGATAGTAATAAAATGATCTCTAAAACGAGTACAGTCCATCTTGCAGCGCATGTGTACTGTCATAATGCACGGCGGAGGAGGAAACGAGGTAAGAACATCAATCACCCTACTCACCTGGGGTTGGTAACGTGCTCCTTTGTTGTGACCCCGTTTTGGCGTCATCCGTTCGTTATTGAGAAGCTTTAGCAACGAGGACGGCAACGGCAACGAGAACGTCACAAAATAATGGGTTTAATTAGCAAAACAAATCGCTCTGCACGTGCGTTTTACATTTTGGTACATTTCTTTGCCGTCATTGGCAAAAGGACAACGTGAAATGACCAAATGTTAGGTTTCGAGAACGTCGACGGTAATTTTTTCATTCGTATTCCTTACGTTAGCGCTCTTCTTAGTAATATAGTCTCTGGATTGTTTGCCAGCATTTTTCAAATTAAACTGATATTGGAATAATTGCGAAAGAGTTACAAAAACGAAAAGTTAGGCCCGGTTCATACGTCGGATTTCTGCCGTGTCGAATTCAATTAAACTAATTAAATTCAACATAAATTCGACGTCTGAAACAGCTGCCGAATTTCTGCCACACGTTCGACTGGACTTGTCGCATTATCTTGCAGAAATGCGGCACCGATTCAAACGTCGAATTTCTGCCGTGTTGAATCTAATACATAGATTTACATACCGCCGGGTTCTAAGGAAGGAACGGTAAACTTTTGTTGCATTTTCTCGATACATAAGAAGCACAGTCAGAAGTATAACATGGTGTAGTATGAATTACGTGCGGCACTAGTGCGACGTATGAATCAACAGTCGCATTTCTGACGCAGTTAATTGAATTCGACTCGGTAGAAAAGCGACGTATGAACCGGGCCTTAGATTTTGAAATGACGGTTTCATTGCCGTCGCCCTCGCGGTTGTTAATGCTCCGTATTATGCACATGTCATCGGTTTCCCCGTGCGGTCGACCCTCGGGCTAACCAGGGGGATTGTAAAATCAGTCGAGCAAACTGAGGAATTTCTCCGGGGGGTCGGGGAATCTCGCAAAACAAAGTCCCCTGGGTGAAGTGTCTCTCAGCTGAAAATCCCCATGACATCCTTTTCAAACTTGTGAATTCCCCCACCCCCTAATCTTTGATAGTAAACAATGCCAAGATTTTCCCCTACCCTCGGGCAAAGAATCCCATCCATCTCCTTGTATTCCCCCATATATCTCCCTTGTAGGCTCGGGAGTCGACCCCACGGGGAAGCCGATGACATGTGCATTAGAGTACACACACTCAAGTCCAAATGGAATGTATTTGTTCAGTTAATGATTTTAAGGTTACCCTATTTACCATCATTTTATGAATAAAAAGGAACTAGTTCTGTTTTTTTCAACATTGACTGAACTTGTACACTGCTTAGAGATCGGGATCCTATCAAGACAGAAATGGGCTGCCTTTTAGAATGGACCCTTTCAACTGATCAGCTACAACCATTACCATCAATTCCTGGAACAAACGCTGTCATTTCCTTTCCGAGAGCGCGAAACACAATTGAATTGATTCAATTCAATTGAAGTAAAAAATATACCTCTTGTTATTACTCGTAAACGCACTGGTAACAACAACAACAACAACAACAACAACGACAACGACAACAACAACAACAACAACAATAATAATAATAATAATAATAATAATAATAATAATAATCACTTTATTTAAGTCTCAAATAAATAAATTTATGAGTTTTGGAATGAAAAAAAAATTATGAGTTTTGAAATGATTAACTTTCACGTCCCCTTCTACCTTTACAAGTGGAAGTTCAAGGAGACAAGGCCAACAGCTTAACGTCACCGCTAAATGACAATTACGAGGGGGGCATTGGGGTCTACTAGAAACCGAAAAACCGCTCAAAAAAGTATTCGAAACCGAAAACCCATTCCGAAAAATCTACCACTTGTCATGTCTGTATCGTAGTGAACGCAAGCGAAGAGGACCTCGCTTGAGCCATGTTGGCTCTGTGTGGAGCCGTCTTGGAGCTCCTCAGTTTCGCATTCGCAGCTGGTGGCTGGAATATAAGAAATGTGCAACAAATATTCAAGAGGCCATAAAGATTTGGGTTCAAATCCCTCAAGGCTTTTGCAGCGGTATTGGGTCTTTCCTTTCGAGTTGTATCCGAAATACCAATTCAATAGTATCGACATTAAGCAAGGGGTTGCATAGCGGACATAAAATGAAAACGGATCATTAAATTGGGTTTCATTTCACTCTACACAATATACTTTTCGTTTACATTTTTTGTAACTAAATTACTTTGTTTTGCCGGTATCTAGTAAACGGACTTTCGCGACCCGTGGGGGAGTGCGTACGCATCCGTCGCACTTCTTCCTCCCTACGGGCTTGAGCAGGTATATCTTCTAGTTTCTGTTTAAATTAGGGATATTGTCATTGCAAAAAACTATCCTATAGCTCTGAAAACCTCCATCAAAATTCAAGTTTTTTGAAAACTTAGACGTGAATTCAGAGATTCCATTAAAATCTTGCAGCAATCGGTCACCCGTGACCTGTTTTGACTGTAAAATGGTCTAACATGTGATTGCACAGTTTGGTCGTCAACGGGAACTTAATGCGACTTTTGCTTTGGTAAGATAAAAGTACTTGACTTGTTTTATTTTATTATTTATTTTTTTTTAACAGGAATCGATTATTGAACCTCACTGCTCTTCCAAGTCGCAACCTTGCTTCAAAAGAAAATTAGTAGTAGATGCCCCTAACTCATCCTGCTGGCCGGTACTGATGTAAACGGTACTGACGTACTGACCCAAATAGGAAAAACAGAAAACCACGTTGGATACCATATCCGAAAAAGCGCTTGTATTCTTGCCGAAACCAAACGCTAATACAAGAAAAAACACGCAAACCGCAGCAGACACCAAAACCGAAAAACCGAAAACCCCAACGCCCCCCTCAATTACGCCATCATCTGAACGGAAACAGACTGATTGAGCACGCAAACAGTATGATCTTATCAATCTGAGTTAAGACCCTGACGCTTGTGGTCCGATCTTGGTTTTGAGCCTGTCGTCTTTCGCTCTGGAGTCCAGAGCTCCACCAAGTAAGCCAACCGGTCGCCGGTTATGAGGTAAAATGATCTAGAAAAAAAAAGTGCTGCATAACAGGAATATTTTGGGGAGAGAGAATGCTGAGTATTTTCACTAAAATGATCCTTCATTGGTTATAAACTGAAGGAGATTGAGGAGAGAAGCAAATGTGACTAAGCACAAGCAAGACAAACGAAATCTATTTCAACTATCCTTGCTAGTGAAAACTAACTTAGCTGTGTATTTACATTCATGATCATTCTTGTGTCCACAGTAACTTTGACGCAAGATGAAAAAAAAAAAAAAGAATTATTCAAACGGTGAGATTTGTGTCGAAGAAACAGATGAACTTCCCAAGCTCTGTTACAGATCTTGTTATGATAAACTGGTACACCTAAATAAGAACTTAACGTAGCCACAACATTTTTCTTATAATAATCGGACAAAAATATCTCCCTCACTGCCTGTTGCTCACACCTACCTCCGGACGGATGAAAATTATCTGGAACTTCCCGGCCTCTAGCAAGATCTGCGTCGGAAACTTGGCTTCAAGACTAACATCTGCCTCGCTCCCGCAAACATTCATTCTAGCACAAGATACTCTCACTGAGTTAAGTTTATTTATTTGATCGTCGATCAGAGGGTTGAGCGGCGAAACCACAATTACAATTGACTTGTCCTTTGATTATTTTGATTATTTCTTCTTTGAAGCGACGTGGTCATTAAGTGAAGGAAGCACTTGAGAAATTAGTGATTTACCGTAACGAGTTGGGAGAATAATTAAGCAATCTCGGCCGTCGACAACAATCTCCTACATTGCCTCTTTTTGCTTTGGTTTGATTTTGAAGTTTTCTTCTCCTCTGGACCGCAAAACCGATTGCAAAGCGCCCTCGAAGTCCATTTATCTTTAGCTCATAAACAAAATAAAGACGAGCAGGCGTAGTAATAGCGAGGCCCGTGTATCGGGCGCGATTCTTACTGAGCATGTTCCAAATCCGAACCTTAACCAGATCTCCCTTTCGCTTGGCCGTGGGAGATCTGGGTACGAGATTTGCTAGACAGTTGAACTCTTTTTATGGTCGTGAACAGGATATCTTTATAACTCTACGTTTATCTTATCTCCTCTGGAAATCATCAAAGGGATGTCGTATGTGTTGGGTAATTTTTGTTTTCAAATCATGCGTGCCTTTCTTTCCTTGTAAAGTGCTCGTCAATGAAATCGTCATCGCCAAAACAATTACTCTAAAAAAAGATTACTCCACCCCCAGTGTGACTCGAACCCATAACCTTTGAGAGAAACAAAGTTTTAGTTAAGAAAAATGGCCACCTACCATACGTAAGCATACAAAGAACCAACCCTCCTCGTGCGTCGCGATCAAGTCAAAATGTTAATCTAACAGGGCAAAAGTATTCAACCAATTACCTGCAAGCATTAGGAATTGCAACTCACTGGCATCTTCTCAAAGCATAAGTGAATAATTCATGATGTATTGATATGTCGACCATTTCCTTTTATAGATTTGTGAACATACAATTTATTGGCTTTTTTTTTTTTCATTATTCAGGGCCGTAGCTAGCGTGAGGTGAACCGAGGCACTTGCTTTGGTAAAAATGTTGAATTTACATTATAATATTCCTTCCTTGTGTATGTATCTGACGAAAAATATAAGCAGGCTGTGTAGTTTCAAAGAGGCATTAGCATTTTTTGATGTTTCTCTATTGGATATACAAATAATAAATGAATTAAAGAGGTGTTTTTTGTACAAATTCGGCCTCGGTGACAATCATTTCGTCTGGTTACGGCCCAGTTAGTTGTAGATAGTAGAGCCATCACTTCTGCGGAAATGTTAATAAAGTCATTATAATTATCATTATCATTACTATGTTCCTGGCCCTACCTTTCTCATGGTAATCTACAAACACCTATAAAACCTTTATTTTAAACGGCAAAAGCCTAGTCTTTTCGCAAAAGGCATTCCTTGAGTTGAAGATGTTTTCCATGCTTAAGTGGCAGCCAGTGACTATTAAATGGCAAGGGGAAACGACAACTTGAAGACTGGAAGAGGTAGGGAAATGACCAAAAATGGGGATTCAAGGAAGAAAAGTGGCTAGAACTTTGAAAATTTGGTCGCCAGTGGGTGAAATCATTCTTTACAGGCTTATTTGTATTCCCCATTTTATCACTTATGCTTTAGAAAAGTGGCATTCTGATGACAAAAAAATCTAGGGTTTGTGTAATGTTTAGTTAGGGTTTGAAAACCAAATCGAAGTCCAAGTTCTTGTTTTTGGGGTTAAGACTACAGAAGGCACAGATTAAGATGACAAAGTCCAGTTTTTTTCTGAAACTGTTGCTACACATCATAGCTTTAAGTTCTGAAGTTTTGAGACCGATCGATTAAGTGTTGAAGATGTTAAAAGAGGTCAAACGTGGAATGCCCAAAAGGTAAGGAATCGAAATTGCAATTTTAGGAAGAGCATTTCAAAGCTCAGAATGGACCTCTAATTTGGTGATAAACGATTGCCACAAATTTCATAGATTGAGGACGTTGAAAGAAAGTAGCCACAATAAATTCAGCAATGTCAAAGCTTTCATAAATTTCTTACAAACGTTTTGTTATTGGAAAAGGCAAGGATATGACAACTTTTCAACGTTTTCGAGTAAATTTGGTCACGTGCATCTTTAATGCACTATTTAGTTAATTGCTCATACGTAGTTATGTTTGTCGGGCTTGTTCTTACTAACAAGTACCATTTTACTCCGGAGATATTACTGTTTTCAGTATAACCCTCTAAGTGTCATTTCGAAGTCATTCGGGGGGTGTGATCCAGTAACCAACTACCCACTATCGGTGGATTGTCGTCTGGCCTTCCATTTTCAAAATTAGGTTTACTTGCAACAAACACTACTGGGCTGGTTTGTGTTCCTGGGTAGTCCTCCTCAACCCGCTCTGGCTGTTGAACTTCGACCACCTCTTCCTCTTTCTTATTCTTATGCCCCACTGTTCTCATTTTCTTTTTGATGAACTTTCTCCCTCTCATCTCACGCGCCATCTTCTTTTTCTTGCCGTCTACCTCCAAAATATATTCATTTTTGTCAAGCAGTGGACCCAGGGCTGGAACTGTTGGTGCTGGCGGCAATTTTTGGCATGTCTTGCAAGACACCGACAGCTGACATGGCGATTTCGTCCACTTCGAAAATACCTGTTTCTAGTCTTTGCCCTGTCAGTTTTATCGCCGTGTGCTGGATGAATTTCAAACTTTTCCGCGCTGACTCTTCCATAAGATGATGGTTTAACAATTTCGCAACCAAGAGACACACAGCTTGTGCACTGAATTCACATTGCAAAGAAGATAGCTTCGTGTCCCTACTATCCAGTCCTTCAGACGTGATTTTGGTTGGTGGTAAGCCCAAAACCGTGATGGCATCATCCTCTAATTCATTAGCGCGCCGTAGCAAATTTTTCCAACCTTCAATGATTTCGCTAAGGTCTCTATCATGCCTATGGGTTTGTGGTGGCTGATCGTCATTGTCATCGGAGATCAATTCATTGTTTGGCTCACGTGCAAGTACTTGATCTGGTTGGGTTGGTGTTTTCTCCTCTTCCTCCTTTTCCTGCATTACGGTAACGTTTTCCCATTTTTACTGTGAAAAATTGTAAATTTCGTTATGGCAGGAAAGTATTAATACCCCGAAACGGGAAATGGTTGATGACCAAACATTTTACCGTTTGGACGCCTTGTTTGGCCATGTAAGTTTGATCGTCTTTGATTATGTGTTTGAACGTGTTTGATGAATGTGGACCCAATCTAGCATTTGATGAAATCACCTTTCTGTTCTCATGTTTGGTTCGTTTGGTCAGCTATAGAATACATTTTTTTGCGCGCGAATGCATACTGCCTACCTCATTTGCTTGTATCCATAATATATATACGATGTTTCAGGGTGTTTGATCTTTATGTGATCAAACATATTCTAATCGTTTAGCCAGGGATTCAAACATCCATATGTTTAGTCACCAAACAATGTCTGATCATCCTTGGCGCTTGACCGGGACCTTACGGTACGAAAATTGCCCGCACATTTTAAGGGAGGGCTTCAAATTTTTTTAAATGAAATTGAAACAATTAACTGGGCAAATAATTTCAATTATTACGTTTACTGAAATTTTCAACTATCTAAAGTTTGTATAGTAATTGGTGGTTGCCACTTGCAGCAGATAAATAACGCGACGTGATATGCGACGATCCTGCGGTTTCAAGCGTTCGCTTAGTGAATATTAAAAACAGTGCAAAATTTCAAATTGCGTCGATTTCACTAGATTGGCCAAAATTTGGTAACAGAAGTCTTAACCCTTTTCGATCCAAGTGGGTGCTATTTATTTCACCAGATTTTGGGCAATAAATGGTCTGGGGCTCTTAACTTCTTCATATATGGAGTTATTATGAAAATATCTGCTGTCTTGAAATACTGGGGACCCAGGCTTTAGAGTCACGTGATGCACCCGAGTGGCTGTTGTTTGTCGAGTCAGTGGAATCGCTTGACTGTGGTGCAATTGTCAGTTTTAGAGTGCTTTTCTGAGCCATTTTCCTCTGCAGAAGC
The DNA here is from genome assembly GCA_016490735.1 of Pachyseris speciosa. Lineage (NCBI taxonomy): Eukaryota > Metazoa > Cnidaria > Anthozoa > Scleractinia > Pachyseridae > Pachyseris > Pachyseris speciosa. The sequence continues at coordinate 268,279 of JAEMWC010000775.1, forward strand.
CCCCATGCTGGCATCATTAAGCTAGAATGTGGGTAAAGGCAAGCCTTTGAAAGAAACCAGAGGTGAGAGGCGGTTTTATGTTGATGGAGATGCCAAACACGCTCTGTTGTGATGATGGTGGCTCGATATGGAACCTGTCTCTCTTGTCTTTCTGCAAGTGGATTCGGGGAGCTAACGAGGCAATGTGGGCTAGTTCTGACCGCTAAAAATACTCATCGATGCAACATTTTGCTGGTAGCACCGGGTGGCTCAGCACTTATCGAAAAACTATGTAATGAACTGAAGGAGAGTTCTATGCTCGCGGCGTGGTTACAGTTCCCAGAATTCTTTTCGGCCGTGAACGAGTCCAGTTAAGACACACAAGATTGGATCTCAGAAACGGGCTGAAACGTGGCAGGCACCAAATGTGAGAGAAACGTTTCATAGCTGATAATAAGGAGAGAGCTTGAGGTTTGCTGTAAATGTAGAATCTTGATATTTGGGCAGTTTTTCTTATTAAAAAGTTGGCCACAAAAATGTGTAAATTTTGGTGTTATTCTCTGGCCAAAAAACAAGCATTTTGGGCTTTGCTGTTAAACGATCGGTGATATGCAGCGGAATTCTGGTATTGTAGTCGTTATTTTTAGCTTTAATGATTGCTAAAACACAGTTGGTCCTATTCACACAATTATTATAACGTTCTGACAAACTTTAAACAAGAAATAAACCATAAAAAGGAAGCAGTATTTATCATCACATATGTGTGACGTTGGATGGAAAAGAGTTAACTGGTGATTTGGTGATTTTGAAGAAATTGAAGCTATTTTTGTTGTTCCTATTAATAAGTCCCAGATCAGAAGAATAATAAAATACATGTATAAGCAGCACAAGTTTGTTGGGCAATTTTCTTTCCTTTGATTTTGCACATAGCTCACCTTGTATTCTTGCAAAGACTTTTAATTTGAGTCTTATTATTGACTAGCATATTCCCTCAGTCTAGTACGTATTCTCTACTGTTCCGAGTTTAATAAAACATTTCAATCTTCATCCTTCTTCAGTTGTGGAATCTGTTTGCAATAAACCTTACAATGCAAATGTGTATCTCACAGCAACATATTATTTTGCAAACTTAAAAGCTAACTGTCATTTGCAATTGGCCTTGAACGTCAACTCAGTGCCGTAAAAATGGATCAATAACTGCGCCTGATAGCAGGTTAATCGGAGTTTTGATAAGCTGCACAGAAGTACTGTTTCGTCTAATAAGCACCACAGTAGTTGGCAGAACCACTGTTTAACCTTGGATCGATATTGTTAACTCTTTATCACGGTCCATGAGAAGCAGACCCATGTACTCGGACTTGCGCTTGGATATTATTGTTTTTTTCTCAGCCTGTACACAACGTCATTTTGAATATTATTTTTCCACCTACATTGCCTTTTACGACTAGCTTGTGTTTCGTTTAGGGGAAAAAAATGTAATTCGCGGATCGAGCCAAAAATGCGTACTCACCAAGTCGCTCACAAACTGAAAGAGGACGTCATGTACATACTGCGAAAATTTTCTGCTCTTTGAATTATAGCTTTGAAAAAGTGATTCGGACGCTCGCCATTAGAGGTAGTGAAAAATTCGACAATTGATTTTATTTCAAAACCCATGGTATAGTTTGATACCCAGCTCTATAAGCCTTAATTTGATACCGGGGTTTAGGTACCTACATTTTAAATCCGACGCGCTACATCGCTTGGACGCGACACACCCCTGAAGGTATACGGTAACCTTAAGAGTGATAAATTCAAAAGAAACCAATGATAACGGATAAATCCGTTCCGAAAGTATTGCAAACAAGTGGGATAACAGTAAAGGTACCTTTGTTACCCATTCCCCATCGAAAACAGAAAACATCATTGTAAGGAAATGACAATGTAAGGATCTAACATTCACGTAAGGAAATGACAATGTTTGGGTGAGGAAATGACCATTTTTTGGTAAGGAAATGACATTATGATTTCCTTACAGTAAGGAAATGACAGTTTTTTTGGGTAAGGAAATGATCCGCCCCGCCGTTGATCAGTCACGGTTCGGTGAGTTTTCTGATGGAATAGTTGTAAGAATAGTTGTAACAATAATGATAATGTCAAAATTTGCCTAGCCGAACTTAAAGCGTTCAAGTTTTGCTCGAAATGACGTCTTCTCTGCAGAAAACTCTGCCTCCTGCTAGAAAGCCACTGAGTAACACATTCTGGGTGTTGTTTTTGGTCTTTCGTTTCACGTGTGGTGAGTAGTAACTATCTTGTTTGACAAATTAATCAGTGAATGAGTGAGTAAAATTCCTATCAGTTGTAAACAGCGACGGAAACTTAGGATGTACTCAAACATCGATCACGCAGGGATGTTTTCTTTGTGACAGACAGTGCTACATTGATACTGTTTTCTAAGCAATCACAAAGATTAAACAGTTTAAAGACCTCTAAACCAGAGAGGTAACAGTGGTAATACCGAATAATACCTTCTAATGGGCCGTTCGAATGCTAAAACAAGTATCTTTCTTTGCATTATTAACATTTGAGTGCGGAGTGGTGGGTACAATCCTCGAAGGTGATAATAATAGAATGGAAGCCGTTAGACGAGGATGGATTCTTTCTCATGGTTTTCATTCGTAACTGGCACAATTTTTTTCCGAGAATTGTTGCTGTTTTATGCTGTGGTGCGGGGCACTTTATGAATTAAGATAAATATTACATAACAGAAAACTGTTGTGTAACAAAACTGCTATTCTAGAGAGCACCCATCAATTCCTCTCTATATATAGGTCTTGCATTGACCGTTATTGAACCTAAATCTCACTAACTTTTGAATGAAGCCGATCCCTTCCCAAATTGTACGTTAATTCTACTCGCGTGTCAAAACGAGATCCAAACCGTAAGAAAAGACTCCGATTTCAGTTTAAAGGGGAGTAGAAGCTGTTATCGAGAAGATGTTATCATATTTCTTTATGACACGTGCACGTACTCATATAGCACTGACACGCAAATACAAGAAAACATGAATGCCATCGTTAGGTAAGGTATTAATTTACCGAATAAGTATTTAATACAGTTACCACATTGTAACATGCACTGATTTGTGAATGTCGTGTTAGCCTCCTATTCGCCACTCTATACTGAAATTGTTGAAGTGGACCCTCCATTTTAGACCAAACGATGTGTACTAATGCGAGGGAAAATTCTCCTGCACCATTTACAGAATTTGAATTGTAATTCTGACTTATAAGTCATTTACTGTGAGACGTTTTTCGGCTTGAACAAAAATATATTCTTTTGCAAACATTTTGGTGTTTCCCTACTGATATGAATTCACAAAACGTTTAAAAGCATGACTATGTGGCCTCGAAACCCGTCAAATAAGCTCTCTCTCCACTATGGGACAAGACCTTCTTCACATTCTCCTATCCATTTTTTTATGACACTTGTTATATAAACACATACCCGGACAACAAATATTATGTAATGCATACCAGCACTAAAGGTGGACTTACCCCCATCGTGAATTAAATGCATCTAACATATTATAATACAGTTTCAAACATAATAATTATATTCTCCCATTCTCTATCAAATTGAACACGCAGCACATCGTTGTATTCTTGTGCTAGCTCCATTCTCGTCCAAGGGGAACGAAATTTATCACGCACAGTTTAGTGTGACCGAGTCTTTGATCAATTTTGTGGCTTTTTTGCCATTTAAAAATAAATGCCACATGCTCAGTAACACAAATTTTAGACTTTAAGAAAACTGTCCGCTTTCAGTGTGGCCTTTAAATATCCGGCGTTACGCGTGGCAGATCTAAACCTGATCCGTCGGGAAAATCTCCGGCTTCACAATATTAAAAAAAGACAAACAAGACATGGAGTATCGTTTCCTCATGATTGTCACTTGGGAATATCATTACCTCGGATGTGACAGAAACAAACGCGAACACTGAAAGTATAAAATGGTCATTGTGAAAGGGATATTACGTGTCATCAAAGACTGCTTTCATAAACATACCCATTTTTGGAGAGCTACTGGTCTGTTTGGAGACGAAGATTATGAATATTTCGTTCGGCGTAGCGGCATGTGGTTCGCATTATCCGCTTGGGAGATGCCTATCTCCACTTAAGTAATGTCTTAGAGCTTAGCTTGACCAGTCACAAGTTGTTATCAATGGAACCCAAAATAACGGTGTCGCTATATTTGAAACCACTTTACTGGGCCAAAGTAAAGAAGCTATAAATAAGCGGTCAGTGTAAAACGCAGACTGCAGACCGGGGGTAAAATGCAGACTGAGGGTAAAATGCAGACTGCACACTGCAGACCAGGGGTAAAATGTAGACTGAGGGTAAAATAAAATATTAATAATAAAAAACAGGAGGATCAAATCCGGATCAAATGAAGACTTCAGTGTGTTTGTACGTACCCGTAATTTTTTTTTCCAAAATCCCGAAAACTCAAACCAAAAGGCGTCAGAAGCCGAAACTCAGCGTGTACAAAATTCAACTTCATTTAATCAATCAAAACATCAGTAAATGTAAACCATTTCAAAGCAATGACTCGTGTTTTATTATTAATATTTTATTTTACCCCCAGTCGGCATTTTATCCCCGGTCTGCAGTCTGCAGTCTGCTTTTTACACTGACCGATAAATAAGTTAATTCCCCTTTGCCTCGAATATAGTCAGTATCCCGAACTAGGTTAGTCAGGTTATTTTGTATACGAACAAAAGAATAATTTAAAGGCAGCCATTTTTGCATTCGGTCTTCAGTCAGCCTCCAAGTCACCGTAGATTCTGGGCAACAATAATAAGGCCATCACTTACTTCTAACTTGTTTACATAGCAATTCTGTCCTTCAGAGCATTCGAGTCCATTTTTGTTCAGACATTCAGAGTCTGACTTTGATACCGGTTTGGGATTCAAGGTGTTCACTGGCATTTACGTTTTATTTGTAATTGATCGACCGACCGATCGAATGACCGTGTTGCAGTGTTTGAAAAAAAAAAAAAAAAGATGCAGCGCAACTCAAATAACAAAGCCGAACGCAGAAAACTCAGGCTTACCTTAATTGCTGCCACAAGTTTCTCCATAATGGCGGCTAGCTCGAGCACATGGTGAAAAAGGATACTTCACAAATTAATGTGATCAAGTAAGCTGAAGCCACTCAAAAGGCACTAAGGCCACAAGGTAGCGGGCATTACCCCTTAAATCTACCAAAGCAAAGATTGAGCCTAAGCATTAACAGCCATGGACAGCTGTTTCGGCCATGTTAGGCCTCATCAGCATGGCATAGCTAATACTCAGGCTCAAGTACCCACATATCAATAAAACAAGCAATGAAAACGTAAAGCTTGTGGGATGTGGCTGGAGTGACAAGGATACTTCACAAATTAATGTGATCAAGTAAGCTGAAGCCACTCAAAAGGCACTAAGGCCACAAGGTAGCGGGCATTACCCCTTAAATCTACCAAAGCAAAGATTGAGCCTAAGCATTAACAGCCATGGACAGCTGTTTCGGCCATGTTAGGCCTCATCAGCATGGCATAGCTAATACTCAGGCTCAAGTACCCACATATCAATAAAACAAGCAATGAAAACGTAAAGCTTGTGGGATGTGGCTGGAGTGACAAGGATACTTCACAAATTAATGTGATCAAGTAAGCTGAAGCCACTCAAAAGGCACTAAGGCCACAAGGTAGCGGGCATTACCCCTTAAATCTACCAAAGCAAAGATTGAGCCTAAGCATTAACAGCCATGGACAGCTGTTTCGGCCATGTTAGGCCTCATCAGCATGGCATAGCTAATACTCAGGCTCAAGTACCCACATATCAATAAAACAAGCAATGAAAACGTAAAGCTTGTGGGATGTGGCTGGAGTGACAAGGATACTTCACAAATTAATGTGATCAAGTAAGCTGAAGCCACTCAAAAGGCACTAAGGCCACAAGGTAGCGGGCATTACCCCTTAAATCTACCAAAGCAAAGATTGAGCCTAAGCATTAACAGTCATGAGTGAGTATACCATATTCCATGTTTCGTCTTTCCTGACCCGCTAAACTTGTAAGAGACATTTTTTCTAACCTAACCCACCCCCCCCCCCCCCCCCTCTAATACCCCTAACCCACCTCTAAAATTTTTCCCGAGAAGCAAAAAAGTCTAACCAGCTTTTAAATATACCCAGTAAAGATTGTCATACTTTCTGGAGAAAATACTTAACTTTCGGAAGAAGGAGAAAACGGTCTCACGAAGAGAACAGAAGAAAGGCTAAGACGTGTAAAGCTTCTAGAAATGCAAGCAAAATAAAGAACGTTAAACAGTACATTCAAAATGCTACTCTCTCTCAAGAAGGAATTGAAAGAGACAATTTAAAGCTGGAAGCTCTTTTCAACTTATCACGTTCACAAGTTAAATATCTTAGGATGATTATTGACAAAGGAATGCTATCTACCGAATCTGTTTCTTACATCCAAGAGCATGTTAAGGACTTAGTAGCAGGCTGTGATGAAGAAGGGGCAGTAAATGTTGTAATTATTGATTGTGAAGAAAAAGAAAATGATGAGTCAGATGGAAAAAAATTCAGATGAAAATTATTCAGAGACGTCTCGCGGTTAGCAGGAAAATGCCCTCTTATGGAAAGTTCATTTTGTTGTTTTTGTAGTGTCTGCTAACAGCTGTTCTGAAACAAATGTGAGCCTTGTATCCTGTGGCCTCAGAAATTCAACAAAAGACCAGTGCCTGGGTTGGGGATGCTGTTGGAACTCATCCTCAGATAAGAACACGACGCAGTGTTATGGAGTCGCAAATAATCAGTCGTCAACCACCTATTTAACGAAAACAACCAGCGTTCCTACGACAACTATTGAGGCCACAAGTGTGAAGCAACAAACCATAAGGTTAGAACTGACCACACTGAATAACGTAATTGCAAAGTACAGCCTGTGTTGCTGGTGCAGGATGTGGGGATGGCAGGGAGGAGAAAGAGAGGGGGAAAAGATAGGAAGATTGGGTGTGTTCAGCAAATTTTCTTACTTTCTTTTTCTCACTCCTTCTTCTCTGCCCTCTCCTCTTTTGATAGCATCTTTAAGTTCATTCTTAACATTTTTCTTTACGGGCTTATATACTATTGATACTATTTCATACGGTGTACTGAATACTGGGCGGTAAAGCCCTCAGTCCATAGCGTGACAAATAGCATCAGAGAAAATCCGTCGTTTTCGTTTGGATGGCTATGTTTTTTACTTTGGGATAGGCTCTAGAGCTCAACTCAATCATGACCAAATGGATTCTCTGATCTCCTTTTCAGTCGTAAAGGCAGCTGTCACATATACAAAGGCGGAGTATGCGACAAGTGGCTTAACATGACCTTGCGTGAATACCGCTGGTCACCGCGATTTGTTGACAACAAGCACGGAATGAATAAAACGGAGACGGTCACCAAGATATTCCTGGAAGCAGTGGACAGCATAGAGAAAGGCCAGGAAAGATGCAAAACATTATTACGGACTGCTCTCTGCCAGTACGTCTTTCCGCCGTGTAATGATGACATGGAGCCGTATCCCAGATGCAGGGAGGACTGCGAGGCCCTTTTCCAGGAATGCGACTCTGCGATGGCAGAAATGTTGGGAGTAGCCAAACATATTTTCAAAGCGGGTGGACTGAATTTCTCCCACATTGACGTTCCTACCTGCACCAAATTTCGTTATTCCCACGAGTACAGGGCTGAGAACAAGACATGCCAACACTGGGGGTGTTCGGTAAGTACATTTTGGTTCAGTACAACTTTGAGACAGAATTTCGGACCAAAAATTGAAAAGGGAGTCGTGCTGAAATAGTCTTACAGGGTTTTGACTGCTTAGAAAGTTACGTTCAAAGGATTCACGGAAAAACCGTAACTACTGTTAGGGCTTGACGAGGGACCTATGTGCTCTAATATCTCCCCTGGCGCGCCAAATAAAAGCTGAAAATGAAGATTAGCATGCCCCCTCCCCCCTCCCCTTCCCGCCACACCATAAAAGCTGGACATGAAGAGTAACACGTTGTGTTAATTTTATTAATTATATAACAATTGTAAGTAAGTATTAAAAATCCCGGCCTGATTAAGAATACTTAATACAGTATATGTCTATGTAGTAAAGAAAGAAAATTGTGAATGATGTTTATGAAATAAATCATATATGTACTGCTGAAATGAAATCAAATGAACTGCGAGGATCATTCTTCATTTGAAAGTAAGGAAAGAAGAAAAAGAGTAGCATTGTAACTAGTCAAATCAAGGAGCTTCCACAAAAATAAGAATTAAAGTAAGTCATTTGCCAAGGAGGGGGTGGGGGGGGGGGGGGGGGACTCCCAGAAAAATTGGGTGGGGGTGTGCGGCCCGCTTCCTGAAACCCTTACCCTATTTCAGACCAAAATCTGCGATTTTACCTACCCTATTTCAGACCTGACCAAAAATTTGATACCCTAATTTCAGACCTATTTCTCATAAACATCATTAAAAGATACAAAAGAAGGGCTTTTGTTGATGGTCTAAGCGGCTAAAGATGAAGAAGTAACTTCTTCTAAAAACATACCGAATTCAAGACAAGAGCGCACAAACCATACCCTATTTCAGACCAAAATGGCTAAAACTAATACCCTATTTCAGACCAAAACGGCTAAAACACCATACCCTTTGGGGCCGCACATACCTATATAGCCCATATAAGGCAGTACCCAGCCCCCCCCCCCCCCCCCCCCGGGGGGGGTCATTTGGCTGACCGAATCTACTGAAACCATTCTACCTCGAAAACGTTTCCCTTTCCTTAACGCAGACTTCGCGTCTTCGATGCCGCCTCCACAAGAGAAGTCAAAAGTATTTCTCATCGCCGCAGTTGTAGCTGGAGTGTCATTGTTTCTCCTCATTATTGTCATCATCCTTTGCGCCTGTATAAGGCGCAAACACAACAAACCGCTAGCACTGGGAAGAAACGGAGTGGTTAGTTTTGCAGCCATGAACATGAGGGACAGAATAAAAGCTGAGTCCATGCATTCTCTGGACGCCCTGGGGCACTATAACCCGGATGTGATCAAGCAATTTTCGCTCGGCAGCGTGGAATACATCCGGGACCTTGGATCTGGAAACTTTGGCATGGTGTTCCTGGGTATGTCTAAAAACAAATAAAATCTGAAAGTGCAAGTCTTTTATTCATTCTTTTCTCAGCCGTTCAAATTGAGAAATTAACCTTCAGTGCATCTTCATTTCGCAGTTCTTAAAGCTTTTTCTAATATTTTATCGGCCATTAATAACAATGACAATAACATCAGACAACAACAGCAACAATGATGACGACGACGACGACGACGATGATGATGATGATGATGATGATGATGATGATGATGATGATGATGATGATGATGATGATGATGATGAACTTGGTGGTGATTGTGGTGGATGGTTGTTATAACGATTGTGATAATACGATGATGAATTAAGTTGACGGGCGGATAGTTCTTCAAGGAAGTCGCACTGATGTCTCTCCTTCACCATGAGAACATTGTTGAGCTGCTGGCTGTGTCTACAGAGGAGGAACCTTATGGAATGATATTCGAGTACATGGAGTTAGGAGATCTTAATCAGTATCTGAGGAAGGCTGGGCCTTTCTTTGAAGGAGATGAGAATGAAAAAGGTTAGCCGTTTCTTTGAAATATGTGTAACGCTTTCCCAGGAATTAATTATTTGAACGTTCCCTACAAAAAGCATGCAGTGGAAGCAAATCACAATTGGTTTGGTTTTGCTTCTCATAATGAAAGTATACATTCATATAAATACGCGATCAGCATCAAAGGTACAAATCGAATTAAGACGAACACATTATAGAAAATCTTCTAGTAGATTTAAGGCGCAATTACATGGAATAGCCTTCCAATCGACATTAGAAACATAAGCTCGTTCAATATGTTCAAACATAAACTTAAAGAGTATATCCAAAATTATCTTTTATAATCTTTATAATGAGACTAGTCTATTAGTCAAAAATAGCATTTTTTTTCAGCGTTATTAATAATCACGAAGTCCGCCTTCAGTTATTGGATCACTATCTATTGTAATTCAGTAGAACTAAGCGGAGATCTTTTAAAATTCTCAGCAGAGCTTGCTGGATCTCCTGTCTATCAATTATGTAATAGGCTGCTTGGAATGAATGGCAACTGAATAAAGGTACTTCTGAAACAAAATCAGGTGACAAGGCGAACTTACACAAAACCAAACTGCAACGAGAAATATTTCGACAAACCATTGAAAACCACCCTTCCTGTGTGTTTGCATTCATCAGTGATCATTATTGTGTCCACAGTAACTCTGACGCAAGGAGATCTCTTGTCCATCGCATTACAATGTGCCTCTGGTATGGAGCATCTGCAAACACTCAGGTTCGTCCACAGAGACGTGGCCACAAGAAACTGCTTTGTGGGTACTGGGATGGTTGTTAAGATCTTCGACTTTGGGATGTCAAGGGACCTTTATGTTTCCGACTACCACAAGGTAAATATAGTTTAAGTCCTCTTTCAAGTTTCCTACTTTATTCTGCCATTAAGAGCCATATTATAGAGAAGCCAGAGGCGCCGGGGGCTCTCCCACTCCTTCTTGGGTACATGGGTAAAAGTCTGATTAATCTTGTACCCAGACTCCCACGGATATAAACCTAAGATCTGGGTTAGAAATAAGATGCTTTGCCCCCACGCGATGCAATAGCTAAGAGGGACACTTGTATTTTTTTAGCCTCGATTGCAGAGTTCTATCGGGGACTATATGATATAGGGGAATCCTTGTTTACAATATTTGTAAAAACCTTCCGGTAAATCACTTACCTCTAGAGCGTGGTCTCGCCGTACAAACGTGAACCTCAAACCGCAAAACTGACGGCAAGGCATTGGTCACGTGACTTCTTGACGTTCGCGGTTCGCGGGAAATGCCGAAAAACCTCAATCTTAAGGTCACTATTATTTCATTCATCCTACGTTGCAGTTTTTCCTCTCTCTTAGTTATTTTGTAGAATAGCATCTTATCTGCTCTCGGTTTTTTTTTCTTTCTTTTGTCCTTTGAAAAGAGCCAATCATATTAATTTAAAAATACGGAGATACTCTGTTTTTCGATCAAGTGTTGCTTCCGTGGTGCAATGGTAGCGCGTCTGACTCCAGATTAGAAGGCTGCATGTTCAAGTCACGTCGGAGTCAGGTTGACTGCTTTTGTACATTTTCGTTTCACCATCGAATGTATTCCAATCATGCGGAACAATTTGTAGGTGTCATTAACGCAAATTAATTTCAGTTCGCTAACAACTCATTGTGTATTTGATAAAGCTTCCCGGCATAGTCAATCGAACCCAATTGAACTGAATTTCAATCGAAACTCAATCCATGGATTGAGTACGGCAATCGAACAAAATCATACTCAACCGAGCGTTTGATCTCTTGAATTTTGTAAAACTCGCCGTTGAAATAAGTGCCTGGAGGCTTGAAACGTATTTTTCGTAACCGCAGAAATGCCGGAGAAATGGCTTCAGATGCGCTGTCGGTTAAATGCGCAGTGGAAGCCTACCAACGGTGCCGCTGTGACGTGAAGGAAAAGACTAGAAAGGGCTAGAAAGGCCGTGCTTTTCGAGAGGTATATGAGCGTGGACACTGATTATACGTCAAGTTAAACGTGAACTGGTTGCGTCCCTGGCCTGTGGCCCGTGAATGAATCGATTACTTATAGTCGTGTTGGCGTTTGTAGTGGTATTCAAGAAGAGATCCCACCATATGACTTCCGAAGCGAATTAATTGCCGAACACAATCGAACGCAATTCATTGGATTGTGGTCGATTTAGTTCGATTTATGCGATTGAATTCAGTTGCTACGGAAATCGAACCCACACAAAGTTCGGTGCTCGCTTTAGTTCGATTGCCGAACTCTATCGAACTCAATCAAGGGATTGCGTTCGATTGTGTTCGATTGAATTCGATTTCCAATTCGATCAGTGATTGTATGCCGGGAGCCTTGTCTTCGAATCTGGGCGATAGAAATTCTGCCTGGTTATGATCATGAGAGTGAGATCGTTAATGATCCAAAGATGTGATTTATTAAATACTGCCACAAGTAAACTGAAAAAAAAAATCGAGTTCTTCTAACAAGAGGCGAACACATTCAATTTTTTCCTTGAGAGGCCTGTGCGCCGAAGTGAGTCTGTATTCTGGTGCTAAGCTTTATTAAGGTGTTTTTTTTTTGCCACAGGGGGTGCACCTCGGACAACCAGAAGGTTGCCCTGATCTTGTATATCAAGTGATGAAGAGCTGTTGGAAAAGAGATGGTTCAGAGAGACCAAACTTCACTGTAATAAAAGCTCGGCTGAAACAGGAAGTGACGTCATACCATGATCCTTCTGCTGAGACAGAAGTTAACATCAAGCAACTGCTGTACCAGAACATTGGAGTCCCAACGGAAGAGATGAAAAGTACGTTTGTTAGATTGGTTTAATTTTCATTCCCGTTTTTCACTCAGAGGAAATTGTGAAGTGTCAAAACTCGGGTTCTGTGGCAAAACACAGGAATTTTGACTGATAAACGGTGGCGATCAAAAAGCAAGGTCATCGTATACAAATATGATGTAATCCCGTCAAACCAAAGCGTGTCTTGGGGATTGAGGGGCGGAGGGTGGGGATAATACTTTTGCTGCTCTCATCCAGAGCCTGTGAAATATAATTATAGCAGCAGTCTCCAACGCAGCCGTCTTTGGGTTGTCACTCAACTCTTCTCTCCCGGGAGAAGTGTACGTTGTGTGACTTAAGCAGTATAAAATGCATCGGAGTTTTACCTAACACCACGATCATTACATCCTAAATGATGTGCATAAACCGTAAGATAACTGTCTTAATATCAATAATAATAACAATAATAATAAAAATGACAATAATAATAATGACGATGATGATGATGATGACACCTTACTATCTTTTTTATAGACCTTGAAGGAAATCAACCAACCGACAAGATTTGTTCCCAGAATATAGCACACTCCTCAAAAAATGACGCGAACTCCAATCATGTTTATATCAACGCTAATCAAGGCTATATCGACGAGGATGTAGACATGGTAAAAGAACTTACCCAATATGCACCAGGTGCTTCTAAACATGACGTGAAGTCAAAGCCTGTATATATAAACAGGGGCACCCAACGAGCCAAATCAACCAAAAGCTGTAGAAAGGCATTTTTTAGTACCTTATGGTGTTTGACGTTTGTTTAAAGTGATGTTTTCATAAGCTAGAAGAATTTCATCTGTTCGGATTCCCTAGCTGAAGTTTTAATTGCCCGAAAATGTTAGGAAACAAAAGCTTCTTTTGAGAAAATGCAAGCTGAAATGGACTTTTCACGACCTTTCTAGGGAACAATTTTCTTTCCGAAAATGCTAGCTGACGTTTTTGACTGCCAAAAACAGCAATTACGACCTTTCCGAAAACCTCAGGGGCTATGATTTCCCCATTGCGAATCTTCTAGGCCACGTTTTAGTTACGAAAATCCGAGTGCACTCTTTAATCGACGCCGAAAACCCAAGGCGAACTATCCTCTACCGAACAGATATCTACCGAAACTCCTCGTTGGGTGCCCCTGATATAAATACCAACTATAACCATAGCTACCATAATGGTGGCATGGAAATGGGTATCGAAGTTGCGTAAGAAAATTTATTTTTGCTGTAGAACTTGTAAATAATTCCTTAGGAAGGTCAATCTTAGTCAACATGGCCTACGATTTTGTCTGGTCAGCGGATCATCTGATCCGCAATGATTTAACAGGGTAAGCACTAAAGGCCCAGGGAAACGGCTTCAACATTTGCTTCAACATCCGTTCGATTTTGTTGCACCCTGTTGAACAATGTTAAACGCCGGGGGTGGCAAACGGTTTCAACACATCATCAACATTTGAATCAACAAAGCTTTACGAGAGGCATGTTATTCAGTCCCGCGGTTGTTTTTATTAGACGTCTTTGAGAGCCCAATTAGTGCCCACGCACATACCCAAGAATGTTGAAAGCTGGCCAGGCAGACGGTTTCGACATTGCTGTTTACTAAAATCGAACGGAGGTTGAATAAAATGTTGAAACCATCAGTCATTGTATATCTGGAGTCTGAAATAGGAAGGCCTACAACATTGCCAATAATTTGGGAGTTGCGAATCAGTGCGATTAATTAAGCCCTGGTTCTTTTGTATGTTCCCACACCTAACCTTTTCTTTTACCTCATGACCGTGAAATGCTGCTACCTTACTCGTATTACGAGTTTTAAGTTGATGGTTAGCTTGAGTGCGTTAGATAAATTTACCAGAAAATTAGCAGCCGAAGGGTCTGAGTTAGTGTCACAATTTATAATCTGAAACCTTTTAAAACCACGTTATCGGAAGGAGACTTTTTCAACTTAGAAACAATTATAAAATACACTTGGCAACCGAAAGAAGGTAAAATACCAGCTTCCTTGGCTTTCACTGTAATTCAGCTGCAGACAAAGTTATATTAGTGATATGGTGCAGGCAGCAAGGCTTAATGCATAAATTATATGGTTTTTTACAATGTTTTCTTCTTACATCTTTTGAATCTTTTTTGTCAGCGTATCTCTGCATACTGTCCTAAACATTGACAGTTTTGCAAAGTAGCGATAGACACATTCGGTCAGATATCGATGACCAGAACTAAGACAATCTCGATTTGCTGTCACTTTGGGTTACCAGATAAGTCACACGGCATATTTCTACTATTATAAAGAAAACTATTATCATTCAATTTTACTTTCATAAAGTAAGTCATAATTTTTTATTGTACTAAGTACACAGTAATAACATTACCATAGAGGAATTCTACATACCTTATACCAAACCGAGTGGAGTTGGCCCACTCAACAAAAATTATAAAGACAAACCCACTTCACGCAAACTCTCACTAGACTGGGGGTCTCAATGGGGTTAACCGTCAAAAACGCCTCAACAGGGTTAACCCGTCAACCGTCAAAAGGCCAAAAATCTAACCGTCAACTGTCAAAAACGCAATTTTTCCCCATTAACTGTCAAGTGAGCAAGCCGTCACCCGTTAACCGTTAACCGTCAACCGTCAAAGGGATCACCCCCATTGAGACCCTCTGGATAGCTTGAGAAAGAGTGGGCTGAGTACATAAATATTTGCTTCGATCATAGACAGAGCTTAAACAAATAGCTTTTACACGTTGTTAACTATAATTATAAGGATTGGAGTAAAACATAAATTTTAATGGATGCTAAGTTGTTTCAAATCGCATTACAACGGACAATTCGTGTTACTAGGCCTCGGTCGTGCAAACATCAAAGGGAAGATCCCTCAAAAACTTTGTGCTAGTCCTTAATATTAAAATGTAGGGACTGGAGGATCTATGAAAACACCGAAAGGTTCCAATTTACTTAAATATCGTTAGGACTATTTGCTAACATTTAAAGTGTGTTTCTCGTTCACCTTAACAGAACATTTTGCAACCCTGCTTCATTTCTGCAAATACGGTCCGTCAGAGAGTTTGTGACGGTCCCCGTGCATGCTATCGCCAATATGCAGGCTCTCAAGCAACGATCCGTTCTGAGTAGTTTTGCAATGAGAAATGTAGTGTTATTTCCCATTAATTTTGTGTTGTAACCGGGGTTTTGTGTACATCTTTTGTGAACATCTTTTGATATTGGACGTCAATGTTATGGCCAATAGTGACGCGCACTAATGACGTCACAAAATTGAAGCCCCCTGGGTGACTCAGACAAACAAATCACTTTTCTGTAAGAGCGTGAGTTGAAATTATGTCGTTCGCGAGCAGTTCCCTTCCCTCTGTAACCGTTCTGACTGAAGATGACGATGTTCCCTTCTCCAGATTTTGAAGAGAACCAGAAGACAACACTGTGGGGCAGTTAAAACGGTGGTTGAAGTGCCGGGGTTTGAAATTGAGTGGAAAATGCGATGAACTTGTGTCCGACTGCATCAGAGAATGAAAGAGTCGACATCACCACACGCTTGATCCGAGTATTGAAGGAACCTCCTGAATTGGGCTAACTGCGGAAAAATGGCATTTTGCATCTCTCTAAATGTTAAGCTTACATAAATCAGCTGAATGAACGCAGTGAAAATTTTGTGCCATATGATTGTTCGAGATTCCTTTCTGGAAACAAATAAATAGTCCCTCTTATCGAAAACTTACTTGTTCGACCAGTTTTTGCATTTCTCCATTGCAGAAGAATCCTTACAAGTCCAATAGTTGATAGTATGCAAAGGGCAAACGTGGTCGAGAAAATTAAGTAGAATTTATTTGAGTGATCTTCGCAACGAAGTTTTCCATAAGAGCTGGAATCCGCCCGGCGATATTATCGTAGCACAGACTACTCACGACCCTGGGAGCATTTCGAACAAGCCCCGAGAGACTTGCTCGTAGGCTACCTTCGCTGTCGGCCGTTATAGATTTTCCTAACACGTCAGTTGGTATAGATTCGGCAAAATTCTTGTCGATTAGGTTTTCAATCTTTGCCAGTGGCTCTGGTATTGTTTTCTGGGGCCTTACTCAGTTGGGGCAGACACGCGCATTGTTTGGTGTGAGATTTGCTCAGTGGATCGGAAAATTTAGTAGTGGGACCGTTTTCTCTGGGCCAGTGAAGGGAACAAAGAGAAGCTTATGCTTCTGGCACAAATGTATGTATTTCTGGCCGGGAGATGTTTCTCTCTGTAAAGAATTCCCGTGAACAAGCTATTAGCCAACGTTCGCACTTCCCAATACGTTGCGAAGATTTTGGGAATGGAATAAATACCCAGATTCTTGTCAATCTGAGGGATTTTGGCATTTTTTTGGATACCTCCAGTCCATTTTGCACTCACACAAACAGCAGTGTTTGGTGCTAACCATTTATCGCCCTTCTGGAAAGCAAATACCACGATTTTACCAATTCTTTCGTGTTTTTGTTCGAAAATTGTCACTCGCGCCTACACATTTTCCTTTAGCGAACTGAAATGTTTGTCTGAGTCACGGCGGGGAACTAATGTGACAAAATCTATTTATAGTAATAGTGCGCGTCGCTATTGACACCTGTCAAAACAAGGTATCCGTTGACCAGTAGTACGCGACAATTTCGCGGGCTCAAGTTAAGACCTCATCAAGGTCAGCTGTTTTTATGAAGTTGACCGCTGATCGGGTACTGGTTTTCGATTGGATCGCAGGCTCAAGCCAGGTGTAGGACACCCAAACCAAAACGAGGCTTGATTTTTTTTTCACATTCAGTTCCATCGCCAGAAATCGGAGACATTGAGCCTGCGAATGTCAAATCCGGCGGTATCTATAACCTTGCAGCGAAGAAATCGAACGCCAAAATGTACTAAGAAAATGTATGAAGCATGATATATTTAATGGAATAATTCTCGAAGAATTATCAAATGTAAAAATGTGTATGCCAGACACGATAGACTCGTCCATTACAAAACACATCGTACACAAATGAAAGTGGAAACTTAAAATTTCATGTTTCCTTTTGAAGGTTTTCTGCGAGCAGTTTTAACGCGAAAAATTACAAGGCGTAGAGGGAGAATTATCGACAGAATCAAAACTCATAGTTTATAAACAACGATAATCGTAAAACCGAATGCGATCGTTAAAATGTGTATACAGGAATGAAAAATATATATGTTAAAATAACTCACCTTGCCGGTCTCACAGCTCCATACGAGTAATTTCGATCTTTCCTTTTTACTTTTGAAAACCACGTAAAAGTGGGCTTCGGTGAACATCCCACGGCAATCCACGATAAAATCCCAAAATTCGCCATCTTTGAGCTACGATATTCCGGCCGTCTGTGCTCCATTTTCGCTCCAAAAGACATCATTTGAAATATATTTTTCTCTAGTTTTACGTTAATACAATATTTGAGACCAGTGGTTTCACCACTAAATACAAATTTGGTTTGTGTATGCTTCACTTTTGCTTCTCATCAGCCGTATATGAGCCCATAGTCATTGTTTTTTCCCAGCGGTTATTACCATTTTGTTTTGCGGGAATTTTGATATTTGCGAGGGAAATTTTTTCCTTCTCTTTGTATATTGCCATGTCGGAAAATTATACGTGGCGAGAAGAGTTAAAAGCGAATTTTCAACTAAAATTTCGGAAAATACGTCGTCCTTGCACTATATTTTTAAACAGAGAGCTGGAACATAAGTATAAAAATACCGCACAAGGCATTGTTAAAATGGAGAGAGCTAAAGCAAGTCATAGTGAATATCTCTTACCTGGAGCCCTTGCAAGTGACTGCATCAAATTTACCCGTTATGTTTAAGAATGGAAATAAAAGGCTTGAAGAGTGCTTGAGAATACTGGTTGCAAAAACTTATTCCCAGAGCCGTGGTCTACATGAAAACAAAAGAGTCTCTTTTTGCAACTAGACAAAATCGATTCAAGTGAACCTCAATGAACTGGTAAATGTTGGCGGTCTCCAAAAACGTTTTCAAAAATGTGAGGAGGATAATAAAGAACTGGAAGAGGAAGTTCAAGACCTTGAAAAGAGATGCGAGGTGCTGTTACAAGAAATTGTGGATGAATTGAACAAACTAAAGTGAAAAATCTTGAGGGTGAAGTAACAAATCTTGAAGGTGATGTAAAAAATGTTGAGGGTGTGATAGAAAGACAATGCAAACAAAACAGAGAACTCTCAGCACATCTGGACCACCTTGAAAATAACTCAGTTCATATTAATTGCACGGACAGTTTGAAAAATAGAGGTCATCAACTCCATGAAGTAGGAAACCGGCAAAGAAACAGAAAAATAAAGAAACTAAAGACCAGAGCTGAAAGGGCCCTTTGGTTTTTAGAAACCTTTGGACTCACACTCGAGTCAATCTAAATGAAAGATGTCAATGGCAAATTAACCGAAATGGAATGTGGTTCAAATAATGACAGATTGTCTTTCCAGAAGCTTCCAGAGAATGAGAAGGATACTGTTAGAGCCCTTCTATACATTTTGGATAAGTTTTGCGTGGGGGATGCAGCATATCATGAAATCTCAATGACAGATGATCAGTTTCCATGCTGTTACTTGATTAAGAAGTGCAGGAACAATTTAAACTCAATTTTCAACATTGAAAGAACATCAGGGAAACACCCAGGGGCCCAAATGTTACTTTTTAATGTGACTTTTTAGTCATAATGACAAAAAAAAACTGAGACTAAACCAAAGAAAGCAGAGTCACTCTTTTGAATCCAATCAAATAACAAGAGCTACTGGCTAATGCCTAAGTCATTTTATTAACTAACAAATGAAAGGAAGTTGACCTGAAGTGGTTGTGTATTCTGTAACCACGTTGCTATAACAATGGTTATTATTAGCCGATTAAAATTTTACAATATCTCAGAACTGCAAGCCCTCTTGCTAAAATATATTTTCAATCAGGATGCCGCAAAAGATGTGCTCCTAGTGAGAAAACGACTCGAGATTCTAAGCTCCCTACAGCGAACTCTACAGCAGTACCGGAAGAGGGCGAATAGTTAGTGGTCCAGTGGCATTAAAGGCTGAGACACACTAGGCGACAAGTCGCAGCGACAGGTCTCTGCGACAAGTTGCTCCGTGTGTACTGCCTTCAAAACAAGTCGGTGTGACACGTCGCAAGGACAAGTCGCCGTAACAATTCGCCTCGTCTGACGCGGTGAATTTTTGTGAAAATCATTGTCACTGCGGCATAATTTTGTCACTGCGATCAGTCGCACAAATTCAATCTGGTTTGAATTCGTGCAACTGATCGCAGCGACAAATTTCTGCCGCAGTGACAATGATTTTCCCAAAAAATCACTGTGTCAGACGAGGCGAACTGTTGCGGCGACTTGTCCCCGCGACATGTTGCAGAGACTTGCCGCCTAGTGTGTCTCGGCCTTAATGAAAGTCGAGCAAAGCGTGCCCGTCTTCACCATAAAGAGCCAGATTATGAAAGAAACATAGCAGACATGACTGCTGATGAAATCAAAACCAAACTGAAACAAATGGGAATTACCACTTGAGTGAGAAAGCTAAAAACACTACAAGAACAGTATAGAGCTGTTTTAAGGTCAGCTCAATTACACAGTTTGTTTGACAATTTATTGAATAAACATCAACTATTAGAAAGGTCAGACCTATGAGACTCCATTCATTTCACAAACAAACAAATAAGGAAATGGAATCTTTAACATAATAATTTTTTTGCTGTTAATGCTGGCTGGTCTGCACACTACATTAAACACATTCTCTACGTTGCATGGTTTTTTTTTGCCACTGTTTCAACACATAGCTTCTCCACGGGATACCTAGGAGCCTTGCAGAGTATCCCATCTTTGTTAAAATGATGAACTGGGGACCAAGACAACACGGGCTCAGTTTATCTTAATAGGGAAGTCTATGGCCAAACCCTCTCCATGTTCGTTCAAAAAGTACAACCAGTGTGTGGGAAGGTATTTGAGCCTTGTGAAGTCTTTTTGTGTTCTGAAGGAGTTCCTTTGTCATGTGAAACAAAGTGCCAAATGTAAAATTCCAGATCAAAATAAAAGGGTGAGTGAGAGGAACTTTTCAGACCAGTTAGCATCCCAACAACAAATCCTCGACTTCCTTCGATAAGCCTTTCATCATTGATTTGAGTTGGCCTCAAAAATGATCTGAAAAATTAGTAAGGATTGCTTAATTCCGTGATACTCCAATTTTTAAAGGTCAGAAAAATAAGATTACAATCTCTTGATTAACCTTAGCAAATCTGGAGTAAAATTTTCAGCTGGCTCCCAGCTGCAAGCTTCCAGTGGCCATCCTCTCCATTTAACAAGTAATCATAACCCTAGAATCGCAATATACAGAATACTTAAATACAGAAACCACTTGGCGACTAGGGGACAATAAAAACACAACGAATAAAAGAATAATCACAAGACTTACCGAGCCACATTTTCGCCGGGTAATAATTCTATCCACATCAAAAAATATTCCTCCTTTTCTCGAGCGGGTGGCAGTGTCATATAAAACGACAGAGGAAAACGAATGAAGTTGTTTGTAGTCAACCACGAGGGATTTTCTCGAAGACGCCATGTTGCCTCATTAGCATATATTTGTTTATTGACCCGCTGTCTCATGCGCGGGCTCAAATGTCCGCAATTTCTGGCCATGCGTTTCTTCATCTTGAGCACAACAACTTCATCTTCTTCGAAGTTCTGTCTTTTAAATCGCGTAAAAGGCATCAAAATCAAGAACTACTTAAGATACTCCGGAAAGTGAATTTTCAACTGATAAAATGGAAGAGAAAAACATTTTTCTCAGAAAGTTCTTAAATTTTGGATCCACTTGTATGGCGACCGGATTGTGATTCAAGGGCTTGTTCACTTTACCGTGGCATCTTGCAGCTCATCACGAAAGTTCACTTAACAATTCATCAGCATTAATGGGCGGAACGAATAGCTAAAACTTGGTGGAAGAAGTTCTTTCTTTGGACAAACTGTTTGCCACTTTTGTAGATGCGTGTTTTTACTTTAGTGGATTCGTAGAAAGTTCGACAACACAGGTAACTTAAATAAATTGAAGCTTAGCATTTGAGGTTTAATCGTTGTTACTTTTGTTCAGGAATGAATCTTGTATTTTTTCTCGACTGGATATAAATAACAATCTACTCGTTTTGGACACAAAGAAGTAGCTAGTCGAATTGTTTGTTTGCTGTTTTGCTTGCAAGCGAACGAGTGTTTTCATCCGCTTGGCAAACTGTAGATGTTTTTCGACGTCAGTGTTTCTATAGTGTTAAGAACTGAAAGATACGTTTGCCCTTATGTTATTAACACGTAATCGCAATGAGTCCTCGTACAGTATCTCTTATGTTTTGCGCCACAAAGGCAATTTCAGCAAATTCTGAAAACACAAGTGATATTAATTCTTAAGTTTACACGGCCCCATGCGATTACCTAACCAAACTATCAGGATTGTTTTCCTTTTTCTCTTTTCTACGACATTTAAGCTTAAGTCTCTAAGCTTAACATACTACGAAATATTTTAGTTTGTTAAGTCCCGGCTAAAAGATCAAACACTTTCATCCAACATCGTGTTTGTCAGGAGTGTCTAATTTTCGCGGGTCGCGTGTCGCGGGTAAATTGCCGCGGGTCGCGGGTAAATTGTCTCGGGTCGCGGGTGAATTGTTGCGGGTCGCGGGTAGAAGACTAATTGTTGAGGGTCAGTCTTTGATGTCAGTGAATTTTGTATAAACAGAAGATTATCATCCAATGTAAAATAGTTTCGCAGAATACGACAAGTTCATTCAAGTTACAGTTATTTCAAACCTTTATGGGTGCGTTTCGGAAAATCGCACCTGTGCGCAAACGTTCAAACGAAAAACTAACAATATTTGCTCAACCGAATTAATAGCTCTTGCGTTACTTGACTTACTACGGACATCCAAACAAACTGGACTATATCATTCAGGAGAAAATAGGCTAACAAAGTGTGTAAGGCTTTTGCGCTATTCCGATTGGTTTCTGAAAAAATCCATATTAAAGTTGGCCAATAGAATAAAAATAATTCAAATTTGTAAAAGCCTCATACAATTTGGTGCGGTATCGCGTGAGGAACATTTTCGCTAAATTCCGTTAAAATCTGATCACGAAAAAATAAATCCCGACTTTTTGGCTTCCAAAGATTTGCACAGTTTTCACAACTCATTGAACGTGCATGGTGCTAAAGCGGTCACCGCCGACCAATAGAGGACAACTGAGGAACTTTCGGAAGAGGATACGTGACAAAGTAGCCTCATTCAATCACGGGAAAGTTAATTCCAGGTTCAACAACAGACGGAGTATTCATCTTTTGGTTAAACAGTCAATTCTTTCTAAGGCGGACACCCTCGGGACCAGCTCCAGGTGTCCGATAATGTAATTTGACACTATATAAACCTGACTGTGATGTCAGAACTGAAAAGTGATCCTTATTTTAAAAAAAGTCAGCGACCAGATGTTCATCTTTCAGTGGCGAATAGGCAAAGTGCTGTAAGTCGTTCCCTTCCGCTCACAATCACCCAGATATAACTTTTCTTCTTATGAGATCTGTTTGATATTACAGGGTTGCTATGGTAGCCCCAGGGTGGGATGGTAGCTCAATGTGAAATAATATCCAGGCCAAAATCTATTAATTGTATCAAGAATACCATTCTAGTGTCCCCCTTGAGAGGTATTTTCTACCAGAAATTTGCTAAAAAAAAAAGTGTCCGCCGTCCGCATTGGAGAGGTTTTCAACCTTATAGAGTGTTTAGTTACGGAGAAACATGGGAAATTCGGCCGGGACCACCGATCACTGTCCACCTTGAAGAGGTGTCCGCTTACGTTGCGTTATGTTACGGCGGCTGGAAGACCTTCTGAACGAGCTCTCATTTTTGGTGAGTACTCTTTCAGTTTTGGACTTTTCGGCTCCCAAAATCAGCCAAATATTTTACGCGGTATTCTTCCTGCGTAGGTCTTGACTGTTATTTTATACTGTTTTATATTGCAGTGAACGCTGCCAGTCGCTACTGAACCCGCGGAAATCCCAAAGATTTCAGTTCTGCACACGTCTATTCAATGCAGAAAGACTATAATCATGTTTTTTTTTTTCGTAGAAAGCCTATTTCTGGCTCAATGCACTTCTTGAGTCAAAAACATTGTTTGAATCCAATTCTTCATGTCAGTAATTTTTGTACATGTATTTCAATATCATTGCAAGCAACTGTGGCAGTTTGTCAGCCCGACAGTGCAATTCACTCTGCAGGAATTTTTTTCTTCACTTCTTCTTTCAGCTTCCTTAATAATATAATAATAATATTTATTGATTTGTATTGCGCAAATATCAATCCAGGGAAAGAAATTTTCATCTGTGCCTTACATTGACTCAACAAAATCCTAAAATCCTAGTATATATTCCAATTATATTTACAGATCGTTCCTAATAATTAGTTAAAAATAATAAATCTAAAATTCTAAAAACAATGACTAATTGATCTTAAAAATCCTATTTACAAATCCATCTTTATGAAAAGAATAAAAACAACAAATTACCTGGGAAACGCCTTCTGAAATAAATGAGTTTTAAGAGCCTTCTTGAAAGCATCAACTGAAGATATATTTCTAATAAAAAGGGGAAGATCGTTCCATAATTTAGGGGCAGCCATATAAAAGGATCGATCACCAAGCGTGGAAAGAGACTTGCATGATGGAATGTTAAGAAGTTTGCCGTTATTTGATCTAAGATAGTACCTACCCCATGTGTCTTTCTGAGATACAAGTTCGGAAATTTAAGTCGGAGCGAGTTTATGAATGACCTTAAAAGTTAACAATAGAATTTTAAAAAGAATTCGATATGCTAAGGGTAACCAGTGTAGGGCTCTCAGCAATGGCGTAATATGACAAAATTTACTATCTTCAAATACAATACGTGCAGCAGAGTTCTGGACTCTTTGCAGTTTGTGAATCTGATACGCTGGTAAGCAGTATAAAAGGCTATTACAGTAGTCAAGGCGGCTTGAAATAAAGGCATGTATTAGAGTTTCAGTACATTCTTTCTTTTTATCCTCCTGATATTGTACAAATAATAGAATGCAGCAGAGTATGTTTTCGTTATGTGATCACCCATTGATAGGTTAGAATCTAACCACACACCTAGATTCCGAACGGGAGATTGTGGAGCAATAACAGAGTGTCCAACAGTTATGCCATCAATTGCGATTTTAGCGAGTTGCTGTCTGGTGCCGATCAAAAGAAGCTCTGTTTTGGCATCATTTATGAGTAACTTGTCCTGAGACATCCACTGCCTGATGTCTTGAATGCAATGTTCGATAGCAGCAACTGCATCAGCCTGGCTAGAGTGCGCCTTGGGACTAAACGAGATGTATAACTGTGAGTCATCGGCATAACAATGGACAGTTGGGAGGTGCTTTTCGACGACATCAAACAGTGCGCTTCCATAAACTGTAAAGAGAAATTGGCCAAGACACGAGCCTTGAGGAACACCATACCACAGGTCAAACGTATCAGATACAGTTCCCCAGACACTCGCTGGGAATGGCCAGACAAATAAGATCGAAACCAGGCAAGGGCAGTGCCATTCAAACCAAGTTTTGACGATAATCTTTAAGGAGAATGCTGTGATCAACAGTATCAAAAGCAGCACTGAGATCAAGCAAAACAAGGACAGTAACGTGCTGTTTGTTCTTATTTAACAGAATATCGTTCATTACTTTCAAAAGTGCTGTTTCAGTGCTGTGATTTCTTCTATAAGCAGACTGCGCGACTGAGTATAAGTTATTACAAACCAGGTGACCGTGAATCTGCCCTTTCAATGAGTTTAGACACAAAAGACAAGCTGCTCACGGGACGGAAGTTCTTAAAGATGACATGAATACCGTGTTTCTTTAAAAGTGGAAAAACTAAAGCCTCTTTCCAAATCTCAGGAAAACGCCCGGACTGTAAAGAGTTGTTAACGATCTTTGTGAGAACTGGGAGTAGATCCTCACATTTGCTAACCAGTATGGATGGCATAGGGTCAAGAAGGCAGGATTTAATGGCGGAGTTCTGGATAAGATGTTTAACATCTCGAACTGATAGCATTGTAAAAGTAGGGAATGATGGCGCAGTCTCATCAGCAGACGGAGTGTCATCCTTTGGATATGAATCAGTCTGCTGATCGGTGTCAAGCTGCGTGCGGATAGTATCTATCTTCTGAACAAAGAATTTCCCCAAGTCGTTAGAGCAAGTTCTACTGTCCAGATTAGGTGGGAGACCATCATCCATTGTGCGGTTAAATAAGCGCTGACTTGCACGGAATAGTTTCTTTTGATCACCGCTATTCAGGGGCACCTAACGACAATTTTCGGTAGATATCTTTTCGATGGAGGGTAAATCGCCTTGCACTTTCGGCGTCGATTTAAGAGTGCACTCGGATTTCCGTAACTAAAACGTGGCTAAAAGATTCGAAATTGGGAAATCATAGCCCCTGATGTTTTCGGAAAGGTCGTAATTGCTGTTTTTGGCAGTCAAAAACGTCAGCTAGCATTTTCGAAAGAAAATTGTTCCCTAGAAAGTTCGTGGAAAGTTCATTTCAGCTTGCATTTTCTCAAAGGAAGATTTTGTTCCCTAACATTTTCGTGCAATTAAAATTTCATCTAGGGAATCCGAACAGATGAACTTTTTCTAGCTTATGAAAACATCGCCTTAAACAGACTTCAAACACCATAAGGAACTTAAAAATGCCTTTCTACAGCTTTTGGTTGATTTGGCTCGTTGGGTGCCCCTGGCTATTTTCATCTATAAAGTTACTGTAAAACTCCATCCGAGCCTTGTTCATAAGACGGGTAGTAAAATTACGTTTTGCTTTAAAAGCAGCAAGATCGGACTCCAATCGAGATTTTCTCCGCCTCTTTTCAGCCTTCCTTCGCTGACGCTTCGCCTCCATGATCTCCTGACTGAACCATGGAACACGATGTCTCTGAACAATTGTTCTTGTCTTTAACGGCGCGTGCTTGTCCAAAGCAGCCATGAGGGTATTGTTATAAGATGAAACAAGTTCCTGTTAATCATCAGATGGATTCTGGCACAAATCAGAAGTAGCCAAGTCCTCATTCAAGGCGACTACGTTGACTGATTGCAATTTTCGATCGGAAACTTTCCGCACAGAAAGTGGTGGCTTATCACAGCGGATAGAACAAAGGACAGTTGCATGGTCAGAAATATACCGGCTTATACGCGGTGTATTCCCTAATAACTGATCAGATTGACGTGTGATGATCAAGTCAAGGGTGAGGTCATGTTTATGAGTGGGACTTGTAACATGCTGTTGAAGACCATATGACTCCAGTAAATCGATCAGTTTTATGGCGTCAGTATCCTCTGCATTATCCACATGAGTGTTAAAATCCCCAGATATCAGGAGCTGTTCCTGGCACATTACTGTAGACTCTAAATAATAAGCGAGCTCCGAGAAGAATGTGCTGATGGGCACCCTGTGCACATCGGAATAGGGTGGTCGATAGAGTATGACAACGCGGAGATTATGAGAGGATGGCTGCTGAACAATCAACTCAGAAAACTCAAAAGATTCTTTCACACCGGCACTTATCTTCTTCACATGAAGTAAGTCTCGATAAAGAAGAGCTGTTCCGCCACCAATGCGATCAGTGCGTGGATGGTCCAAAGGTTGTAATTTGTAGGGCACAACTCATTTCTTACTGCATCATCATTTGCATTAAGCGAAGTCTCTGTGATTGCAAGCAGATCTATTTTATATTCACAAACGAAGTCGAAAATGTCGGCTGATTTATTTCTCACAGATCGAGCGTTCATTAAGCAGAATGACAATGGGCGTTTGAAATTCCTGACCAAAGGGAAGCGATTCACGACAATAAGGTTGGACGAGTTCCTTGATCGCATAGACGGAGGTGTTTTCCGAATACCATGCCAACAGAGCGTACATAAATTATCATTGTTCTCAGGACCGGGATTAAGCTTGAATACTAAGTCGCCAACAAGTAAGCAATGGAATGTTGCTGTTGAATTTGAATAATACGCACACGGTCTTTTAAGGCGTTTGATCTTGAAATTCCAACCCCAGAAAAATGACAATAAGGCCTTGTTAGCGCAGTTTCCATTATTTGTGACAATCCTATTGTTGTTAGCCGTGGTGTTCCAGGTAGGCAACAACAATGAGAACTCATTGTATTTCCCCTCGCCCCCGCCACCCTCCCACCTCATCACTTTTCTAACAGTCCGTACCTAATGAGCAACCTCAATTTATCGTCTTTTGTCGCTACTGACTGAGAAATTTTCCAAGGCAAATTTACCGCGAGCGTCATTGCACTCTTCCGATTGTTTTATGAACAAAAGAATCGAATGGGCTAACGTTATAGTTTGCACATGCGCCAAGCCGTGAAACCTTCCCTTAACCCTTTGACTCCCAAAGACGCCAATTGGCGTATAATATAGCGCTTTTGCTTTTATGATTTATTTCTTGTTTAAATTTTGTCACAAAGACATAATTATGTGCAAATAGCACTAAATGGTGCTTTTTGCAATTATCAAATCCAAAAAACCGACAACAATACCCGAATTCCGCTGCATAGCACAGTTTTTTTGGCAGCAAAGCCCAAAATGCCAGTCTTTTGACCAAAGAACAACACCAAAAATTACACATTTTCGTGGTCAACTTTTTAATAAAAAAAAATTGCCCAAAAATCAAAATTCTACATTTACAGCAAACCTTAAAGCCAGCCCTTGGCATCTGGAGGGAAATTGTCCTCTCACTTTTTCCGCAAGCCACGCTTTAGCCATTTTATTGGAGCCAATCTCGCGTATCTCAAGTTGTCTTGTTCACGCCCCAAAAGAATTCTGGGAACGTCAACTATTCCAGGAACATGGAACCCTTCCATTTCCTATTTCCAAGTTTTTTTGTAAGTGTCGGGCCACCCAGTACTACCAGGAAAATATGACGTCGATTGAACTTTTTACCAGTCAAAACTAGCCCAAATTGCCTTGGTAGGCCCTGGAATCCTTCCACAAAGTTAGCAGAGAGACAGCTTCGGCCATCCACCGCCATATTGGCTACGAAGCAGATTTAGCGTCTCATTCAGCAAGAAACCGTCTCTCACCTCTGGCTTCTTTCAAAGGCTTGCCTCTACCCACATTCCAGCTTAAGGATGCCAGCCTGGGGGCCTTTGTGGAGGAAAATGGCTCGAAAAAACCTCATAAAGCGGCAAATTTACCACAATCAAGCTTGTTGACTCGGTAAACGAACAACAGCCGCTAATGTGCGTGACGTCACACCTTTAGAGTGAGCCCACAGTGAAACAAGCCCGCTGTTATTTCCATCGCAACTCCTTAAATGGAGAAGATGAGTCCTCCAGACTAATTATCACTAAAAATTTACTAAAAAAAATGCAATAAATTGGTAGTCAAAGGGTTAAACCTGGGTAAGCGCTAACCATGCTTCGAGCAACTGGGCCCGTTCAGGGGAATGATAGCTTTTTCGTTAGTATGGGACTTTACTAGATCATTCACTAAAAAGAATTGTTTTAAAACCTTTTTACGAAGAATGTGGAGACTGGTTAGCGCTGTGTCTTTGTTTTCTTTTTGATTACCTGACTTCCGGAAATCCAATTCACCTAATTGGTCCTTAATTTTTAGTAACGTAAATAGGCCATTTTACAGTTGTGTGTTCATTGACCTGGCCTTGGAGTAGAGGCGAGGCTGAAGGTGACCTTGTTTTAAGACAAACCTCTCTGTCTTTCTCATACAAATGTGGGTTAGTTAGCATAAGAACAACCAACATGATTTACATGAGAAAAGCAGTGAGGTCTGTATCAAAACAAGGTCACCGCCAGCCTCGTTTCCATTCATAGGCCAGGTCACTGAGCATGGAATTGTAAAATGGGTTATTCGAGGGGCTTATTTATTTTAAGTATGTTTGGGGGGGTTGATTGAGAGGGAGGCCTATTTGAGGGGGGGGGGGCGATAGAGAGTGGGGGGCTTATATAATTTAGAGAAACACGTTAATGGAAGATAAAAAGGAGGAAGAAACAGACTTTACGCTTCCCTACTTCCTGTTGGAGGTCGTCTAGCCGAACACTAAAAGCTAATCCGAACTTTCAGCACACGAGTAAACCATACCGGATCAGTCCACATGAAGTGTTGCAGTCGTAATTAATAACTTAAATTTATTGGACTCGTCTTTTTTTTTTGACGGCTGTTGCAGCGGACATACCATAACTGGCAATAACATCTACGTAAAATTGAGGGGGCAGAGGCAAGAATAAGGGGGCGGGAGTTCTAAGGCCCTGTTTACAAGCAGGGAGGGTGACCCAAGTGCTAGAGTTACCCTGGCACGAGAGTTACCCTCTCTACATTTCTTCCTTTTTCATCATGACAACCTGAACGGCCACCATGGCCGATCAAGTACAACGTGGGGCGATGTAATCTTCCCTCTCTCTTAGAAACGGAAAACATTTAGTGCAATGTCGGTAAATCCTTTCATATATCTAACTTCCTGTAGACCGAGTCATGGGTCAAATCAAATAACCGGAATGGACCAGGGCCGTGTTTGACAATTGCAACTTGTCGTTGTCTAGCAATAAGATAACAATTAACAGCATTCCAAAACACTAGAAAGAAGCAATAACAGGCAGTACAGACAGGAGAATCAAAGTACTTGGCAGAACTGTTCTCTTGTCTTTGAAATTTTGCTGGTTAAGCCCGGGCTATCTTTGACCCTTCTGCTAGGGGGTAAGTACTCCAGCAGTAGTAGGAGATTTTGACCCCTCTACTTTCCAGCACTTTTATTTTGATGGATGATTATACTACCAATATTTCTACATCATTACCTTAATAGTGGTATCAAAGAAATACCCAGTCATTGGTGAACAAGTTATGAAACAGCTTTCGACATAATAGGTTACCATAGCAACACTCTAACCTGTTGAAAACACCCCAAATTAATAGCTTTTAACGATAATAATTCACAACTAGCTCGGTGACCTCAATTTTTATCGCTGGGAAATAAATAGCACAACAAAATACAACTTATTGCAAAGTTTAAAAAGTGTAGGAGCAGACTCAGAACCACTGTAAATTTTCGAAACTTCGAGGTGACTGAATCCTCTCCTACACTCTTTTTTAATTTGTCAAAATATTGGATCTTGACATGCTTATTACTTTTCAACTATATAAATTGGGGGTAACCGAGCTCTTTTTTTTTTTATTATTTTCTCTTCAAGCCAAAATTAGGGGTCTTTTCAACAGGTTATAGTGTTACTACGGTAACCCATCGGGTGACAAAAAGTTCCCAACTTGTTCACCAATGATTGGCCATTTGTTCGATGCCACCAGAAAAGTAACAGCTTGTAAAGATTGGTAGTAATAATCCATCAAAGTACAAGAGTTGGGAAGTACTAGAAACCGGCGAGAGCCGCGTAAGTTATGTCAGCCAAAATCATTGCACGAGGGAAATTTAAATACAAAAACAGCAGATCATACAAAGCCCGTTTGCGAAACACTGAAACATTGTTCCCAAGGTTTGCGGCAAAATTTTAAATACGACTGAATTTGTTCATTATTCAATGTATATTTTCCTCCAAATTTTGAAAAGTGGAGATTCTTTACACATCAGCTAAAGCGTGAAATTCGAAATTTGCCGGACAAAACAGCAGTTAGCAAGCTAAGATCAGAATGTAAGGCAAACCATTTACAACCTTAAATCCCTAAAAAGACTTTCCATCATTTTCCAGTTTGCTTACAGAGTAGGCCCTACGTTTTATACATAAACGTGATAGAAGATTTTCTGCTGTTTTCTGATTTCTTTGGCAAGTTACCATCTTTCGTGTCTATTACGATTTGTTTTAAACGAAATACTTTCACAAAGTCAAAAATATCACAGAAATAATGATCAAAATTTATTAGCAACACTGTAGACCTTCAATCAGTTATTTTGTTTTGATTGGTTAATTAGGACGTATATGCAAAGAATAAGAGATAAAATTTAATCTTGAAAGGGTAACAAGGGAACAAGGTGTAATTTTGGACGGGAACAAGGGAACAGAGTTAAAATTTTGAAGGGAACACGGGAACACAGACCCCCCCTGGGGGACCCTCTCTGGTCCATACTGGGCAGAGTAACAAGAAAACAGTGTCCAATAGTTACCGTTTCTTTAATTGCTTTTTTTTCATTAGATATGCCTCAAAGAAGCTTTAACTAATATAAAACCTCTCATGGGAAATACAATGGAAATCTTACAATAGTTATCAGTGTACACTGTACTTGATAACTTCCAGATATAGAGAATAATTACATTTTTAAATTGATGTTAAAGAAAATGGTTATCCTTTGTCGATCAAAACGTTGAAGTTTTTATGGCAAGCACTGAACTAAAGTGTACCTACTGCATAAATGCGGGTACATTTCTTGCATAATTTCGCAATCTACTTTCTAAGTAACGATAGCTTGACACAACAGTTTTAAGAACAAAGCTTACTGCTCAAGCTTATCTTCTTTTATCCATTATTATTAATCTAAACAATCCGTTTAAAGATGCATGCACTGAATTCCGTATTTACTTTTTGTATCAAGGAAGTTTGCGTTTGCCTTCAAATGGAACTGAATAACAACCAACTATGACTGTATCTGTACTGATGTTTCCGCTGTCGTTGTATCCTGCACCTTATAATAATCCTTTGACTCATCCAGTTTGTTCAAATCAAAGTATTCAACCTTCTCCAGCAACATCTCTTCCACTCGTTCAACCAGATACTCAAAGCTTGGCCGTTCATTAGCAGTTTCCCTCCAACACTTTCTCATCAAGGTGTAACTGGAAGGAAAATCAAACCAGTAACTTCTCTCTCTTTTGCACAGCAAAATAGTGATACAATATAAAGGCGCACAACTTAACCTTTCAAGCTTAAGACTCAAGTAGTAGCCCTAATCTTTTCTTTCACTGCAACAATTCATAGTCGTTTAAGATTTCAACTTTTTCTGGAAAATTCAGTATGTAGTTCATATGACTGTGTCCTATTTTGTTGGCTTTAGGTTTATATTTCGGTTAAGAATGGTGATGTCATGTTCAGGGGCATCCAACGATAAGTTTCGGTAGATATCTGTTCGGTGGAGGGTAATTCGTTTAGCCTTTCGGCGTCTATTAAAGGGACACAGTCATCATTGAGACCGCGCTTGCCTGGACACTAGTTTTGTCACTTTTGAAAGGAGGTTACCTCAACCCGAAATCAAAGTTACGCGTCGTAGACATCCACAAAATCCGCTTCAATCGTGCTTTGTGGTTCTTTTTATCGTCGATCTTTTACTCAAAACCTGTTCCTGAATATTCTTTTACTCATATTTTAAAATTATTTCATTGTATTTGGCTAAAACGGATTGAATCAAGTATTCAATGTTACATGGACAGAAGAGGAGGGAAACGCCGGGCGGAAGATATCGCTTGCGTTAAAGAAAATAACGAGAGAGAGAATCAAAAACACTGGAGAGCCACATTTGGAAAATCGGGTTTTCTCAAGGTGGAGAAAGATTTGTGCGGATGGAAACTTTGGCAACGATTCGGACTTCGCTTCATGGCTGCTCGGTTTGGAGCTCAGACGAAGACAAGAAAATGAGTGAGTCAAAGTACCAGCTCGTTCTGTATTTTAGACGGATGTGTGATATTTATACTGGACAGAAATGTTTGAAAATCTCTTCCTTTTTTGTAGATTGAATGAGATGGAAGAGACTCACAGACCAGCGAAAAAGCATATAAAAGCAAAGTATCTGATTGAAATCACAGAGTGTTTCTCACCTCCGCTGATTCTTCGACTGCTTCGACTTCGAACATTTTGCTTGTTATAGACGTTTCGCCTTCCCTGAACATGTCCATCAGTTAATTATCCGTGGTATTAAAGAAAATTAGTGCTCTGGTATAAATTACGCTCTATAAGAACTATGTCGACTTGCATTTACTTCGATTCAAGAGATTTGAAGATTTGCCGACGGGATGCGCATCTCACTTTTGGATTCGCGCGCGTGCTGTTGTGATATGCAAATTAGCTGAGAAATGGTATCTAATGCACATGCGCACCAGCTGACTGTGTCCCTTTAAAGAGTGCACTCAGATTTTCGGAACTAAAATTAAACGTGGCCTAAAAGATTCGCAATGGGGCAATTATACCCCTGAGGTTTTCGGAAAGGTCATATTTGCTGTTTTTGCAGTCAAAAACGTCAGCAGCGTTTTCGGAAAGAAAATAGTTCCCTAGAAAGTCCATAAAAAGTTCATTTCAGCTAGCATTTTCTCAGAGGAACATTTTGCTCCCTACCATTTTCGGGCAAGTAAAATTTCAGCTAAATTCTTCTAGCTGACCAAAACATCACTTTAAACAAACTTTAAACACAATAATGGACCGGTACTTAAAAATGCCTTTCTACCGCTTTTGGTTGAGTGGGCTCGTTGTGTGCCCCTGAATGTTGGCGTGCATTTTGTCCTCGAGTTATGTTAGTGTTGATGATGGGTGGGGAGGGTGTTGGAAAATGGGCAGTGCGCGACTGTCTAACGTAAATGGAACATTACAACTTCCTGTTTGTTTTTCTAGCTGTAGGTAACATTTTGTTTGGCTCATTTTACAGTTGCATGCTTAGTGACCTGGCCTTTATGAATAAAGACGAAGCTGGAGGTGATCAGCTTGTTTTGATACAGACCTCACTGCTTTTCTCGTGTAAATCTTGTTGTTCTTATGCTAACTAGTCCACATTTTCATGAGAAAGACAGAGAGGTTTGTATCAAAACAAGGTCACCTCCAGCCTCGTTTCCATTCATAGGCCAGGTCACTGAGCATACAACTGCCAACGGGCTAATTCGGCTTTGGAGAAATACTACTAAAACACGGCTTGAAAACTAGGTAGCCTAACGGCTGCATGTGTGGGATACCAAAGCACTATATACACAAAGCTAACAACTGATCGAGCAGATAGACGACAGGTATGAATAAATCAGGGTGAAAAGACCTGAAAAGTTAATCAAGTTAGCTTAGGCCTATTCCAAACGTCTTGCTTCTGCAATTCTGAACTCAAATGAATTTGACCCGGAGTGGCACGACTATAGGGCAGCACTGGTTCAAACGTCGAATTTTAATTAAGTGGCAAAAAATTCAACCTACCGAACCGGAACAGAGATTTGAAACGTCATGCCACTGCCATTATAAAGTGAAATTTAATTCTTGAATTTTAATAGTTCGGCACAGCAATAGCGCGACCTTTGGAACAGGCCTTAGCTAGCTGTAATGAACGCCTTTTGAACACCAGTAAAACCACTTTACCGCGAAACGACGGCTGATCGGACATAGCGAACATCAAAACATGCTTTTACCTTTTAAATTTGCCTTTTCAACTTTCACCGGTTTGTTGATAATTATAAGACACAGTAACCGAACAGTTACCACAACCAGTTACCATGTTCATCTCGAGAGAGAATTGTTTCAAATTTCGCTCACTTTTCCCTGCTGTTTCTTTTTGTTACCAAATACTTTACAATTTTATCAGAAAGCTTAGATAAACATTCAAAAAGCAAACTGCTGTTCGGCTTTCAGCTGCATGGCAATGTGAAATAGGCACAAAAACGTCTTTCTTGTTTGCCTTAGAATAAGCGCTTTTATTTAATGTTAACATTGTCGCAAAAACGTCAAACAAACTTTTTCTTACACGCTGGTCCAAGAAATCTCGAAACATCGAAGAGCAATCACATCCGCTGATGTTGTGGTAACAAACTGAAAGATGATAACTCTGGTTGCCTAGCACGTGACATAAATCTGCCCCCAATAAATATTTTCTACGGCTTTCTGTGAGAATTCGGCTCGATAAATCAAGGCCCGCTGTTGAAGTACTCGACAAAAATTATATTTGACTTTCAATGAAAATAAATGTATATATTTTATAAAAGTCTTTCAGCAAGAAGAAGCGAAAAGTATCGTGAAAACGTGGTTTATCTCTCTCCAGATCTGCAGTTAGTCAAACTTCATCGATTGCCTGACCACCTTCGAAGCGATCAAATTTCGTTCTCAGTCGAACAGTTTCAGGTAATGGTCAATATCGGTGTATCCAGTCAAATGTCGTTCTCATTCGAACAGCTTCGGTTAATGGTCGGAATGTTGCATGTTACCTAACTAGTTCTCTTTTTACAGAGCCGATAGCAATGGTGTGGGATACCACAGGTATCCCACACAAAAGCTTGTTTCTGATTCTTTCGATTGTTAAAACCATTGAAGCATTAGCCTGTAACAGGCCTTCTCGAACGACGAGAGGATAGGGCAGGGACAGGGACAGGGGCAGGGGCAGGGGCAGGGGCAGGGTGAGTCTTAGCCTGTTCCAGGCGCTCAGATAGTAAACAGGGCTTGAGATTACCGGCAGAGAGAGGCGGAAATAAAGCGGCGAAAAATTGAGGAGGGCTTGGGAAGAGCGGGGGAAGGAACACCTGTAAAACTGTCTCTAGAAAGGTCGTTACGCTATACAGGAATCTGGTATACCCTCTGATCGGTCAATTTTGAAAGTGTCTGTCAACACAAAGGTCGATAAGAAACGCGATCAGAGGAAACATTGCAGATCAGGTCAAACGTGTCACGCAGAGTTCCAAATGGTAGTAAACAACATACTGAAGAACTTTCCGAACATTGTTTTGATAAGCGAAGGGCAGGTAGATTGCCTGAAGAATCTTGTCGCTGGGAGAGATGTTTTCGTGATCCCACCATCGCCGGGTTTCGGAAAGAGTATGATTCTTCAGGTCTTTCCACGCATATCCAGGACCTGTTTCAACAATTATCGTGGTTACTCCTCTCATAGCGATAATAAAAGATCAAGTGGAACAGATAAACGCACTTGGAGTAGCCTAGCCTCCTTCGCAGCCGTTGTTTGTGTCGGTCCTATTCTCCCTCCCCACCAACGTCTGCTGAACTGAGCCGAACATTCCATTCCCATTGTTCTGAGTATCCAATCATGAGGGAGAATAGAACGGACACATACAACGGCCGCGAAGAGGCCACGCGACTTAGACACCGAAATTTAAAAGCCGCTATGTGATAGGTCAGTTCCCGGAATGGAATCGGTCCGGCTCGGTTCAGCAGACGTTGGTGGGGAGGGAGGAATAGGACCGACTCAAACAACGGCTGCGAAGGAGGCTAGGAGTAGCCGCGATTGCGATCGGACTAGATGAAGATTTTGACGAGACTGCAGCGAGGAGTGGAAGGTGTGAAATCGTGTTTGGAAGCCCTTTATAGAGCTTGCCAAAAGAATGGAGAAAAGAACTGCAGCGGGTAACTTTGTTTCACCGGCACTTTACGGTCAAAACACACAGCCCGTGCCGCCAATTATTCGCGAATAATTTTGATTAATTGCAAACGGACTGCATTATTCGTTTCGAACTTTCAAATTTATGGTGTTGTAATCAGTGCGACCTCATTTGAAATATCGATTGTTTATCGGTGTATTTCTCTCGTCGCTCGAACGCTTCGTGCGGTCTATGGTACAGCGTTCACGTTCAAGATTGGCCTCGAGTAACCCGTGACAAGAAAAGCTACCACTATCATCTGAAAAAGGCCTTTCTGCGGCTATTTGCAGCTAGCTTGCCGGATCTGAATATCTTTTTCTTCGGAGCGAGTACGTTACTCAATGGACATTTGATCTTTCACGCTGACGTGGTTTGTGGCTTAGGGTTGTCAATAAGTGGCCAAGATGAGCGGAAAGACCTTTTTAACGGGCGTACTTTCCCGCCGCTCATCCCAGGCCCCCTCCATTTCTCGCCGCTTTAGTTTCGCCTCGCTCTGCCTGTACTAACACGCTCCGTTTACCATCTGAACGCCTGGAACAGGCTAGGTGAGTCTGAACACCGCTCCAACTCTCTCGCAGCTCACTTCGCTTGCCACTCACCCCTGAAATAAATCTTTCATGAGACCCCAATAGAGGACTAGCCTGTGTGCAACAAAGGAAATAGGAGACGTCTGCACGCAGGCTGATAGAGAGCTTGCTCTCAGGCTATTAAAGCATTTAAGGTGATCTCATCAAGAAGTCACTAATAGCTTTTTGCATGGTGTGCACTGTGCTTCTTTCTCTTGTTTTGAAGTAACACATGAATCCATGCTGTCTCGTGGGGGTACTCATTACTTACAATCACTACAGTGACAGGAGACATAATAATTCAAACTTACAAAGTATCTGGACAGATGTCAGGCTTTTCCATCCGGTAGCCTTCCTTAAGACGCCTCAATATCTCCGTGTGATTTAGCAGTGGGTACGGCGAACCACCTGGAATTAGTCAATGTCATTGTGTAAGAACATCTCTTCAATTCCGTTTAAAAAAATATGCCCCTCAAAACTTTATTTAAAAGGCTTGTGCTTTGCTCCAAGGAAGGTAACACAAATGTTGTGATATTCACTGATCATAAAGCAAAAGATTCCTTATTTTTATAATCTAGAACAAAAGAGGTCTTCAGTGCTTAACAGGAGGAGACGACGCTAAATTTAAGAAAATTATGCACAAATAAGTGATAGTTAAACAAAAAACAACTATTCAATGAAATGGAGTTGGATAGCAGTCGATAAGGGTAAGCATCTGCCACTATTCATGTCCTTAACAATCAATTGCCTTCTCTTGGAAATCTCAACCAGAATACTGGGAAATGGCTTACAAAATCCTTCTGACAAACAAGTGGAAAAAACTTGCCGCCAAAATAAAGGACTGTGCTTGGAGAGTTGATGGGATATGAATGGCAAATTTAATCAGAGTTTGAGCAGCTAACAACCAGAGGGAATAAAAAAACACTTAATAGACGGCTTTAATAGAAACTAAAAAAAACTTACCAACAGTTCCAATTTCCCACATGACAACTCCATATGACCATCTAAAATTAACAGAAAGGAATAACTGAATAATTTCGATGAAACTCCGTCTATAATTTCAAGAGTACAATGATGTATAATGGGGGTGAAGGGGATCCCAACTGGGATTCCAAAATCACTGACAATTAATCTTGTTTTTAAGGGATGACTTTGAATCTAAAAACACCACATGCAAAAACCATTAAGTCTAATTCTGTGTATAAATAGTGGAACAGAGAATTAACTCTGAAGTGTAAATTAAAGTGCTACTTAAACCCATGAATAACCCACTGGGCGTTAGCCCTAGTAAAGGGAAACAGGGAACCACACGAGGCAAAGAAAAATCTTTTGACCTCGGTGGGAATCGAACCCACGACCTCCGGATTAGATCTACCGTTACTATGCCGACTGAGCTACAAGGTCACACAGAGAAAGTCGGGGACGATTTTAGAGTAACGGTAGATCTAATCCGGAGGTCGTGGGTTCGATTCCCACCGAGGTCAAAAGATTTTTTCTTTGCCTCGTGTGGTTCCCTGTTTCCCTTTACTAGGGCTAACGCCCAGTGGGTTATTCATGGGTTTAAGTAGCACTTTAATTTACACTTCAGAGTTAATTCTCTGTTCCACTATTTGTGTTCTAGTGCTACGCGGCACAACATTCATAATTCTGTGTATATGCTTTCTCCTATATACAAACCTTCCCACATCAAATTCTACCTCCGTCTCGGTTGAAACGTAAATGTTCCAATTGCACATATTAGGATCTGGCAGTGTATTGTCTGGAACTAAGTTTGGTCAAATTTTGAAGGGAAAACTGTTACCTGAAACAGCAAGTTATGATTTGTGGGAACAACAAAAAAATGGGGTCATCAAACTCATTTTTAAGTTCCCTATC
The DNA here is from genome assembly GCA_016490735.1 of Pachyseris speciosa. Lineage (NCBI taxonomy): Eukaryota > Metazoa > Cnidaria > Anthozoa > Scleractinia > Pachyseridae > Pachyseris > Pachyseris speciosa. The sequence continues at coordinate 307,569 of JAEMWC010000775.1, forward strand.
ATCATTAAAGGTGGCTCCTACCGGTTTCCAGCATTTTCAAGCACTACTCTTTTGATGGATCATTACTACCAATTTTTATAAGTTAATACCTTTAAAGTGGTATCAAAGAAATGCCCAATCATTTTGAATAAGTTATGAAACCTTTTTTGACATAACAGGTTACTATAGCAACACCACAGCCTGTTAAAAACACCCCTTATTTTAGCTTTAAGCGACAATAACCAAGAACGAGCTCGGTGACCCCCATGTTTTATTATCGAAAAATGATAAGCATAATATAATAAAACTTTTTGAAAAGTTTAAAAAAAAATTTTTGGAGCAAATTCAGAGCCACCTTAAATTTTCCAAAATTTAATAGTGTTTGAAAATACTGCAAACTGGTGGGAGCCACCTTAAAGCTGAAATTAGGGTATTTGTAACAGGTTATAGTGTTTTTATGGTAACCTAGCACAAAAAACTTTCATAACTTGCTCACTAATGATTGTGCATTTGTTTCACTTTGATACCACTATAAAGGTAACATTAGGTACAAATATTGGTCATTATGATCCATAAATGTACAAGAGCTGAAACGTGCTGGAAACCAGGGTTAGCCTCCTTAAATTTGTCTCATTTGTTGTTGGCACTTTTTACAACATGTTTTCCAGTCACACCCACACATAATGAAATGTACACATTGTACATATATATTCAGAGAGCGAAAATAGAGGGAATAAGTTAAGAAATGTTACCGGTATGTGAAAAGAAAATTAGGAACCGCCATGCATTCCAAACTGTTAATCCACGCAACATTTATGAGGCCTAGGTTAGGACTACATTCCATGGTATGTCTGCTCCATGTATGATGTGGCGCAACTTGATATTACAACTCACATTACATTATTATGCAGTAGAAATGTGCAAAACGAATCGGGAAGAATGTCCCTATAACAGATCAGTAATTAATGAGATGCATACACATCACTCTTGATACTGAAGATCTCTTCAAAGATTGACTCAGGAGCCATCCACTTGATTGGCAGTTTCTTTTGCTTCTTGCCTTCGTACACCTCACTGTGCAACTGTCGCATCAAACCGAAGTCACCAATCTTGAGTTTTTTACCGTGTCCCACGAGAATGTTCCTTGCTGCTAGATCCCTGTGCACAAGGCCCTTCTCAGAAAGGTACCTCTGTAAAATAACCAAAAAGTACTGGTGTTTACACTATCTAGACCAAAGTACTAAGTTATGTTTCTAAATGACAGCCACCTTGGGTCTGCCATCTTGTGTATGTGGATGGTCCAAATTGCTCAGAAGACCACAAAAAGAGACTAAAATATAACCAAGGCCTATGAAAAAGTACTGAAATAACAAGAAAACACGACAGTCATAGTAACACTGACCATTGTTTTGTTGTTAACACGAATTAATGTTACTTTCACTGGAAAACCCAGCTGTCAACTTGAGCTTACCAAAGTACAGGTAGCATCAGTTGACTCATCACACCCAATTGTTCTAAAAATATTTCCCAGGGAGGTGCCAAATTTTAATGGAATTTGGGACTACAGCCCCTTGAACCCCAACCCTCAGTGGAGATATGTTTAAATCAGTCAATATCTGACTACAAACAGTCACTGCTTAATTGCCTGTTGCATCTTTTTATCAAAAAACAAACAAATGGTTTATGGCAGCACGATAGCCATTGGAGTGCTTCACTGAAAGAAAATAGTTGGTAGCGTGTCAGGTTGTTACCAAGGAGCGGTATCATAGCAACTCCAGCAAGGGCTCAGTTATGAAAGACTACACACTGATGTCCCGAAACAGCTGATTTTATAAGAGCTATTTTGTGAAACACAGATTAGTGAGTGCTGATAAACTGAGATCTTACCACCGGACTGATAAAAACAATGCTTATTTGGCCTGCAACTCTGTTAAACATAGGCCCTATAATAGATGGCTTTAATTTGAGGCTGTCTATGGAGTTAGATTGGATAATATACTTTTGTTAGTGGCTAAAGCCTCTAGAAAAATCTTATTACATATATTTGCAATTTACGTACCATGCCTTTTGCAATCTGCCAGGCAAATTTCAGAACATCAAGTGACTCAAACGAGTCGCAATCCTTATCACATTCATCATCGCTCGTCTGTGTAGGAGCTTCTGCACCTTCAGCTTGGTCTGATGCCGAAAATACAACCAACGGTATTGAACAGGTACGTTCATTGTTGTCATCAACATCCCCTTGTTCTTGTTCAGAAGTGGAGGGACGGGTGTTTTCATGAAACACCTCTGGTTTCTGTCTCTCTAGATCTGCTTCCTTTTCCTGAAGGAAAGTAAAATAACAAATCAGAACATACGATGTAAAGTAGGACTGCACAATGGTTCACTGATCTGGTTATTAGCAAATTTTCTTCACTTTACTTGACTGAGCTTTTGAACTGGACATGAAAAACACAATAGTTATAGTTAAAGTCAACACCACTTTTCTATCTTAAGCACAAATCATCACTGTTGATGGGAAGGAATGCAGCAGTCTGAAGAGTGAGGACACTGTGCACAGTTTGCTACAGCAATTGCTGATTGACTGTCTATTAAAGACATACACCATGTCAACTGAGTTGACATGCATGACAATTACAATCCATACTATTCTGACTTGAAAGGTGACACAAATCCTGGACTTACCGTACTATATTACCTGAATTTGTTAATTACCAGTACATTCATTTATTGTCATTGTCAACGCCATTGTGACCACATGTGGGCATTAACATTTTTATTTCTAGTTAAAGTTTTAGAGATTCTTTATTATGGAGATGAACTACTAAAAATAATTACAGATACAAATGTCAATAAGAAACAAATTGGACTTACGGATACAAAAATAAATTGAATGTGAATAAAATAACAAAGAGATTGCAAAAAAAAAAAACTAAATGAAAAATGTTCAAGTGGTGGATGAGAAAACAGTTTGCACTTCAATAAATTATGAGGATCGCAGTAAAGGCATAAGCTTATCCCCAGTTTTTTTTATGGTGGAATCAAACTGTGTCTTTTACTTTACCTATACTTATCATTACAATTCTATATTTTGTTTTCTAACTCTTGTACAATATACCTGATCATCAGGTCTGTTCTGTTCCTTTGTTCCTGCATACCATTCCTCATTTTTGGCAACAAGGCCAGCTCCCAGGGTAGAACCACTTAACTGTAAAAGTATAATCAAAACATGTGAACAATATATTATTGTAATGCACTAATATCATTACAGAAATGCAAACTTGAGTTTCCACTAATGCAATGTCTACCTTCAATTTGTGAGTAAAATAAAACATTCGTATCATAAGTCCGTCATATTGTCATCAGCTAACGGAAATCATTTATTTTTAAGGTGGCTCAAAATGGTTTCGTTACTTTTGAACACCAACTCTTTGATGGATCGATACTCCAACAAATTTTTGTTTGTTTTCTTGGACATGGTATCAAAAAAATTTCCCAATTATTTCTCAACAAGTTTTGATCACTTTTTTGACATATAAGGTTACCATAGCAACAGTACAACCTCTTAGAAACGTCCTTAATTTTGGCTTTATGTGCCTGTAACTCAAAAAAGGAGTCAGATGACCCCCTTTTTATAATTGAATTGCAGTCAGCATGTAAAGATTCATCTTTCTAAAAAATGTGTACATGGGGTTCACAGCCACTTTACATTATCGAAAAATTAAGGTGGCTCTAAACTCTATGTACCAATTTTTTTTTAAACTTTGCAGAAAGAAGAATCTTCATATGCTGATTGTAATTCAATAATAAAAAAACAGGGGTCATTCAACTTGTTTTTGAGTTACAGGCACATAAAGCCACAATTAAGGGTGTTTCTAAAAGGCTGTACTGTTGCTATGGTAACCATAGATGTCAAAAAAATTGGGAATTTGGGAATTTTTTGATACCGTGTTCAAGGAAACAAACGAAAAATTGTGGAAGCATCAATCCATCAGAGAGTTGGTGTTTAAAAATAACGAAATCATTTTGAGCCACCTTAATACAGGTAAAATACAGGTAAAAATAACTTTATACAACATTAGTTCAAATATTTATTTTATTTCATTCTTGGAAATTCTTTGTTCAATCAATTATAATAAATTGGCAAGTTCAGGGAATATGCAGTGCCATGAATTGGCATTTCTCTATCAATTTCCTGAAAACTTTGGTGCATCACCTGGTTGTGATAGGGTCTTTGTGTCTCAATGATCTTCAGGACTATTCCTGTTTAGCCTTGGTTTCCTGTTAGAGTGCTTTTCAATTAAGTGTCATAAAACCAAAATCAAAGCAATTACTCTGACCAATCACAACGGAAGTAAGCAAAATACGAAGCAATTACATGTAGCCGGCGCAAAGTGCGGGAAAATATGCGCGTGCAAGTCACGATTGGTTTTGGTTTAGCTTCTCATTGGTTGAGTGGCGCAAGTTTCCCTGGCCAATCACAGAGCTAAGCAATACAAAACCAAAGCAAAATAAGCATAACTTTCGACACTCAATTGAAAACCGCTCTAAGTTAACTATCATCAGTCATATAGGTAAGAGGCTTAATAAAGGACCTCCCATAAAGCCCTTCAGGTAAATGGTTCGGTGTGGGACCTCTGGCACCCTTGTGTTATTCAAGACATCCTAGAGATGTCCATTGAAGTCATATTAGGAGGTTCAACTATCAGGGTGTTCATTAGGCATCTGAGATCGGAGAATTCTCTGGCTACGACGCAGAATTCTCCTGCTACATTTCGCTTGCTCCCTGAAAGAGCTTTGCCTTTCATAATAATCTTTCATGATAATTCTGTTACTTAACACTATTCTCCTGTTACTACAATTCTTAATGAAAACCCTGAACTATACCTTTGACGCTGTTAAGTTAACTCCCAGCTTCTTCTATATTTCTTTCTCCTAAAGTCGCCTAAAATCACCTAGGGTCATCAAAACTTCCCTTCACTTTAAGGCAGCCTTTTCCAAAGCCACAGCTAAATCATCTAACTTCTGTCCAAAGTTACAGATGTGGCTTTGGGTCGCAGAGTAGGCCTAATTAAGAACAAATAATTATTGTTACCTCACTTCTCTTGCACCTTAGCCAGTGAAGCAAGTCTCCATGAGGAATGTACTCAATGATCAGAAGAAGTGGCGCAGTTGTAGTCCAACAGCCAAGAAAACTTAGGACATTTGGGTGCTTTCCAACTTGCTTCATTGTCTGTATTTCATCCAGAAACTCCTTCTTCTGTTCTTCATTGGCATTTTCTTGGAAACAAAGAGCAGGTTATGAAAATCCTGCCATTAAGCAAAGGTTTGTAAAACTGCTAGTTTCTACTAAAATTGAAGTAGCTTTGTACTGACTACCATTTTAATAAAATGAAAATTTTACTTAAACAGTATCTTCTTAATTTTTAGAATATCTGAGCGTGGATTTAAGGATCGAGGCTGACTGCATCAGTTGTTTTGGCTTTGCGGTGTACCTGTTAAAATCAAAATTTCTTTATAGTGTATGGAAGACTGCTAATCTTTTGTGAAGCTGATCCTTCTCTGAATGGTCTATAAACTGGCAAAGAGCCATCTCAAACACTCCTCACTCACCATGCAATTCTTTCACCGCAACAAACTGCACAATTTGTTTTGATTTGGCCGGGCGTTTTCTGCCAGGAAAGTAGTCCAATCCATCTGTTAGTTTGGATTTGTTGACCTTTCCAAAAGCTCCCTGGCCAAGTTCCTCAACGAATTCCGTTCGTATTGGCGGGATTTCTGAAGCATCCAAGATTTGGATGTCCTTAGCAGTCCTGATAGGAGTAAGGTACACAATGGAATCTTTTAATCTCCATGGTAATATATAATTCATGGAAGAACCAAAACATCCTGCTGTAATTGAAAACCAAGATCCCTACATTTCCTTAGACGATTTCATGCGTAAAGAGAAATCATGCTAATATTATACCAAAGTTCTCTTAAATTATACGTAAGTGCCTGTGAAAGTGTCCGCCATTATCAGCGATTATGAATTAGCAATGTAGAACCTTGTTCACTCAATCTTTTCAATGTAATCATGCATAAACTAATCAGCAAATCATTAGCTTAGTATGCTTCCAACTTTCCCAACTGTAATAAATGAATGTGCTAACCTTTTAGTTCGTTGTTTTCTGTTTTTGTAATATGTCAGACCAACGACCACCAGGACAGCAACAAAGGACAAACCACCGATGGAAATAATTGCTATTGTCAGGATACTTGCCAGCGACAAACCTGTAATATCAGAGCAAATTGATTACTGATCAGTATTTTAGCTGGCCTACAGATTTAATGGCTTTACTGTGAGCAATATCTCAGAGTTCATTTACCAGAAACAAATTTAATTCTGGGAACTGTTATGTTAATTAACATTTTAAACTGTGAACATATTAATATTATTTCTTCAGTTTATTAAGTTCATGAATTTTTATGGCAAACATCAATGAGAAAGCTTTCCAATTTACAAACGACACAAACTAGCAAACTTGCATACAGCAGCCACGCTACTTGAACAATTATCCTACAATGTTTTCCTTTATTTTTAAAGACTAAAACACTACATTAACTATACGGCCTTTAACGAGACAGGCACAATTTGCTTTATCAACCGCCTGACAACTTAGGAGGCAAAACCAAATAACAAGAAATTAGCCAAGTTTTCGGTATGAATAGCTCAAAAAATGACCATGATACATAATTATGGTGCAACATTTTCAATATGGATCATAGCAGTTATATAATTATTTATGCACGCAACTTAAACATTTTTCCAAAAACACAAAAAGTCCCAAAACCAACCTCTGCGAAATCAGTACGTTTAATGCTCTGACAACTAAGCTCTAAAACCAAATGGGAGCTGGCCAATTTTTGAGTTGTACCAATAACCCACAGAAGATGTGAAAGTGCAGGGTTTGAATTAACGCTTGTCTCCTCGTCAATGCAAATGTCAAGCCCTGTCGGGCGAGTGGAAATCGTACATTACTTACCCTGGTTTGGCAAGTGGAATTTTCATTTTCAGGAAAATAAAACTTTGACTGATTGTTTTTGACAAAATATAAAATAATCTAAATTTGAACAAACCAGTACTCTTCAGATTCCAAAAACTTTAGAAACCTGACACATACACACAAATTTCCTGCTTGTCTTCGTTAATATTGTTGGCTCCTGTCCAAGTAACAATTACATGAAAACCTGATCGTACAGTGTAATTATGCTAGTCATTAACAAACGGCGTCACTGAGAACAAGATTTGATAGTGACGCTGGCCACCACAACACATGAGTCAAGAAGAGTTTTACTTGAGTAGAGTGAGAATTGTAAGGTACATTTATCAATTAGCCTGACTTTAAATTCGAAAGTAAGTGTCTGGCTTTTTTCATTGAGGTTACTTATTTTTGGTGGATCCTGATCAATCAATAGTACAATTAGGTTAGTGATTGACAACACCTCTGTTGAGTCCCAGCGAATAAAAAGCTTTGCTAGTCATGCTAAAAATGAGTCAAATGTCGAGATAAAAGAATGAATGATTTTACAAAAACTAGATCAGCTGTAATATTAAATAGTCTAGCAATGGCAGAACGACACTTGCAGTAAGGGCTGTGAAAAATAATGACAATTGTACAGTTGTTTTTGTTTTCGGTTTCACTTGATGGGTGGGGGGGGGGGAGGGGGTATTTGGTAAGTGAAAATGTATCTGGGCGAGTAAGATCTGATCTTTTAATATGCAAATTAGTTTTAGCTTCTGTCAAGGTTATTGTCAATGTGAAATGTTATTGTCAATATGAAATGTTTTTAATAGAAGTGAGGCTGGTCTACACACATCCCCCAAAATATTCAGAAACAAATAACCTACGTTATAGATAACAAGGTTGGGAACTTCAACTTGGAGCTGCCAGACCTTCAAGCCCAGTGGAGCTATGTGAGTTGATAGTGGGATCATTGAGAAACTCCATGTTGTCAGAGACGAATTTGAACCCCAGACGTCTGATCTGAATAGACCTATTCTGATGCCCTACCCACAAAAGCACTCTGCCTTCTTATAAATGAATCACATTATTTCAGTTTCAGCCAATAAAAAGTTTTCAGCTATGAATAAAATAGTAGGAATTTTTGCAGTTCACATGCGCATCTTGCAGGCTTGTCTGCTTTGTCTTGCATGCTTAGCCACTAGTAATGAGGCCTTCCAAGTTGTAGTTGTCGCTCGTTTACGACTCTGTCTACCGCTTATTCGTCAGGGACAAATGTCGCTATCGCAAAGAAAACAAAGAATAACGGAAAGTGAATTGTCGCTGTCGCAAGCTGTTCTGCTTTTTCTGCGAATATCTGTTGGTTGTCGGTGTTTTTGGAGGAGATTGTCACCTGTTTTCGGAGCCATGTAGCTTGTCGCTTCTACCCCTTGGAGGGCCTCAGCAATAGTTACTCAAGGCCTTTTTGTTTTAAGACCTCGGTGAACCAAGAGCTTTGAGGAGTGAAGTTTATCAGACCAAATGCTGTGACATGTGGCTAATCTAAATTGACTAGAACACATATGGGAAACACCAGCCAGAGGATGAATGACAGGACTTAATTTTTTTTTTGCAGTCACTATATTCAAAAAATAACTTCACAGCTCCTTTGAAAGAACACGACTTACATTCTGACTATATACACCAACTGATAATTAAATAAATTAATCAAAGAAGTCAAGAAACGTAGTCTTTATACTATTAATTTATGATTTACTACTGTGCCACCACTGTTCCCTTCACTATGGTGAAAGTTCCACTCAGGTGGTAAAAAGTTCTCCTCAGGCATATGGAGGGCTGCTTAGTGAACAGAGCTGGTTAAGGTTTGAGGTGTTACAGTGCATACTGTTGCTAGCTACTATACTATACTTGCAAAGAAAAAGAGCAATATGTCTTACCATCTTCTTTTCTTCTTTTGGTTCTTGCTACCACTGTAGGACTTTTAGGTCCATCACCAGCAGAAGTATAAGCCAGCACTTGAAATTCATATTCTGTGAATTCATCCAGCCCAGTAACATTTTTTGTTAAATTTAAAGCGGCATCAACTGAAAAAGTGTTTCGCGAGTCGCTAGAGCTTTCTTTCTGACAAACAGTTTAAACCCTTTGATGATTCCATTTCGGGAGTCTTTTGCTGGTGGCTGCCAAGCCATAATAATACTTTTAGAAGTGCTTGCAATTGCTGTAAGGCCTGTAGGAGCTTCTGAAGGAACTGCATGAATGGATTAAGAGAGTGATTATTCAAAACAACAGTTTACAAATGCGTGCATGTGCGTTGATCTTTGTATGGAAGATTAGAAGCAACAGAGTCCTCATTTAAACACATTTGTTTGTGGTTTTCATTTGGCTTCATGCGTGTTACATCTGCTATGCGTCAACCATTGGCCTGTTTTGTTTCCTTAACACAAAGTAAAATAAACTACCGGTATGTAACGATGAGAAAAAGAAAAGAATTAGAAATATAGTTTGTCTTTTGTTCCCTTGTTGCCTTAATTTTACACGATTCCCACAAAACAATGTGTGGTCTTTGTTTGCGGTCGCGAAATTGTTGGTATTTTGGTTTTAAACTTAACTGATGAAGATGATCACGATAATCAGACGAAACATGCGATCGGAGGAAAAGAAAAGTTTCAGGACTTAACAGTAAAAGTCTGCATTCGCTGCCTGCTGGTATATCGGTCTTGTAAATATTGATACAGAAATTTAAAATCAGTTCAAAGGCCTTACTTTTCCTCCATTTTGTATTAATTTTAATGTTTTCAGAAAAGTTTATTGATTGTGCTAAGACCCCAGTCACCTTAACTGCCTTCATGAACGAAGGTTGGAAGTTGATCTGATAGTTATGATTTCTTTTGGGCAACTAAACTGATATAGTGAGACTGAACAACACCTTATTAACCATCAACAAACCTACGTCCTCCATAGCACCTGACAGGGTCCGAAATTGTAGCCAGCTGGTTGCCAATGCCCCCAAAAAATGAGTGTTGGCGACCAGAATTTCAAGGCTAGTTGCCAGTAGGCGAGTAACTTTTAATTTTCCTTGTCGATGTCTTAAACATGCACTCCACTATGTTAATTTAGATAGATAAAAAAATCATGGCTCGCCTCCAGAAAGAAACTTACAGTTTGTTTGTTTCCATGTTTATAAACTCCCGAGAAATCAATAATTTAAGGTAAGAAACCCCATTGAGTTACCTCCACAACAGTTGTAATCTTCGAACTGAAACTTGCACAAATTTTAGCTGCCATGTTGTTTCAGACTGTCTTACCATGGAAGCACTGCGTAAACACCTTCGCTCCTTTTGCAATGAATTTTAATGAAAACATCGCAATTCCTAGTACTCTTCAAACTATGCAAAAGTTATTGTGCTCCGGAGAAGACTAAGAGGCTAAAGCTCTCATCGCTGAATTAGATATCGCGTGGGCTTCGAAAACAGAACAAGTTTATATTGCCTGCCTTGTTAATGATGATCTGAGCACAAGTTTAGTACCAGATTGTATACAATATGTGGCGCGTTCGTTGAAAGTGTATTAAGCCTATGTCTTGTGTTACAAATGATCGGTCATTTAACTTCTCTTTTTTTCTTTTGGTGACTAAGCTTTTGTTTAGTGGCCCCTTGGCGCCCTTGTAAAAAAGTTAATTTTCAACCCTGCCTGAGCGCCTACAATACTTTATAGGTCTATTAGATAATTTTATAACCTACGTTATAGATAACAAGGTTGGGAACTTCAACTGGGAGCTGCGAGACCTTCAAGCCCAGTGGAGCTATGTGAGTTGTTAGTGGGATCATTGAGAAACTCCAAGTTGTCAGAGCAGAACTTGAACCCCGGACGTCTGATCTGGATAGACCTAGTCTGACGCCCTAACCACAAAAGTACTCTGTCTTCTTAAAAATGAATCACATTTCCAATTTCAGCCAATAAAAATGTTTTTTTTAGCTATTAATAAAATAGTAGGAATTTCTACAGTTCACATGCACATCTTGCATCCTTGTCTGCTTTGTCTTGCATGCTTAGCCACTAGTAATGAGGCCTTCCAAGAGGTGGTTTGGTGTTGCTTTGTCGCTCGTTTACGACTCTGTCTACCGCTTTTTTCGTCAGGGACAAATGTCGCTGTCGCAAAGAAGAGCGGAAAGTGAATTGTCGCTGTCGCAAGTTGTTCCGCTTTTTCTGCGAATTTCTGTTGGTTGTCGTTGTTTTTGGAGTACATTGTCGCCTGTTTTCGGAGCCATGTAGCTTGTCGCTTCTACCCCTTTGAAGGCCTCAGTAATAGTTACTGAAGACCTTTTTGTTTTAAGGCCTCAGTAATAGTTACTGAAGACCTTTTTGTTTTATGACCTCGGTGAACCAAGAGATTTGAGGAGTGAAGCTTATCAGACCAAATGCTGTGACATGTGGCTAATCTAAATTGACTAAAACACAAATAGGAAACACCAGCCAGAGGATGAATGACAGGACTTAATTTTTTTTTGCAGTCACTATATTCAAAAAATAACTTCACAGCTTCTTTAACAGAACACGACTTACATTGTGACTATATACACCAACTAATCATTCAATAAATTAATCAAAGAAGTCAAGAAACGTAGTCTTTATACTATTAATTTATGATTTACTATTGTGCCACTACTGTTCCCTTGACCATGGTGATAAGTTCCACTCAGGTGGTCATAAGTTCTCCTCAAACATATGGAGGGCTGCTTAGTGAACAGAGCTGGTTAAGGTTTGAGGTGTTACAGTGCATACTGTTGCTAGCTACTATACTATACTTGCAAAGAAAAAGAGCAATATGTCTTACCATCTTCTTTTCTTCTTTTGGTTCTTGCTACCACTGTAGGACTTTTAGGTCCATCACCAGCAGAAGTATAAGCCAGCACTTGAAATTCATATTCTGTGAATTCATCCAGCCCAGTAATATTTTTTGTTAAAGTGGGATCAACTGAAAAAGTGTTTGGCGAGTCGCTAGAGTCTTTCTTTCTGACAAACAGTTTAAACCCTTTGATGATTCCATTTCGGGAGTCTTTTGCTGGTGGCTGCCAAGCCATAATAATACTTTTAGAAGTGCTTGCAATTGCTGTAAGGCCTGTAGGAGCTTCTGAAGGAACTGCATGAATGGATTAAGAGAGTGATCAATCAAAAAAAACAGTTTACAAAAGCATGCATGTGCGTTGATCTTTGTATGAAAGATTAGAAGCAACAGAGTCCTCATTTATGCACATTTGTTTGTGGTTTTCATTTGGCTTCATGTGTGTTACATCTGCTATGCGTCAACCATTGGCCTGTTTTGTTTCCTTAACACAAAGTAAAATAAACTACCGGTATGTAACGATGAGAAAAGAAAAGAATTAGAAATATAGTTTGTCTTTTGTTCCCTTGTTGCCTTAATTTTACACGATTCCCACAAAACAATGTGTGGTCTTTGTTTGCGGTCGCGAAATTGTTGGTATTTTTGGTTTTAAACTTAACTGATGAAGATGATCACGATAATCAGACGAAACATGCGATCGGAGGAAAAGAAAAGTTTCAGGACTTAACAGCAAAAGTCTGCATTCGCTGCCTGCTGGTATATCGGTCTTGTAAATATTGATACAGAAAATTTAAAATCAGTTCAAAGGCCTTACTTTTCCTCCATTTTGTATTAATTTTGATGTTTTCAGAAAAGTTTATTGATTGTGCTAAGACCCCAGTCACCTTAACTGCCTTCATGAACGAAGGTTGGAAGTTGATCTGATAGTTATGATTTCTTTTGGGCAACTAAATTGATACAGCGAGACTGAACAACACCTTATTAACTATCAACAAACCTACGTCCTCCATAGCACCTGACAGGGTCCGAAATTGCAACCAGCTGGTTGCCAATGCCCCCAAGAAATGAGTGTTGGCGACCAGAATTTCAAGGCTAGTTGCCAGTAGGCGAGTTACTTTAAATTTTCCTTGTCGATGTCTTAAACATGCACTCCACTGTGTTAATTGATATAAGAAAATCATGGCTGGCTTCCAGAAAGAAACTTACAGTTTGTTTGTTTCCATGCTTATAAACTCCCGAGAAATCAATTTAGGGTAAAAACCCCAATGAGTTACCTCCACAACAGTTGTAATCTGCGAACTGACACTTGCACAAATTTTAGCTGCCATATTGTTTCAGTAGTTTCCTCCGACAGTCTTACCATGGGAGCACTGCGTGGCCACCTGCGCTCTTTTTGCAGTGAATTTCAATGAAAATATCACGATTCCTAGTACTCTTCAAACTCTGCAAAATTTATTGTGCTCCGGAGAAGACTAAGAGGCTAAAGCTCTCATCGCTGAATTAGATATCGCGAGGGCTTCGAACACAGAACAAGTTGATCTTGCCGGCCTTGTTAAAGATGAGCTGAGCACAAGTTTAGTGCCAGAACAAAAGGAAAAACCTACCGATCAACTGAAGAATTGGAGGCTGATCACTCTGCTCAACTGTGATCATAAGATAGCCGCGAAAAGTATCGCTTCTCGAATTAGAAAAGTTTTGCCAAAAATAATCAATAATGATCAAACCGGCTTCATGAAGAATAGATTTATCGGAGAAAACATTAGGCTGATAGATAGTCTTATAAATTTCACGAATAAAGAACAATTCCGGGTCTATTACTATTCGTTGACTTCGAGATGGCCTTTGACAGCTTAGAATGGACCTTTATTCACAAAACCCTCCAATATTATAACTTCGGAAAATCTTTAATGACTTGGATAAAACTTTTTTTATACGGATATTAGTAGCAGCATTCAAAACAATGGTTGGGCTTCTGAGTTTTTCACTTTACATCTCGGTGTGAGACAAGGCTGTCCACTCTCCTCTTATTTGTTCATACTTTTCGCAGAAATTCTAGGTAATGCGGTGAGAACGAATAACGGCGTCCGCGGAATAAAGATCCTTAATAGTGAATGCAAACTGTCCCAGTACGCAGATGACACAACCTTAATTTTGGATGGCATACAATCTTCTCTCTTAAGAACTTTTGAATTACTTGATGCATTCGCGGCCATATGGGGCTTAAATGTTAATTATGAGAAAACTGAAGCTCTCTGGATCGGCTCTTTGCGGGACTGAAATATCTCTTTCCCATTAAATAAGCCTATAACTTGGGCTAGGGAAAAGATCTTCGCCTTGGGGGTTTGGTTCTCGACCAGAGTTATGAACTTCATTTCCAGTAAATATCCAGGAAAAAACTGATAAATTAAAGAAGATTATAGGAAGCTGGTCGCCAGACGACTTACTCTTTTGGGTAAAATTACCGTTTTGAAAAGTCTAGCAGTGTCACAGTTGGTGTATTTGTTGGCTTCTATATACGAGTTCCTCTGGGATGCGAAAAACGACAAAATCAAAAGATCGGAAATGATTAATGGCTACGACAAAGGAGGGCTAAAGATGATTGACATCGAAAGTTTCAACAAATCATTAAAACTGAAATGGATACAAGGCTATTTGAATGACGATAACCATGCTAAGTGGAAACTCTTCTTTGAATACTATTTGCAAAAATTCGGAGGCAAGTTGGTGTTTTCAAGTAATCTTAGCACACAGGATGCTGCAAGTCTCGATCTAACTGACCCCTTCTTAAAAGAATTCTTGAACACTGGACAAACCTTAACTATAGAGAGGAAAATTTAGATTTTATGAACTCGTACATCTTGTAGAATCCATTAATCAGAATCGAAAACCAACTTTTTTTTTACCCGTCTTGGTTGGAGGCCGGAGTGACGGTGGTCAAGGACTTTGTAGATATTAAAAAGGATTTCTTAAGTTTTGATGTTTTTGAAAACAAATTTCAGATTAAAACCAACTATCTGGAGTATTATAAAATTTGATCTGCTCTAAAACAATATAAGAAGAGTTGCTCACTAGAAACTGATAAACCCCACACAGAGAGTGCGGTTGAGACTATACAGTCTCGCAAAAAGTTGTTAAAAAACTTTATAAGCTGCTTATCGAAAAAAAGGCTACCCATCCTTCAAGGACGAGGAAAAATGGAAACGGGAAATTCAACCATTTGGAAATGTAACTGTTGATTGGAAAAAATCTTATCAATTACCATTTCTCTGTACAAGGGACTCTAAACTCAGAGTATTTCAGTTTAAACTTTTACACAGTAGGATTGCTACAAATGACTTTTCATGTAAAATTGGACTAGAGCAAACTGACCCATGTTCCTTTTGCAAAGAAACTGCAGAAACTCTGATGCATCTTTTTTAGAACTGCAGACATACAAAGCTTTTTTGGGAAAGAACTTTCAAATGGATAACCCAAAATTTTAAGGATCTGGAAAATGTTAAGCTCTCCCCTTCTTTCTGCTTGGGCCTTATTGACAATATATCAGATCTCCTTGTACACCAGATCATTCTTATTGCTAGATCCTACATATACACTTGCAAGTTTAAAAGCTCTTTTCCAAAGCTAGAAAAGTTTATACAGCTAGCTATGAAAGTAGAAAAACAAGCAGCCCTAGAAAATAACACAGTTAGGGCTTTTGAAGTGAAATGGTCTCGACTTAGTCCCTCGCATACGAAGTGATTCAAATGGTGGAAATGGTATGGCTGCCACTGTTGTACGCGGTACGTGATTACTGTGTTGTAAGTAGGTTAGTTTTCGTTGTAAGGTCGCGTATTATTGTTTTTATGAATAACCTCTGTATTGTGTGTAATGTAGTAAGTCACATGTACGATGTAGGCATGGTATACTAGTATAACTGCTATGTGCAGTATAATTGAAGCGTAGTAAGCAAGTATGGCATTAAGTACTGTGCAAATATCATGTCATGTAAGCTAGTAGGTAATACGGAATGTAAGTAAGTAGAGTGTGGTATGTGATTAATAAAAGTGGATAAAAAAAAGTTTAGTGCCAGATGATATTTGTATACAATAAATGTGGCGCGTTCGTTGAAAGTGTATTCAGCTTATGTCTTGTGTTACAAACGATCGGTCATGTAAAATTTTTTTTTCTTTTCGTGATTAAACTTTTGTTTAGTCGCCACTTGGTGCCCGCGTAAAAAAGTTAATTGCGAACCCTGCCTGAACGCCTACAATTCTTTATAGGTGTATTAGATAATTTTATTTGTTCAGTTTGTGGTCAAAATTACACACTAAAGAGCTGATATTTTGATACTGAAAAACAGAGCATGTACGTGTACAATGCATCAAAAAACGTTCTCTTTTGTATTTGTTTGATTAATTGACTAATTACAGTACCGCCTGAAAGTATTGAGCCATCTGGACAAGGAAATAGCTCGTCTTTGCCGCAGATTGTGGCCCTGCGTTCACCGCGGTATGCAATTTTTTTCCCGCGGGAAAGCCGAGGTACAATTTTGCCACGGGAACGCCGCGATAGAAAAGACGAGGCAACGCCGTGGGAAAGAACAACAACGATTAATTGCAGTTGCAGAGGCCATATGCAAATAGCGCACAACGTATTTTTTTTATCTCCATGAATCTTCGCGGCCTGCCGCGGGAATACCGAGGAAAAGTCGCGAGGAGGTCACGCGGCAATGACTCGGTAAAGGCGTCAATACTTTCAGGCGGTACTATAATTACATGTACCAATTAATTAATTATTGTTTTGGCTGACTGAATTTTAGGCCTGGGTACCCTAGCTGATCCTGAAATTTTTCATAGAGTACAGCCTTGAGCATATACAGCTATGGGTTAAAATAGGAATTACTGTACTTTGCGAGACGAAAAGGAACATAACGAAATGCATCGAAACTGAATGAAACAAAACAAAATAAAAATCTGTATTTTGCGAAATTAAAATTTGTAGTGAGCAAAATTGAAACTGTGTACTTTGCAAAATGATAATAACACGCTATTTTCGAGTATTCATATGGTAAATGGCCCACTGTTTCTTCGGCAGTGTCCAGTCTTCCATCGTCCGAACTAATGTGTGCCTACTAAGCTACGAACATTCAGAACAACGAACACACAACCAACACCTAAAACTCTATGAAAAACTCTATATGGAACGAAGAAATACCTGACAACAAATAACAGAATAACATCAATCATATGTCATAGTTGGTGGACGTGATGTTTATTCTACTAAAGAGCTAAGATTGTGGGCGCGACTTCGAAGTATTTTGATATTTTTCATTCGATGAAGACAGAAGACTTCTTAATTAAGACTTCACTTTGGATTTCTTTCGAGCTTTTTCCTGAGTTTCAGAAGAACTTTTTTTTCCAAAATGAGTTACTAAACTCGGGGTGCGGCTTATATGCAAGTCTTTACAGTATTTTAATAGCTGTTTCAGGTGGTTTAGCTACGAACGAATTGTTACACCTGAAGAATATAAAACTTTTTATCTATCTGTGCAACTTATTTTTGGAGATCTTTTATTCTTTGCGTGTTCTGTGCAGTTTGGTTTATCAAGCTATAACTTCTTAATTTTTCTTGCGATTCTGAAACCTTTTCAATACCTTGCACTGGACGAAAAAACGGATTTACAACCATAGCAAAATCGTGGCAAATAATAAGTAAATACCATATTTGACTGGCTTTGTTCATATTTGCTGAGATGCAAATTTTATGATTGCATTATATTTGCACGCAAAGCTAATATTGTAAATATCGCATTTACTCAATGTTTACATACCGTAGCAAATGCAAAGAAAAAATACACATTTGGACAACTTTTCTGTTACAGTAAAGGTATTAAACCTGCTTTGCGGGAAAACTGCCAAATCGTTGTAACAACACATCTTTGAGTTTATCCAAGTTGTGTAACAGTGTCCCTTTGAAATTCGACCATGTGTTTATGGAAGATTGTGCTGGCCCAATGGGCTAGTGCGCTCTCTTCATACGCTAATGGTACGGTAGGGTCTTGGTTGAAGCCCCGACAGAGTCTAATTTTTTTCCTTTGATCTCTTTTTTTCTATTCTTTTTCACTTGTTTTTATTCTTTCTTTTCTCAACGCTTAAGCTGTAAACCAATTTTGCAATTTAACACGGAAAAGTGGTGAGTTGATTCTATGGATATTCGCAACTCTAGAAACCAAGGCCAACTGCAAGTGAAGCTTGACAAAATACTGGCACTTTTTCACAATTTCAAAGAAAGCAAGGAATTTGGTATAAATCTGCGTCTTAGATCCGTTGACCAGTTTCTCAACGATAACCGATATCTCTAACACTGAAAAGAAAAGTTACGTTCAAACAACACTACGCAATAAAAAGAGCTGCGTTGTTGATTTCACTTCCGGTATTGCACCATCACTATTACTTGGTCCACCACTCGGTCAATTCTTGTTTATCTTCAAAACCGGGTCAAAAGGAGCAATCAAATAAATTCGTTTCCTATAAGAGGTACACTGGAGCAGTTCAATTCTGACTAAACACTAAAAGGACTAAAAGGATTTTGCGATTTCTGACTCTGACTCCTGTATTTTTATGGCCACCAAAATCTACAAAGTTCAGTTTAAAAAAGTTACTGTCTTCCGAATAGCTTTAGTTAAGAACGGATAAATTCTTGGAGTTTGCTGAATTTGTCAAGAAATGTTCGACTCCCACTCATCAGTGTTCTGAAATACTGCTCAAAACAAACGCTTTCAAATAAATTCTTTTCCTATGGTATGTACATTGGAGTAATTCAATTCTGACAAAACATTTCTTTTCTTTGGAACCCTTGGACAACGAAAAGGTTTTTGAAGAGACGATGCATGACCGACCTAATACCTTTATTTACCACAAAATTCTCTAGTAAAGGCAAAAGATGTTCCAGTGGCGCAATCATATCAGCCCGTAGGAGGAGCAAGACAAAGTAGGAGTAAAATGGCGCCTTCAGGGAAAACAGCGAGTGTTTATTGGGACTATCCTCCATGTGCTCGCATTCACATGTAATGCCCAGCGCTTTTAAACAACAAAAGAAATCCGTTATGCAATACAGCAAGAGAGAAACCCTCAAGAACCGAACTTAACACAAGGACTGCAAGTTTTTCGGTTCACGACTCATCTTGCCATCTCAAACTCCTGGGCTGTTTAGGAGTCGGCCAGAAATGGAGCTGCAGTGTTATTTTGTCAAGGATTACATCCAAGATAGCAAGTCCGTTACTCTACAACAAACAGTCACTAAAGTGACATTTTGACATACCATACCGTAAGTTGTTTTGATCATGAACCCGTCTGTTCTTTGTAGCAAGGATCTTCCACAGGCTTCATCTCTAAACTCATGGCACATCAAAAGGAGTTGTTTTTGCTCGTTGCTTTAACGTTCAAAAGTACTCTTTGCAGGTTGTTTTGTAATTTTTGTGGCATACATCAAATCCTCCTGCATGCGTGACTCACTTAACCGTAGTTTATGACGGACCGTGTGCAAAATCTATCCGAAACAAAGATTCATGAATAGATTTTAAAAAAAGTTCGTAATTCATTAACTGCTCCTGTCAGGCTGATTATCGTCACGCTCTGTCTCGCTCATAAGCGAGACTTTTTATGGCCTGAATCTCGTCGGTGTCTCGCTCAGAATTTTCGTACGGAAGGGACGGAATATGAAGGTTGGGATCTGAAGGTTGCGAGTCCAAGTCCCGGCGCAACTGTTAGAAAATTTATATTTCTTTACTTATGTCATGATTTCTTCCTCTGGCCGAGATGGGGACAGGTCTCTCGGCGGACACCACGGCAAAAAAAAAAAGTTATTACTAGAAGTGGCTCCCTTAATTTTGTTTATACCAATGGTGTACGTGAAATAGGTCTGAAAAAGGGTATCGAATTTTCGATCAGGTCTGAAATAGGGAAGGGAAAGTTGCAGATTTTGGTCTGAAATAGAGTAAGGGTAAACAGGCCAAAGGAATTTGGAAAAAATAATGGGAATCAAACGTGATTTAACACCATTTAGCTTACAAGCAAATGAGATTAATTTATACCCATAAATTATTATGATTACTTGAGGAGATTTCTCTCCTAAATCCAAAAAGGCGCTATTTGAGTCCAATACTCTCTTGCTTGGTCAAATTTCAAACTATGCAAATAGTTAGTACAAAGAGGAAAACAAGGAAACTTAGAAATTAATAGTAATGTTTTCTTTTCATCAGAACAGATACAAAGATTACAAAGCATGTCTGGCAAATTCTTGGAAGACGTCAATCAGTTCGTGAAAATACGAAAAAATTTCAGATGAGAATTTTCTAGCGTAACAGAATAATTGGCACGCGAGTTCCCGCACTCTGTAACTTTTGTCAACAAAAACAAGCCAAAGGTGATTTAACACCATTCAACTTTAAGGCAAGATTTATTCCCATATTATGGTTTTTCTCAAAAATCCTCAAAGTCGCTGAAGAGCATATTTGGTATAAATGTTGTGTTATTTCACCTCGTCATCAAGTCTCCTAAACTTTCAAACTATGGAAATAGTGACGCGTACAAAATGAAAAACAGTGAAACTCAAATATATAATTTTCTTTTCATCAGAACAAATACAAAGATTACGAAGCACGTCTGGCAAATTTATGTAAGAGGAGAAATAGGTTTTGAACATACGAAAACTTTCAGATGAGAATTCTATAGCGTAACAGAATAACTGACACACAAGTTTACGCTTGCCATTGTAATTGTGTTGATCAAAATGGTAGAAACACTAAGAAGAGAGGAGGCTTAATGCAGTGCTAAAACTCACTCAAGCCATGAAGAAATCGACTTGAATGTGCTTAGTTGCGTACAATTATAAGGTAAAATCTTTGTTAAAAACGTAGCCTGCAGTTTAGGCGTGTTGTGGGGAGAGAGAAGGCTGAGTATTTCCAAGGTCCACGGTCTTACACTTTAACATTAATTAAAGATTCAGGCTTTAAATGGCCACTTGTCGATTTCTGAGAAGTTTTGAGAAGTGAAACGTCCCAACTGATTAAAGCCAGAGTTTTCTGCAGTTGATCCACCGTCATACACATGTCCGTAGTTTGGTTTGGAATTACTTATAAATAAACAGTTTCTGGTTGGATTGAAAAATACAGAGAAGAGTCAAATTAATCTTCAGCTTTGATTGGCTTCTATTATCTGCCGAAGTAAACGCTAACAGCTTTTTGTATATAGCGAAGTGTCTACCTGCACGTGCAGTAGACACAACAAAGGGAAAAAATCAAACCAAGGATAAAATTGAACCACAACAACACAAAGCCCCCTCCATTTTAAATGCTTTCAAATGAACTCTAAAAAGTAAAAGCCTTTGGCATTAAATTACAGAGATGAAGGGTTGAAATATACAAGTAACATGGAGATAATTAATAAAATTATAACATTCAAAACAACTGGCCTTTTTATTGTTTGAGTTGTTGTCAATGAATTTTCAGAAGAACCTCGGTAAGACGTGTTTCACAGATGGATGTGATTTTGAAGGGGTGTTTGTGGTTTTCCTCGCAGTCATTTGACCCTTTAATCTTAATTCAATTCACTGGTTAAACCTCATGTGTAAACAACCATAATAATACAAGACAGTATGGTTTTATAAACAGGTTGGACAAAAAGTCGAAAGAATGCCCGGGCTTCCATCTGATGAAATTCCCATCTTGAATTAAAGTGTTCCATATACTAAATTTCAAGTACTCAACACCCAAGCAATGATTTGAGAATTTGTCCAGTGATATAATTAACTTACCATCTTCCTTTGTCCTTAGAATCTTAGAGCTCTTGGGTCCATCTCCAGCTAGAGTGAAAGCCAGAACTTGAAATTCATACTCTGTGTATTTTTCAAGCTCACTCACGTTGGTTACAGGGTTTGCTGAGCTGTTAATTGTCAATATGGTTGGGCAGTTTTTGCTAACACCTTGCTGTATGTAAAACAGTTTATACCCTGTGATGTTTCCATTTCTGGTATCTTCTGGTGGTGGCTGCCAAAATGCAGTAACACTGGTAGATGTTTGCGCAGTCACATTAAAGCTGGTAGGAGCCTGAGAGGGAACTGTGATGAACAAAATAATGTCCAGTTAAACATCTAGTAATACAACTAATCCAACTCATAATTCAACTGGAAAACCTACCGCGATCTCAACTCATTAGCAACTTTTCATTAGATGTGTACTTTTTGAAATAAAAAGAAACATCAATATTCTTTTAAAGTATTTGTATTGGCACCTCTTTTGTAGTTGCTCTTAATTACCAAAAATAATGTTTGCCAAACTTGTCCCATTCTTTCAGTTGTGAACATCATTTCTTTCACACAACAATTAATGTACACCTTAATTAGCCCTAAATTAGTCAAAATATGCAAATTAGGGCAAACAAGGCTCTTGGAATTGCAACCTAACTTAGTTCATGTTTAAGCTTGGCACTTTGAAAACCCACAGCTAATTGGCACTGTATTTTGAATCAAAATTTGTGACAAAAAGTATTCAAAAACAAGAGGCTACAATAATTATTAGGCTAAACTTGGGTCTCCAAAAATAGTGTGTATCAGTTCCCTAATTATTTTTTTTGGGGGGGGGGGGGTGGTGGGGGCAAGAAAAAACGATAAGTCTGTCCTCCTTACATCGGACGCATTGTGTTTATCATGATGTTCGAGTCTATTTGTTTGTACCCTGTCAACATATATCCCTTTAAAACTGACAAATAATAATAATAATAATAATAATAATAATACGATTTGTTAGCAGTACTTCCACAAGGTGGCTCTTCGTCTACTAATTACAAATCTCAAATCAAATCATATTAAATGAAATGTTGGTTTTTGAGGAGAGGGGAAAATCGGAGTAGCCGGAGAAAAACCTCTCGGAGCAGAGTAGAGAACTAACAAACTCAGATAATTTAATTTCTGTTCAGGGTTTGAGAAAGAAAATGCTTATCGAACAGTTTAGGATTCGCGACATGGTCAGAGAAACCGCCAAAATTGCTCATGGAAGCATCTCTTGCAGATAAAAATGAAAAAAAGAACCGAAGGTTTGCCTTGAAAAGCATCTTTCGAGCTTTTGTGTATACAGACATGAATTAAATGCTTCAACATAATTTTAGGTACTAAGTGTATTCACACCTTTTACAATATTTACATATAGTGGTATCTGATGAGGAAAAAACGGGTATATTGGTATCCCACTACACCCCCCCCCCCCCCCCTCCATGGCCGGGCCTGAAAGGTTACTCAAATCATGTGCGGACACGTCAAGATGACCAACCATCTGTTAACTCTTCTCTGCAGTGGTGAATGTTCGACACGTACGCTGGGAAAATCGCGACACAGGTACTAGATCTGTGGTAATATTGTTTACCAAGTTCTAAATATAGAACTGTCATGGTGCATGCGAAACTTCCAACTTTTTTCTAAATTTGGCAAAACTTTTTTTACGCGGACAGACTGACTACTGGATTAAAATCTTCACAACTTTACAAACATATGTGCAGGAAAATGTGTTTAGGTCTTGTATAACCTTGAGCACTCTCTAAAGGTTTCAGATTACTCTAGCTTAGTATGCAATTTTGTGATATTTCTGAGTCACGTAGCTGAATGCTCTTGATGATGTAATGCTTTGCACTTTGGACTTTGGGTTGGCTTTAACCAATGAAAACACTGTCACGTGCCTTCTATTGTGCATTGGCCAATCAAAACACCGCCACATACAGCAATTTTATTGTGCACAGGAAAAAAAGACTGAAATCTGACATGATTTATACCTCGGTCCCCTACAGGTCCGAGTAATTACACTCTAGCTGGTCATGCTGTTTGTGGATAATTATACAAACTTCAACTGTTTTTCAAACTCCCCCAGATAATCGGATAACCATCAGTGGCACCCCTTCTAAAACTGCTTGTTGCACTACAAAGAGAACGCATGCCATATTTGTTACTTTCTTTCATTCTGTAACCATATTTTCATTAAATAAAGCCACCGTAATCTAGTCTACATTGAAATAATAATTATTATAACCGAAAAGAAATATCCAAAGGAACAAAATGAATCAAAATGAACCACTCGCTTTTTACAGTGGTATAAACGCCAATGATGTAACAGGTTCTGTGGCTGAAGAGCAATAACAACATGACTAACAATAACCGATCACTGTCTATATAATCAATGAAATGATAACATAGAGACTCCATGCCATGAACTCATAACAAACTGATACACAATACACCTGACCATGCATGGTGATAATTTCAGTCACTTTATGGAAACGTCAGTGGTACCCACTTTCGCCTAGAGTTGACTGCTTAAAAAAAGAAACTAGCAAATTATCAATTCTCACCATCTTCCTTTGTTCTTGCAATGACCACAGAAGTCTTTGGTCCATTGCCAATAGAAGTAAACGCCAGAACTTCAAATTCATATTCTGTAAATTTCTCCAGCCCAGAAACAGTTTTTGTGAGAATTGCAGCACTCTCAAACAACAAAGTGGTTGTTGTGTTGGCAGCTGATCCCTTCTGTTTATAGAACAATTTAAAGCCTCTGATCTCTCCATTCCTAGAGTCTATGGCTGGTAACTCCCAAGATGTAAAAATACTGGTAGAAGTTTTTGCAGTCGCTGTAAGGTTCTGAGGAGCTTCTGAAGGAACTGTTTGAAAGGATCATGAAATGATAATTATATACAAAATAATTTAGTACGCCGTAAGTCGGGTATGTAGAGAGGGTGATCTTAGTTTAGCTACAGGTGTATGTAGATACTCACAGGCAAGGCCATAGCCATACAAGCTAGGTATCAATCTTTGGCAATAAAAAAGTTCCAAAAACAGACAGTATTTAATCAGTGAAAGTTAATTCTCATTCTCAGTGTCTGTCAACAATTATATAATTTTATTAATAATCAGAACACATACAAAAAACAACAGATCAAATAGCATTTAGCTTTGAAGTTCTGCTGCAATTCATTCAAAGCTGGTGAAGTTACTCAGCCTCTGGCATCAGGTAACAATGTCTCTGAAGTAAAGTATTACAAATGAGGCCTGTTTGCAACTGTCGATAATAATAATAAATTCAAGAATTTTGACTAACTTCACTTTGAATCAACAAATTAATCTGTATTGTCTAATTCTTCTGAGCCAGCAGTTCTTCAAAATCAACTTGGAACTGATCTTTAACGTACTCTCTTAATATCAAAGGAAGAGTGTTACTTGGAAACTCACAAGTGTCTGTACTTTAGTTACACCATAGTTAGTAGAGGTAGACTGGTTTGGAAACCCGGCAAACTTCAAAGGAGAAGGTTATTGTTTACCTTTTTCGAGATCACGAGAATAGTTTGAATTTTTTTAGGCTTTCTTTTCACTACTGCTTAAGTAGTATTTATAACTGCGATGATCATGCACATATTCAATCATTAATCCGCAGTTCAAGTATATGATTTTCATATATTCATTCTCATATATTTTTTATTCATCACACACGGGTATATTACGAACCAACAAAACGACCAACTGCTCCTAGATGGCTTGTTAGCTCAGTCGGTAGAGCACTGCACCAGTATCGCAGAGGTCGTGGGTTCGAATCCTGTACAAGCCTGAATTTTTTCAGGCTTTCTTTTCACTACTACTTAAGTAGTGTTTATAACTGCGATGATCGTGCACATATTCAATCATTAATCCGCAGTTCAAATATATGATTTTCATATATTCATTCTTATTTATTTACATGTATGGATATAGTGAAACTCCACTCTATGGACACCCACTTAATACGGACACCCACTTAATACGGACACTCGCTAAAAACGGACACTTTTCTTTGTCCCAACTACTAACTGAAAAAAAAATTATAACTGCTCTAAAATGAACCCGCTTAATACCGACACCCAGATAATATGGACACCTTAGCATGTTCCTTTGGTGTTCGTATTAACAGGCTTCCACTGCAGTACAGGTTTATACATAAATATGTTGTAGGCAGGAGCCCATTACTAGGAGCGTTCAACTGCTCTATATTCCTGCAACGGCGTTTTCACAGACCAATTTATTTTTAGATTGAATTTTCTGCCAATATCAGACCCCACAGGAGCCCCGATGACCATTCACGTGCCACAGGTATCTGCACATGTAAAGCCTTTGTTTTGCTCATTAAAACTGCTGTTTTCTGGCACTCTCGTGGCCGTTGCTTTCCTCGCTGCCCGTTTTCGCGGGAAGAGATAGTCTAAAAATAGACCAGTCTGTAAAAATACCGTGACCTAGGCTTATTATGGGAGTTGCATGCTCCTAGTGATGGGCTCCTGTTGTAGGTCATAATGAAATTCAGGTGAGAATGATTTTAACCTTAGTCAGAATTAAACTCCTTTGTCTTCTTAGCCTAATTATTCATGAATCATGAATACTTATAGGGTTAGAAGACAAAGTATTTTTTTTGCCATACACTGTAGGTCAAAATCACTTTGACCTACTGTACAGCATATACATGTATATCTTATCAGTATGGGTTATCGCATCGAGCTGAGTAAAATAATATACACTTAATGTATGGTCCCGAGGGAAACAGTTAGTTTTGTTTTCTCGACAGTCCTGAGGACTCGAGGGAAAACAAAACTAACTAGTTTCCCGATGGACCATACATTAAGTGCTTTGTTATATACCGAAACTTTCCAATCAACAATCACAGCAAAATGAACAAACAAACAAACAAGCCTGCTGAATGTATAATTTACAAATGTTTAACAGTACCTGAAAAGTAGAATATGCCTTTCTTGTATTTTCCGAATCTTTTCCACCTATTAGATGCTGAATTTCTTCGGCTTATACCGGAGAAAAACGTTTCCTTTTAGTCTCAGGTTCTATCATTGGTTTAAACTGAAAACTGGCAGTGTTCTCAGGTCCGCCCTCGTCAATCAAGCTGACGTGGGCACGTGCTGAAGATCATGCCACTTTTTAGTCATGCACTAATCACGTGCTGTTGTATCCGGCCCGCGGGCAACAACTGCGGAATTGTATCCCGGCCAGGATACATTTGAATTTGGTCAGGGACACGTGACCAAGAATCAACCAATTGCAGTGCTCGTTTTGTTGAGTAAAAATCTAGGTATATAACAAACGATTAATAATGCAGTACCGCCTGAAAGTATATTCTAGCAACTTTCCCTCAGTATTCCTGTGGCAGGCCACTTTTTTACCGAGGGAATCTTTTGGTCAGGCTTCAAAAGTTGCTGCGGAAAAGTTAACCGAGGTAAAACGGAAGTAACGAAAATACCGCGGCCGAGTACAACTTTCGGCAGGAAATCTTGAACTACCTACCTTGAATAGGAAGGACAGTCATGGTCGCTACACATAGATCTGTCAGCTTTTTAATACGTGCGTATAAGATACATGTAATTCTTCTCTAAAAATTTTCTAGGTCTGAATGGCTGTGTGGCAAAAGTGAATCGGATAAAGGTGGTAAAGTTTAACCAGTCGGAATCAAGATGTTAGTGGTACATAAATACTAACGAAAGGAAAATGACTGGAATTTGGAAAGACAAAAACAAGAAATTACTTGCAAAATTTGTACATTTTAAAACGGCTACAGATCACTTTATTAAAGAATGGTGAAACCACGATCTGTTCGTCTGGATAAGCTGCGAGCAGACGCCAAATATGTTCATACCACGAAGCATACATGTAACGTCCACTCATTTGCTTACGGTAACACAATGCGGATTAATGTCAGCCGAAGTTTGTTCGAAATTATTTTGCTTGAAGAGCAGCAGCAGCTATCATAGATTCAAAATATTTTTTACCTTGAAAATCGTCGGAGGTGCATTCCACTGGAGATGATTAATATCATTCTTCTCGCCTCGTTACGCTTCATCAATCACACCTGTGCTCAATAATTTGTTACCTTTAACATTTGGATGCGTCAGAACTTTTAAAAAGACGTAGGCAGTTGTTATCGAATGAAAGAGAACTTTTTAACAGAGAAACTATGAACAGTGTACATGAGCATAATTATGAGGACTTCTGTAACGGCTGTCTGGCTTTCTCGATTTTTCTCACGTGGTGTCTTAATAAAAGCTATTTTACCATGATCAGATAAAACCAATAAATTGCAGTTTCATGCCTTTCGCATCACTGCAGCTGCTCGCATTTCGAGCAACAAAAGTAATCAACCTAATTAAATGATCGAACGGATGAGAGTTTTTTAAAAACCGATGACTTTTATTAAGCCGAATTTTTGGCAGAAAATTTGTTTTGGCTGCATAAAGTTGTCAGCACGACAGTTCAAACAACAAACGCTTCTTTTAACATTGGATTAAACAGCTGTAGGTTACTTTATAATAGTTGAAAATACTTTCATTTTACATTGTATAGAAACTGGCACAAAAATTACGAGTCCATACGCAACAGCTGACACAAATCGCCCACAAAGGTCATTTTGTCTCTCCTTGAACCTTCACACCCTAAGAAATTAAAAGTCCTTTCGCTTTTCGGACAACTGCAATCAATCATTATTGTTCTTTCCTGCGGCACATCTTGTCTTTTATCCTGCGGCAAATTTCCTGCTGCAAGTTGTACTTTGGTTTTCCCGCGGGAGCACGCACGGCCACAACCTGCGGCAAAAGCGAGGTATTGCCTTGTCCCGATGGGTCAATACTTTCTGGCGTTACTGTACCTGTGTTTTGAGAAGTTGCTGAAACTGCAAGACAAGGGCAGTTTTTAGCAACTTCTGAAAACATACCTGATATTTTTAACCCATAATAGAATTAACAGCGGCTGGTGTTGTTGTTGAATGTCTCGTAGCGCGAAATTATTTGTTTAGTTGGCGGGCTCTTGTTAAAAATCCGTTTAGTTTGGGGTCAACCTCAAGGTAATTCTTCACAAACTTGTTGGAATATTGTCTTCCATTGTCAGGCTGTTGTCTCCTTGAATTTGGTTTGTAATTATTCTGGCAAAACGTGACTTTGTCCCGTTTCTTTGTTGATACATGGTCGCTGCCAAATGACCTCTGATCTCGAAGTTGACAGCGCTGTACAGTTAACCCGCCTCAGACTTTGCTTAGTCTCAGACTTTGCTTAGCTAGTACTTTTAAGCAACGAAAACAGAAGATTTGATACCTCCGAACATGTATCTGTCGTAGCGATATGCCAGATTTCAACTGATGTCCAACCTTGGCGAATATTTTGATCATGCGGTTCTAATTTATCTGCGAATGAACGGACTCGAGCGCTATTTTGTATCCGATAAATGAGCATCCATCGAGTGTAACGCGGTTTATTTCTCTTCCCAGCAATTTCTATAATGATAAAGTTAGCCTTATGGAGCACTAAAATTAAAATATATGGACTAGGAGTATTCAAGGCTACGTAACTTACTTAAATTATAGGAATCCTTTACCGCTTCGCTTTTACTGAGTTAGCCGTACTAGTAAATGCAAGAGAAACGATCGACTTCCCTCGCTTCCTCAGTCACTGAAAGTTTTACATGATGAACCACACATATTTGCAGCATTTTTGGAGGAACTGATGTCTTTCGTAGGCACAAAAAGAGTCAATACAGAAAAATAAACCGATTATCATTTCGTTGTTGGGAGTTATTTTAAGTGTCACGCCACTTGAAATCATAGGGAGAATCTGGTAAACCAATCAGATCGCAAGAATGAACAATAGAGACGGTTAAAAACAATAACAAACGCGCGCAAGGCCTCTTGGATGAACATGGGTCTTTAAAATCTGCCAGCATGTTAATCTCTACATGTGTTTACATAACCAGACAGCCGCTCGCGACCTTTGTGCTTTTGAATATTTGCCGCGCTGCAATGAAACTTTTCCTTGCACTGTTTTGCAAGATACTCAGCTCATCGAACACGGACCGACTTCTTGTGATGCCGATTTACCACTCTTAGATTAATTCTCCGTAATGTTTTCAAAGTGAAATGTTTTCCACCGCAGTCAAGGGAATTTCATTTTCAGTCCTCGCCAGAACTTTTCAAGGTGACAGTGCCCGCTGTGATCACAACGAATTGTGGACATGACATGGCCTCTCGAACGCGGACAACACCTCTTCAAACATCAGATTTTTAAGTCAAAAAACAACTCTCCTTTCCAAATTTTTAGCTTGGCAACCTTTGGCAAATGGACCAAGACTCTCAACTACGAGCCACTTTTAAGACGAGAGTTGCTTTCACACTGTCCCACCTGGCTCAGTACTCTGTCCTGCAAAATGCCGTTTGTTCTGGGAGTCAACTTAAGGTGATTCCACCTAAATGGAAGGAGTATTAAAAAATTTCTCAAATTTCATCCAGTTGGTAATCATGTTATGTACATTAGAAAAATGCAATAAAAAATAGGGTCACCATGCTCGTTTTTTCACAACATGGATGGCCTTTAAAGCATCTTTGTGACCGACGAGGTTCTCATTACTTAACCTTAGTTAGCAGAAAGGGGCACTGTGAAACTGTATTTTATTAGACGTTTGGTGTTCAAGAATTTTGTGGTCAACTGATGGAGTACTTGAACATCTGCCAAGGCATTATAAGCATTGTAACTACTGGACATCAAGTCTGTGGCTAAATTTGGCTGACTGTGTGACTTTCGCTCAGGAAGAAGTTCTGGAAAGGCTGGAAGAGTGTCCGAAAACCCCAATACAACTTTCTGGAAATCATCAGACAGGTTGTTTGATTCTACAGCTCGTATGAGATGTTTCGCATCAAACGACTTTGCATTGTGGGGTATCAGTAAGCATGGTTTCTTAGGAGTCAACCAAACAATCAAATCTCTGATGGCATCTGCTATCTTGACTGCAGTTATTGGGCGTCCATTATAAAACAGTGTTCCATGCACAAATGTGAGTTTGTTAACAGCTGATGCTGCTGGTGAAATTCCATACTGTGGCACTACATGTGCATTGAACTCATTCTTGCCATCATTTGTAGTATCTCAGTATTGTCTCCTAATGAGAAAATAGGAAGTGTATTTCAAAATTGACATAATGCTGGATAACCAATCTGTGAACAACCGTCCCTTCTGGACGATAACAAATATTGACGACTATGGTGCCGGTCATAGTGAAATACTTTTCAATAGTCTTAAAAAATTACTATATTTAACATAATAGAGAAATTTTCCTTTGTTTGTCACTTTGAACTTTAAAATGATACCCTGGGGTAAACTACCTCGTGATGAAGTTTCCAAATCAAACACAATTTTGGAATTGATATCTGATAAAGAAACCATCTCCTTGTTTGGTGGATTTGAAGATGGAAGTATTTCTTCAGTTTCACTGTCATTGGTATACCCCAAACCAGTTTCATACTTTGGCCCTCTCTCATCTCTAGCTGACGAGTCTTGGATGATCTTTGTTCTTTCCTAGCTCTCCTTTTTTGTTTAAATTCTTTAGTGCTTTCTCTCACTTTGAGGTTTGAGATCTTTCTGTCGAGTTTTTGGGAACGTTTTTCACAGTATGTCCCTGGTGATAGGCTGATTTTCTGAAGTGCCTAATTGACAAAAAATAATATTAAAATTCTGATCATGATTGAATTGCTGCTCATAATGATCTTCTTACTATTCTCTTTGTCCAAATTCAGTGATTTGCTACTTAACCAAAATTGTTTACTTCTCTATTAAAGAAAATACTGAAAGTGATATTTGCGATTACTCACATTTGACTTCTTGATACACTGTAGCCCTATTATCCATCAAATATGTGCCTTTTGTTGTGGAATGGATACACAAAATACTAATTCTTTGAAAAAACATTATTTTACAGCCTGTTTTGTGTTGTGAGTAAGTTCTGAGGTCAGATATTAAGATTTAATGTTGGGAGTTTGAAAGGAGAGGAAGTAAAATGGGACTTGTTGAATTCCAGCTGCCAAATTATGAGCATTATTTTGTTTGGATTGCATGTAGGCTCTAGTGGTCATAAGTCTCTACATGGTCTCACTCCCGCCTATGTAAGCAATCTATTTACATTACGAAATGGTGTAAGCTATTCTCTGAGAGACTCTGTGAGCAAACTTACTGTTCCATTGCCCCGCACTAATTTTCTCCAAAACAGTTTAAGCTATAGCGGTGCGGTACTGTGGAATAGCTTACCTTCTGATGTACGGCAAGTAGAGTCCCTTGACGCTTTTCTGTATAAACTTAGCAATTGTACTCTTTTCTCAGACACGGCATTCATGTAAAGCAGTTTATTTTTAGTAATGAATTCCTAGACAAAGTTGTAATTAGGCACAGGATTTTGTAATTTTTACTGATGAATTTTACCGTGTTAAAATAAAGTTATCAATCAATCAATCAATCAGGGACTAGTAAAATATTGCCAACCTCTAACCTCTGCAAGATAAGAATGGCCAATATTCTTCTGGCTCACTGCACAGGCAACACGGAAATCGTTACTTTCACTGGCACCATAATGGCGAATTTTAGGTGTCTTGCTACCAATAGTGTTATTAAGGGCTTCATTGGGTTGGCTTGACCCTAGTGGGGCCAGCTTCTCAGCATTTTGAACGAAGACCTCCATGATCCCTTCCAGATCCGGTTTGAGGCTCTCACCTCGAAGGTCTCTACCATGTGGGAGGGAATTGTGGGTGTAGTTGGAGGGATCTTTCAAGTAGTCTCCTACGCAGCCGTTCTTTGTCTCGTCACGCAACGCTCCTCGCCACTAACGGCTGCTGAAAACCGAACCACATTCCTTCCCTTTGTGTTTGCGTCTAACGAATTAACCAATCAGGTATCACAAAAATTATGAGCATTGTAACTACTGGACATCAAGTCTGTTGCTAAATTTGGCTGACTGTGTGAAAGGCTGGAAGAGTGTCTGAAAACCCCAATGCAACTTTATGGAAATCATCAGACAGGTTGTTTGATTCTACAGCTCGTATGAGATGTTTCGCATCAAACGACTTTGCATTGTGGGGTATCAGTAAGCATGGTTTCTTAGGAGTCAACCAAACAATCAAATCTCTGATGGCATCTGCTATCTTGACTGCAGTTATTGGGCGTCCATTATAAAACAGTGTTCCATGCACAAATGTGAGTTTTGTTAACAGCTGATGCTGCTGGTGAAATTCCATACTGTGGCACTACATGTGCATTGAACTCATTCTTGCAATCATTTGTAGTATCTCAGCATTGCCTCCTAATGAGAAAATAGGAAGTGTATTTCAAAATTGACATAATGCTGGATAACCAATCTGTGAACAACCGTCCCTTCTGGACGATAACAAATATTGACGACTATGGTGCCGGTCATAGTGAAATACTTTTCAATAGTCTTAAAAAATTATTATATTTAACATAATAGAGAAATTTTCCTTTGTTTGTCACTTTGAACTTTAAAATGATACCCTGGGGTAAACTACCTCGTGATGAAGTTTCCAAATCAAACACAATTTTGGAATTGATATCTGATAAAGAAACCATCTCCTTGTTTGGTGGATTTGAAGATGGAAGTATTTCTTCAGTTTCACTGTCATTGGTATACCCCAAACCAGTTTCATACTTGGCCCCTCTCTCATCTCTAGCTGACGAGTCTTGGATGATCTTTGTTCTTTCCTAGCTCTCCTTTTTTGTTTAAATTCTTTAGTGCTTTCTCTCACTTTGAGGTTTGAGATCTTTCTGTCCAGTTTTTGGGAACGTTTTTCACAGTATGTCCCTGGTGATAGGCTGAATTTCTGAAGTGCCTAATTGACAAAAAACAATATTAAAATTCTGATCATGATTGAATTGCTGCTCATAATGATCTTCTTACTATTCTCTTTGTCCAAATTCAGTGATTTGCTACTTAACCAAAATTGTTTACTTTCTCTATTAAAGAAAATACTGAAAGTGATATTTGCGATTACTCACATTTGACTTCTTGATACACTGTAGCCCTATTATCCATCAAATATGTGCCTTTTGTTGTGGAATGGATACACAAAATATTAATTCTTTGAAAAAACATTATTTTACAGCCTGTTTTGTATTGTGAGTAAGTTCTGAGGTCAGATATTAAGATTTAATGTTGGGAGTTTGAAAGGAAAGGAAGTAAAATGGGACTTGTTGAATTCCAGCTGCCAAATTATGAGCATTATTTTGTTTGGATTGCATGTAGGCTCTAGTGGTCATAAGTCTCTACATGGTCTCACTCCCGCCTATGTAAGTAATCTATTTACATTACGAAATGGTGTAAGCTATTCTCTGAGAGACTCTGTGAGCACACTTACTGTTCCATTGCCCCGCACTAATTTTCTCCAAAACAGTTTAAGCTATAGCGGTGCGGTACTGTGGAATAGCTTACCTTCTGATGTACGGCAAGTAGAGTCCCTTGACGCTTTTCTGTATAAACTTAGCAATTGTACTCTTTTCTCAGACACGGCATTCATGTAAAGCAGTTTATTTTTAGTAATGAATTCCTAGACAAAGTTGTAATTAGGCACAGGATTTTGTAATTTTTACTGATGAATTTTACCGTGTTAAAATAAAGTTATCAATCAATCAATCAATCAATCAATCAATCAATCAATCAATCAATCAATCAATCAATCAATCAGTCAATCAATCAATCAGGGACTAGTAAAATATTGCCAACCTCTAACCTCTGCAACATAAGAATGGCCAATATTCTTCTGGCTCACTGCACAGGCAACACGGAAATCGTTACTTTCACTGGCACCATAATGGCGAATTTTAGGTGTCTTGCTACCAATAGTGTTATTAAGGGCTTCATTCGGTTGGCTTGACCCTAGTGGGGCCAGCTTCTCAGCATTTTGAACGAAGACCTCCATGATCCCTTCGAGATCCGGTTTGAGGCTCTCACCTCGAAGGTCTCTACCATGTGGGAGGGAATTGTGGGTGTAGTTGGAGGGATCTTTCAAGTAGTCTCCTACGCAGCCGTTCTTTGTCTCGTCACGCAACGCTCCTCGCCACTAACGGCTGCTGAAAACCCGAACCACATTCCTTTCCCTTTGTGTTTGCGGTCTAACGAATTAACCAATCAGGTATCACAAAAATGACAATGACGTCAGAGGAAACAGCATGCTTTTCATTCTGTCAGCGATGTCACGGACTCTGGTCACGAATGGAACAATTCCTAAGAAGATTGTCCATAGTGTTTTAATGATCATTCGCCGTCGATCGCCAATGCACAGTCACGAGATAATACTGATACAGGCAAAAGTTCACTCAATAGTCAACAAATCATTCAATCGTTGTTGTGGATGTGAGGTGGTTTTCAAACAGCAGCAAATTGTTCATTTGCAGTGGACGCTATCTGTAAATGATGTGGCCGGGTATTCTGTAATCTGGCCCAGAAATGTTTGCTACAAGCAGTTGACAGTTCCAACGGGCTTCGTAAAAGAAATTCAACGAGAAAGCGAGGAAGTCTTCAGTAAAAGGGAAGCTCCAAGAGCAAAGCGATTCGTACGAGCTACAGAAGAGATACGAAATATTCCCGATGGAGAGACTGTCCGCGAAAACGTTCCGTGACTGACCGAGCGAAAGCATCTAAATCCCTGCAATTTGGCAAAGGCAAAGCTAGCGCTCGTATTTCTTCTCCTATTGACTCCTAAAAGCGGAACTAGGCGCCTATGACTTACGTTCCTGGCTTCCTATCTCCGATTCAAAGACACGCGGCCTACAATCTCGTGTTGAGTGTATTACCAAATCAAAATATGACAAGTCCCGAAAAAAATTTGTCACATTCATTTCGTCCACGATTAACCTCGACGCCAAACTCGTCTACTCGGAAACAAAGTCAAGTGCAATTAATGGTAAAGATCTAGTATCCTAGTCAAAAAGTAAACAAAACGCTAACCGTTTACTATCACTCCAATGTAGTCCATTGTTAGCGCACGCTGAACACCGATATAAACTAGGCTGTGATTGGATGTACGCCGAACTGAGGCGGTTTTCAGCAGCCGTTAGTGGCGAGGAGCGTTGCGTGACGAGACAAAGAACGGCTGCTTAGCAGACTATCTTTCAAGTAGCCTCACCATGTCTCACTGCAGTGGCTATGGTCACCAAAGGTATGCGGCACTATGGCTCTTAGGCTTTTCTCACTCCTTCTGGCTTGTCCTTGTTCTTCTTTAATGCATAGCTGAAGCACGTTGGGAATACTCTATAACTTTGTTTGTGATGTTTTTGTTACCCTTATTTTGACCCTGAAGGCTGTACAGTGCATTACCCATCTGGACTTTACTTTGGCTCTCTCAAAACATTTTTTCTCTCTGCTAAGCTTGAAAACATTCGCATAGACACTTCTCTTACCATATTGGATATTCAAACTCGAAAACACAAGGCGAAGCGTTTCCGTGTATGTGACATGTTTCTCAGAAGCATTCCAGATCTCACGCATTATAAAAATAACTCGAAATTTAAACTGCTCTATTTCAAAAGAAAGCTTTACTTGGCTGAAAACAGGCCAGCAAATATCCTTAAAATGTCATTTACCTGATGAGGTGATGAAGGTAAAAAATCTAAATGTTTAATTTCAGTTTTTTCTGACGTCACCTGAAAACCAAAAATTCGCAAACTTTTCTCTAAATATACAACTGTCACAGCATTCGAGTGGTGATATTACATCAAAACAACTTTGCGATTTTCTAAAATAGAACTGTCACAACGTCCTAATTCGAGTCGATACTCACAGCACGTTCAAGGCTTCCAACCTTGTCTTAAATTCGGCAAACCTTTTCACACGGACAGTCTGTACCGTATTCAAATCTAGCTTCACAACTTTACAAAGATGTGTGTAGGAAAATTTGTTTCGGCGAACGAAGTGGATTATTTAACCTTGAGTGTTCACTTGCGGTCACGTATTAAATGGAAGGTATCACATTACGAAAACAACCATGTGCAAGTCTGCAATTTTTGTTTTAAATATAGAACTGTCACATCATTCGAAATCGACTTGTGATATCGATTAGACGACTTTTTCTTAAGACTCGGCAAACCTTTTCATGGGGACAGACTGTGCTGTATTGAACTATCTAGCTTCAAAACTCAGACACAATGAATTTACATAACTTCAAAACAACCATCGCGTGATGTTAGCCTTTCGACCTTTGGACTATGTGGTTTGCTTTAACCAATGAACACACCACACGTGCCTGCTAGTGTGCTTTGCCGTTCAAAACACCGAAACGTAATTGTATTGTGCATTTTTGCTGCCACAGAAAAAAAAAAAGAAAAAAAAAAGACTAAAATCTAACACATTTTATAACTCCGTATACTTGCAGTATCCCGAGTAATGAAGTCCACATGCCATATTTCAGTTACTTTTGAGCACATTGAAAATCGACCAAAAAACTGGGAGGACATTCTTGCCCTGAGCCCTTCAATTGAACTACTCCACTGCATCCAAAACAAGTATAGATGATTGTTATTTACATCTAGTTGAGAGATATATATACAAGTTTCATTTCCAAACAAAGGAAACAATGGTGAAACCAAATGTTAAGCTTCAATTTATTTCATTCACCTGTGCTGTAGATGTTTCTACTTCTTGAAAATATGCATCCACATAAAAAACATACATCCATAAGAATAGAAAATGGGTTTTCCAAAGAAAGAATTATTGTGTGAAGTAACTTCTTCCACCAAGTTTAAGCTACATGGTCTTTCCATTAATGGTACACTGCCCTGTGTTCTTTTTTGTTGAGCTGCCAGTAAAAGCCTTGACGCATTGAATCATTTTTTTCTCAACCACACAAACCCACCGGCCACCATGCAAGCAGTCCATCCACATTTTCAAGCATTTCACTAGAAAAAGCCTTTGTTCTTCCTTTTATCACTACAAAATTCACCTTCTGTAGTATCCTTTGTAGGCAGCACTTGATCTTTACGCCTTTTTTAGCGGAGCTCCGACGGCCGAAGGGCCGTCAAGCGGAGCACCATACCTATAGAAACCCGTCAACTGCTTTTCTCATGGTAAAATTGGCTAGCGGTATTGCTCGTGGGCGCGTACGCACGACGACGACGACGACGACGACGACGGAGTCGCCCAATAATTAATAATATCCTAATAATAATCATAATAATCCAACATGGCGGCCATACTCCACCTGGCCCAGCTGACCAGCTACTTTACAGCGTACATCTTTGATACTGGACATCCATCTTATAGCCAATTGACACCTGTCAAAACAAGGTATCCGCTGACCAGTGTAACGTGACCATATCGCGGGCTCAAGTTAAGACCTCATCGAGGTCAGCTGTTTTTTTGAAGTTGACCGCTGACCAGGTACTTGCTTTCGATTGGATCGCAGGCTCAAGCCAAGTGTGGGACACCCAAACCAAATCGAGGCCGTTAAAAATTTTTCGCGCGCTTTCTGCGGCTGGTAATTTCACATTCAGTTGGTTTCTTTATTTTGAGCAAAACAACTTCATCTTCTTCGATCGAAGTTTGTCTTTCGCGTAAAAAGCATAAAGATCAAGAACTTGTCAAAAGATACTCCGGAAGGTGAATTTTCAAGTGATGAAAGGAAGGACGGAAGATTTTTCTCAGGAAAAGCTTCAAAGATTGTGCGGTTGAAAACAGTATAATTCAACGCTTCAAGGGCTTTCACTTCACCGCGGCATCTTGCATCTCACCACGAAAAGTCACTTAACAGTTCACCGTATTAATGGGAGGAATGAGTAGCTCAAACTCTGTGGAAGAAGCTCTTTCTTTGGACAAACCGTTCGCTATTTTTGCGGATGCTTGTTTTTACTTTACTGAAGCTTACGCATTTTCAAGTGGTAGAAACCTCTACAACACAGGACAGTGAGTAAATTAAATAAATAGAAGCTTAACATTTGGTTTAATCGTTGTTACTTTTGTTCAGGAATGAAACTTGTATTTTTCTCTCGAATGGATATAAATAACAATCATCTGTACTCGTTCTGGACGCAAAGAAGTAGTTGATTTGTTTGTTTGTTTTGTTACGTTGTTTTCTTTGCAAGCGAACGAGTGTTTTTACTCGGCTTGGCTGACTGTTTTTCGACCTTGGTTCCTCACAGTAGCGTTAAGAAACTTTTGCCCTAATCTTATCAACACGTAATCGCAATGAGTCCTCGTAAAATTAAGCATTAAAGGGGGAGACTCGAGCTCGAGTAAAAATAAAAAATCCGATCAAATGCATGTGCATGTGCACTTCTCAAAATCTGACATTAAGTTGTCAAAATGCTGCCAAAACAGTCAAAACCCAGCGCGCTTCACTTCGTCAAGTCTTTAAGAGATCTTCGTCGAAAGCAACCTGTAAACAACGATTAAGTTTCGCCGTCTTTAAACATGTCGTTTGTTTGAACCGGTAAGAATCAGCGTTTGGATGTTAAAAACAGCGAAATGGGTTGACTGGCTGGCTGGTTTTGATAAATTTTAAAGTGGACGGGTCTGCGAGAGAAATGCTCGTTTGGTTTGGCAAGCGCTTTCTTCGTTATCTGGATGATGTTTTGCCACTGAGAATCATTAATTGAAGAAGGTTCTTCGGAAGACATGGGAAGTAACAGTAAAACCATCAAAGCACTTAAGTGTTTTGTGTAAGCCAAGGAAAGATTTTTGTGGAAATGGCTCTATTATTCAGCTCTGTAGCATTCCGAGTGATTGCTGTCTCAGTGATTCCTGTTGACTGCTCTAAACGATCAGGTACGGACCTCTTTTTGTCTTTCTACAGACATTTATGTCAAATCTGCTAAGGAAATTTTCCAGCTTAATACAAGATAGTTTGTTACCTGTCCAATTTCTGCACCTTCTCCAAGAATCTTCGAAGAAATATTATTCATATTGTGCTTTGTTTTCTTGTAATAAGTCTTATGTTTGTTGTTGTATTGTTTCTGAACCGCGGTCAATTCCTGTTGACTGCTGTAAACGAAGAGTTTGTACCCTTTATTTTTTTTTCTAGGGGCATTTATGTCAAAGTAAATACCGATTTTCCTAGTTTTATCATGACAAGCTATTTTAATTACTAGCTAGTCTTGTTTAATTTCTCCACCTTCTCCTTCTTCGAGCAAACACTCGCCGGCATCGTACTTTGTTCGCTTGCAGTGTTTTTGTTTTGTTTTGTTTTGTTTTTTTTTTTTATCCGCTTTGAATCCCTTTACGCTTTCATCTCAAAGTAGTTAGACTCAAGAATGTCCGTCTTTTTTTTTTCCTTTTTGCAAACGTTTACTATCGAAAACTCTTCGTTTTCCCTGCTGCTGCTCAATTGTTTTGGACACAAATTAAACTGGCCCAAATAAACTCTTGCGAAGTTGCTCGGTGAGAGTGTGCAGCTCCGATTCTAGGCTTGGCATGGCTAAATATATATATGGCCTTCAGCTTTTTTTTTTTTAATCGCTACATGACAGACTGGAATGGTGTTCCATCGAACATCATGCATGCACCTTCTTTAAGCAGTTTTAAGTCCTATCTATTACATTATTAGTGTCAATTTTAAATCAGATGTAGCTTGTGAGTGACAAGTATGTAATTTAATTAGGTTTGCTTTGGATTACTTTATGATTTTAGTCTCAATCTCAAATCAGGGGTGACTTGTAAGAGACAAGTATTTGATTTAATTTGATTAGGTTAGCTTTGGGCCACGATTAAATTCACCTCTTAGTTTTTAGAATGTGTAATATTAGATAATATTCTTTGTATGGGAATTTAGTTTCTCCCAATTATTCTCCAGTCATGCACTTTTTGTTTTGTATCAACTTAGTTGTATTCACATGACAAAGTATTATTAAACTTAAAACTTAAAATTAAACTTAAAGTAAGCTCTTTCTCATCAATGTACACATTCCTTTGGACTTACTCCTCCTGCATACAGTCTTTCAATTAATTTTATTAGTAGCTGGTCACACCAATCTTGTGGGATGTTTGGATGACATTTGGCATTATGTTTAATGGAATCTCTGATGTTTGATGAAGTATGTTAAGATCAAGTTAAGATGGCTAACGGATTTCCAGCACTTTTGCTTTGATGAATCACCTTGATAGTGGTATCAACCAAATGCCCAATATATTATTATCAAGTTGTTTGGTCTTGCACTTAAGTGGCCAGAAGAGCAGCTGGATTTCTTTTTGAAAACACTGTAGGTGCATTGAGTGATGAGCTTAATGTTAGCAAGCAGTTTTTTTTTGTGATAGTAAGGTCAAGAAGTAATTGATCAAAATAAATATCTTGGTCTTAATCATGGCATCTAAATATTTTTATTGATTTCCATGTATCTTTCTTTCATAATTTTTGTGAGGCATACATATATCCAGAGGATACACAATTTCCGATTTCTGACTGTTTCATGGGAGGCTGTGGATAATTGAAATTGCATTCATTATGAAGTGATGATCTGAATCACTATATATCTGATGTGATACTGATTCCAAGGAGCAATCACCAGGCTTTTCCACCAATTTCTAGTGGCTCTAAACCATACCTAAGTAGCTAAGTATGTAACTAAGTTGCCTACAGTTGAACGGGGAAACAGACCTGTCCTTAGGTATTGTTTAAGATGTTAAGAAATGTTTTGTTTTAAAAATTTATAGATGAAAACTAGCTTTGCAGGTTCTTTTTTACACAAGGTATTAAAGATTATTTTAAAAAAAACCTACCTCAATACTTTTATTTTGCTTTTTTAACATCTCCAAACTCAGTTTGGAAAGGAATTTTTATTACCTTACTCAATAGAACGCTTGTTTTTAGGAGGGGTGGGGGTCCAAATTCGTAAAAGGGGATTCATATCTGCTAGCAGTTCTGGACTAGGGGTCCAAATCTGATCCACAAGCAGATCTGGACTGGAGGGTGCAAATCCACGTGGGGTTCAAATCCACTGTGCCACTGGCTCAGATCACCTTTCCATACTATTTTCTACAGCTTTGGGTCTGTAGCTTGAGTGAGGTCAGATGGGTGATATGACAAGCAGACTATATGTAAATGCCAGTAGAAAAAGAATGCTTTTGGAGCTCCGCTTTTAGGCTTGGCTAAATATATATATTAATGAATACAACCCAAGTTAAAAGAACACTTCAAAGAAGGTGAGAATTTGTTGTGCTCAAAGTGAAGAAACCATTTTCTGAATGTGAAGCAATCGATGTGCTCAGCTAATTAGAAGCGAGCATTTACGTCGCTCAACCAATCAGGGGCGAGTAATTTTGCCCTGTTGAGAAGCAAAATTGAGATAAGAACGCCCTCTTCTTCGACCAATCAGAATTCAGTAATTTTGCCCTCTATGTTATAAGACAGTTTAGCGTGCAGTGAGCCATGATATTCTTACAAATCATCTCAAAATGTGAGACAAATACTTTGTAATGGTCTGCTCGTACGCAGTACCGTCCAGCTGTGATTTTGCTGCAAAAAATATTCTGCTCATGCGTAGCTGTGTCCACGCATCGCGTCCATGCTCTTCCAATTCAGTAAAAAATAGCAGATTGTTTGACGCTTTCCGAAAATAATTATGTAAAACAAGCTAGGTGATCGAATAATAAAACTATTATTAAACTTGGTTTTCGCAAAATATCCAGATTTGCAAGTGTCTCGCAGTTCAATTATTTGCCTCAGGCGAACTGCTCGCCACTGACAAATCACGATATTTTGCTCAACCTTGTCCAATAATTGTTTATTACTCCCCTGTTAGAGTAGATACAGTATACTACATGAAGAGAGTTGTGCTAAAACCATTCTCTAATCTCTTACCATCTTCCTTTGTCCTCACCACATGCAAGCTCTTTGGTCCATCTCCAAAATCGCTGAAGGCCTGTACTTCAAATTCATATTCTGTGTACTTAAGAAGCTTAGTCACAGTAGCTGCCCAACTGTAAATGGTCCGAATACTTGAAGAGTGTTGAGAACCTTTCTTTCTGTAAAAGAGCTTATATCCTGTGACGTTTCTTTTTGATGGTGGCTGCCAAGAGGCAATGACACTGGTAGAGGATTCTGCAGTCACACTGAAGTTGTTAGGTGCCTGATAGGGAACTGCAACAAAAAAATACCCAGTTACACTGATAATCAGTGAAGCTGTCATACGTGACAAAATATAGTAAACAAACTTGACAATTGCAATGCAGTCAGTGGATCAGAGTCACCATGGACTCTCCAGTTTAAGGGTTATAACATGAGTTTGTTTCAGGTCGGAAGAAGTTGTAACATTGCTCGGATACATTCCAATGTGTGCTTTTGTAGTGCCTTTATGGCTGAGAATGCCCATTTTGCCACAATTTATGTTTCGTATGGTCTCGTTTTTTGCCCGCACTTTCGGTCTATGTATGCTCATTTGTTTTGTTCATGAGTAGGCTTCAATGTTGTGCAGCTGCAGAAAAGCCTTCAGTTTTTTACTTCTGCCACTGATGGGTTCAGCAGTTTCAGTGTCAGATTATACCCAATTCATGATCGCTGCCTCTCCACCACTGGCCACCAGCGCTGTGAGTGTCCGAGTGCAATCAAAGTATACGAAAGCTTAAAAAGCGAAGAGCGGATAGTTGTTTTGCATATGGAGTTTGACCGCAACCACACTCACTTTGAAACTAACACTAAAACATACACTGTCGAACATGTTTTTACACTTGCATGTATTAATTAAGTTACAAGCTTGTCAAGTATACCCAGGTTTCTTAATACATTTAGGGTTACATGATCAACCTGGATGCTAATTAACACATCAGGTAAGATTATTGAACATGCCGCAAGGATGCTGTTTGCTAAAGATAAGTTTCATAATGTGTATACAGTAATTTTCAGCAGCAAGTTGGTTCATACTACTAAACATAATTATTCTTGTTTTCAGAAGTCAATACAGCACAGTTTAGTTGGTATGTGATCATAGAGTGGAACTTGATCCAGTAACCTAATCCACATGAAGGATTACTGTATAGACTCTAGGGATAGAGCCAGTGTGGACATTTTGAGAAGATCATACATACGGTCTAAAAGAAAGTACACTGATAAAGTTTAAGTTATAAATTATCATATTTTGCATAAGCCCAAAGAGTACAAATGAAGAAGAAGAATATGAGACACAAGGAAAAACTTGTATGCAGTGATAATATATTCAGTCCTAGCTGTCACTCGCTGTTGACTTTGTTTTCTTGGGCAGGCGACACCGCTGCAGTTCTGGCAATTTAGCGTTTATTTGGACAGAAAATGAACTAAACAACGACCAAGCATTTAATCTAATTATGAGTTCGTCCATATCACGATTCGAGTACCACTTCATTGCGTCCATTGTGTTGGTTTACAAAGAATTTTTTCGTTGGTTGCTTTCCTTTGTGAACAGCGGGTTTTCTAATGGCGCCGACTCGATATTTTGGCCCCGTTTTTCTCGAAAACGAAGAAAAAAACTGCGGAAAAAAACACAGAACAACGT
This sequence comes from Pachyseris speciosa, assembly GCA_016490735.1. NCBI lineage: Eukaryota > Metazoa > Cnidaria > Anthozoa > Scleractinia > Pachyseridae > Pachyseris > Pachyseris speciosa. Next base: position 351,704 of record JAEMWC010000775.1, read on the forward strand.
TATGTCAAAACAAGTCCGTATGTAAGGAATTAGCGAGATCCTGCGAAAAAAAAAAAAACTTTTTCACCAAAAAAGCGACATACGCCCCTTTTGCAGAATGCCCTTCAATTAATTATCACCATTATTGATAGTATTCTAACTTTTTCCTTTCTTTAGTGTTTAAGTGTTGTTAGATATTTGCAAAAGTAAAATGAAAGCAATAAAATGATTTCCATAACTTCGTGACAATAACAGTATTCAAACGAAGAATGATCCTCGCAGTTGTGAACGCAATTTATGCAATTGCGAAAAGAAGCCTGAAAAAAAATTCAGGACTTCAACGGGGTTTGAACCTGTGACCTCGCGATTACCGGTGTGATGCTCTAATCAACTGAGCTATGAAGCCACTGACGTTGGGAGCAAGTCAATTGTGGGTTCATATGATCCCGTGAAAGAAATGAGTGTGAGTGATATATGAAATGAATCATATATGAACTGCGGAAATGAAATCAAACGAAGAATGATCCCGTTGAAGTCCTGAATTTTTTTTCAGGTTTCTTTTCGCAATTGCATAAATTGCGTTCACAACTGCGAGGATCATTCTTCGTTCATTTCCGCAGTTCATATATGATTCATTTCATATATTACTCACAATAACAGTATTAACAGAAATTTCAAGCTCACGATACAACTTTTTAAAGACATGTTTCGGCATGACTCATGCTCTATTACCCTGGTTGTAAAGTGGCGTCACATCTCACCAATGTAACGGGAGTTACATCCCGCACAATTTACAATTTACTTCCCGTTACATTGGCGAGACGTCATGCCACTTTACAACCAGGGTAAGATAGCATCTCTCAACTGACAAAAATTGTCATGTTTTCAAAACACAAGAACGGTTCACCTAGTTGTAAACGCAAATGCTCGTTGACTGCTTCAAGATTATAGATTCAGCTAAAACTAGACATTGTCTTAAGCTCAAAGAAGCGATCTTCATCAGCCGCTTAAAACCGGAACTAAATGCGCAATTACATGCGCGTAATTGTAACTATTACTGTATTTTAAATTTCAAATTGTTAACGAACTCATAATGTAAACGTACTTATAAACATTGGAAAAGGAAACAACACATTAAACTGGGGTTTACCTAAAACATGGAATCCGGAATCCGGAATCCGGAATCCGGAATCCGGAATCCGGAATACGAAACATGGAATCCGGAATACGGAATGCAAATAAGTTTGGTAGAAAATTTTGACAAAGGTTGAAGTTACTTGGGTAATAATATGGTCAACAAATTATGTGATGACTTGGCCTGAGTTTTGCAGCAATCAAGCCCGTGAGGTTTATTCTAGGGCAGCATTTTAATACTTTGGGTTTTGCTTTTAATAAACCGCCTGATTCCTTTAAAGCACACAGCTTTCAATCACACCACAAACGATACTAATCAATGTTTTGTGCATTTTGAACATTTTAAATTCAAATCATTTTAATTAAAAGCACCTTTTCTTATTTTGTTTTTGTCGATGAATAGTGTTAGGCCTGTCCACAAGTTGACGGCAACTTTTTGAACAACTTCGATTTTCGATCAACCTTTTTTTATTTCAAGCAACTTTTTTCCTTTTTCAATGTTTTGTTATTGATTTCAGCTAGATCTTTATAAAACAAGAGCTATGTTTTGCTTATTATTTTAAACGCTTCGTGACCAAAAAGCAGAGAAAAATCACTTTGCATATCTTGACTTAATTGCGCGTGGGAACGCTTACGCCTCATTGGTCATTGTCTGTTGCTCCATGCTGGAATGTTTGGGAACTGTATCGGCGCGTATATTTCAGGTTGTCGAGTGGCCGTCGATAAAATGAGGAACATGGGACATTCCGGAACATCCTGGTACATTCCGGAACATCTCCAAAAGACGAAGAAAGATCAATTTAAAAAACACTTTTAATATACAGAAAAAAAGAACTAACACGAAATAAATATAATCCGAGAGATTAATTGGAGAAAAAAAGAAGACAAAAAATATTTACTACAAAAAAAAAAAAAAAAAAAAGAAAAGAAAAAAGGCGTTTATAAATGCGCCACATGGAAATGATAGCTATGGGCTGGGTGGGGATTGTTTTAGGGCTTTCGTTTGCTTACAACATTTTCACCCTCATACAGTTGTACCGTCTTCTGTCATTGCTCTTTTTTTCGAAAAAACCTAAGTCAGTATGGTACCCAATATACCTTGAAACTTTTATATAGGAACCTTGAGCACGCAAAATCCGCTTCTCTCCACTTCTGATTGGTTAAGGATATCTACAACAACTGAGGACTCGGTCAGGCCTACTTTTACAGTAGGCGATAAACGTGGTTAATCTGCTCCAAGAAAGATTTTCTTCCCAATAGCAATGCTTCTCACTCCGTTTTTGCAGCGAGGGCTGCACTGCATGGGCCTGTTTGTTTCTTAAGGTTAAACATGTACGAGGCTAGTGTAAAATCTCGCGGATCAGCTCTTTAAGTTGCATTTAATGATCCTGCATACGGTCTTTCTTAATAGTTATCCCTACATCACTCCACATTGACTCAACTGGAAAGAACAAACCAAGTCCTAGACTAAGACTTCACTCCTGTCACCTACCTCCTCCTGTAAGACATCTATCGTCTTGTTGGGTTCTTTTAACCCTCCTATTAATTATTAAATCCAGTTTCTAGATTCCGGATTCCAGATTCCGGATTCCGCATTCCGGATTCCGGATTCCGGATTCCGTGTTTTAGGTAAACCCTTAAACTGATCATGGCATAAGTCATGCCGAAACATGTCTTTAAAAAGTTGTATATTGAGCTTGAAATTTCTGTTATTAATAAAATGATTATTGAAAATTTCCAATAACTCCTACAGTAGAGAAGACATGTGTTGAGAATTTCTGAGAATGTTAGTCCCGTGGTTATTTGACTATAAGCCGAACGATTTTTCCGTTAAATTAAACCACCGAAAGTAAATTTTCCACCAGAGAAGGGGCTTCGGCTTATAGCCGATAATTATCGGGGTAAAAAATTCAAAGACCCAAAGACAATAATAAAAATGAGAGACAAAAACAAGTTTTCTGTGTTATCATTGACTTTTGCATATGTGGTGGCTCCTTAAGGAGCCGTTTGTTAGTTTTGCTTCAAGGAAGCTTTCATCAGTCGTCGTCATGCATGTAAGTGTTACAGTATTTAATAAAGAAAATGTTTAGAAATACATTGGTTTGTTCCGTGATTTGTCTCGTGATCACTGCTAATGTTCGGTCCATATTGCACATCACACTTAACCCGTTTGTTGCTTCACATACCCTACCATAAGCTGGTTATCTCCACAGAAGTCGTCACATTTCCTGTGAATTAATTGGGTCTACTTTGTGATGTTATTTGTGGAAGAAATTCTTCAATAAACTTGAGCAAAACCATCTTGTTTCTGCTTTAGTTTTGGGTTCAAGCACAACCGAGCGTGACTCAAAGCACGTTGCTGGCTTGGTAACCTCTCTTACCAAGCCTGCCAGGTCAAACAAGATGGCGAGTTGTTTACAACTTCGTCCTTTTGTCTTTTCAAAGTGTTTTGAGTTTTTTTGGCATAAAAAGATCCAAACATTTACTAAAGTTACAAGGTTCGTTAAAATTCCTTTATGTTGAAGGTATGGCACCGAATTTTATAGATTTTAAACATTATTCTCTCTGAAGAAGGGCACACGATCGATGCGTTTCTTTTTCTTTCATATTTAAGATAAGGTTTCTGAGAAAGTGAAGCAAAGTTAAAAATGTAAATTTTTAACCCCCTTCATTTTTTGTGTGAAGAGAGGTTGCCTGGGGAGATGAACAAAAATGGCCATATAAGGGTCACCTGATGCATTGTTGTCATGGTAACCACATTGATCATACCTGCCTCCAACCCATGTTTTGAGCAAAAATTTTACTCGGAAATAGCCAACAATTCTGAGAATGAATATATGAAAATCATATATTTGAACTGCAGATTAATGATTTAATATGTGAATGATCATCGCAGTTATGAACACTACCTAAGCAGTAGTGAAAACAAAGCCTGAAAAAAAAAATCAGGCTTGTACGGGATTCGAAACCCGTACAGGCCTGAATTTTTTTCAAACTTTATTTTCACTACTGCTTAGGTAGTGTTCATAACTGTGATGATTATTCACATATTAAATAATTAATCCGCAGTTCAAATATGTGATTTTCATATAATTATTCATTCTCATATATATTCACCACTCATAGGTATATTACGAACCAACAAAACGACCAGCTCCCAGATGGCTTGTTAGCTCAGTCGGTAGAGCGCTGCACCAGTATCTCAGAAGTCGTCATAGCGAAATTTGAGGAACTGTGCATCGGAGAAACAAATGAAACTTATAAAAGATACATTTTCAACAGCAGAAAATGAACGTGAACGCCCTACGCACACTGGCGCAATCTTGCAATTTTTGCTCGTGTTTACACGACTCGCTGGAACGCTATCGTCTTGTACTTGGCATTAGAAATACGCGGAACGCGTAAAACGTTACTACAAGAAAAGAAGCTCACACTTAGCCGAGCGATCGATATCTGCAAAAGTAGCGAAGCTACATCTCGGCAGATGAAAACCATGGCAGAAAAGCCCGAAGAAGTCCTCGCATTCGACAGCGTATCGAAAGGGAAATTCAACAAAAGCCCTTGTAAAGGACGCTAGAAACCCGAGACAAGCAAATGTAGATCTTGTGGTGGTAAACACAAACGAAGCCGCTTCGCGTGCCCTGCTTACAGGAAAACTTGTACAAGTTGCAGAAAATCAAATCATTTCGCCAGCGTTTGCACACAAAGGTAAGATCGAGGTTAGTCGAGAATTAAGCCAAAGAAGACGCCAATACCTCTTGCATCGGCTTCAAAGCGTTTACAAAAGATGCTCTTGAGATTACGGAGGTATGACCTTGTCATACGATACAAAAAAGGGAAAGAGATGAATCTGGCCGATACTCTCAGCCGGCACTATTTGGAAGCCGAAGACGGTGCGACCGCAGCCAAGGTATCAGACGTCCGCTCCAAGTTTGAAGCTAGAAACCGATGAAAGACTTGACGAAATAAACCAGTTGATAGCACAAGAAGCCCAAGTGAACAAGTAACACGTAGAAACCGATTCAGACGAGATACTACAAGCTGTGAAAATCATGATCGAGAAGGGATGGCCTGACGAAAATAGCCGCCTCCCTCCAGCGACAGTTCCATACTGTCACTTGAGAGATGAACTGGTGACGCAATATGGTTTAATATTCCGTGGAGATCGCCTTATTGTCCCGAAGTCTTTAAGAAGACAAACCGTTAAGGAACTCCATGCAAGTCACCAAGGTGTAGAAGCCACTCTAAGGTGGGCAAGAAAAACCCTCTACTGGCCAAACATGAAGAGTGAAATAAGGGACCACATCTCTAAATGCGATGTCTGTCCGCAGTTTGCGCCAAAAAAGCCCAAAGAAACCCTCATCAACCACGCCATACCCAATCGCCCTTGGACGAAGGTAGCTGCAGATCTCTTCGAATACAAGCAGAAGAGTTACCTCTTGACTGTCGACAATTTTTCAATTTCTTTGAAATTGACCAGCTGTACGACACGACAACAAAAGCGGTGATCCTGAAGCTCAAAGCACACATGACTCAATATGGAATTCCAGACGAGTTGGTCTCCGATCAAGGCCCCCAGTTCAGGTCCCACGAGTTCCACAGTTTTGCTAAGAACTACGGATTCAAGCACACCCTTACGAGTCCCTATCACCACCAGTCCAACGGGATGGCAGAATCTGCTGTAAAGTGTGCCAAGAAAGTCGTACGAGTTGCTGAGACGGCCACGAAGAGAGATCCATACCTCATCCTACTGGACTACAGGAACACTCCTCAGGAATGCCTGGACACCAGTCCCGCCCAGCGACTAATGAACAGACGCATCAAGACTACCATGCCAACATCATCAAAGCTGTTGGACCCGGAAATTGTCTCAGGAATACACGAGAAAATCAGAAGGAGACAAGCGCGGCAACTGAAGTACTACAACAGGGGAGCAAGAGATCTGGACCATTTAAAAGATGGTGGCCCTGTCGTCATGCATCTCATGCTCGAAACGATCACACGTGGAGGAAAGCCCGCGTTAGCCGTAGAGTTGGCATCAGATCGTATGAAGTTGAAGCCGATGGCCAAACTTACATTCGTAATCTGAGACACCTAAGAAAAGTGTCCCCTCTCCAGAATAGTGAAGTTGAGGAACAACCAGTGGACCAGAACACAGTGAATCAGCAGAGTGGTAGTTTCCCCAGAGGGCCTACGAAAGTCGTGAAAGCGAACGACCCATTTGCTATGGAGCGCACCTTGACCACCAAGCAGAGCACCGCCACAGGTGAGACTCCAACCGACGAACCAGAAATCAATACGCAAAGCGGTCGAGTCTCTTTAAGACCCAAGAGATTCCAGGATTTTGTCATGACATAGGACTGAACTCGTACTTTAAACAATGACATTGGACCGGATTTGACTAACGTGATTTAATGAGAATTTTGCATTGATGTTACCTTTGATTATCAACATTGAGACGATTTTGGCTTATATTTCGAACCCTTGCTGGCTTTATTAAACAAGGGAGGATGTAACGATTGATTATCTAAGTTTATAGAGAATAATCTTTAACTAGGTAATCGGAGTAGAACGATTGGGCAATCGGAATAAAACATACTTAAAAAAAATCACAACCCTGTGTGCCCTTCGCTCCCCTTACAACCAGCTACCAAATGGCTTGTTAGTTCATTTGGTAGAGTGCTGCACTGGTATCGCAGAGGTCGTGGGTTTGAATCCTGTAGAAGCCTGAATTTTTTTCAGGCTTTATATTCACTACTGCTTAGGTAGTGTTCATAACTGCGATGATCATTCACATATTAAATCATTAATCCGCAGTTCAAATATATTATTTCCATATATTCATTCTCATATATATATTCACCACTCACGGGTATATTACGAGCCAACAAAACGACCAGCTCCCAGATGGCTTGTTAGCTCAGTGTTCATAACTGCGATAATCATTCACATACAGTACCGCTCAAAAGTCAGTTACCAGTCGCGTCGCGTTGTGTACGAAAAGTTTTATCATGTAAAAATCTGAAGTTCATTCGGCAATGGTGAAGTTTGGGTAGTTGTATGTGAAATGTTTTGTTTATTCGACACGCCGGCGCTCAGTCGTATATTTTCTACTTCGAAAGACCGGAACACATTTTCCGGCTATATCTTTGTAAACTTGTGCAGATTTTCCAGTAGAGTTTGTCCGTGGAATAAAAGATTTGCCGAAGAGTAGTTCGGAAGTCTCGCACGCGCTCCGCTTAATCACGCCGGTCGAAGTTCAATGAGCTTATCTGTGGCTCGATCTGTTTTTAATTCGCCGCTTCAAACTCCGTGCTAACTCGCCAACATTTTCAATTTTTTAACGGCTACTTGTCAAGAATCAGATGAATAGAAGCTGAGCCAAAGTATCAAGCATCAGTCATGGGTTATGGACGACCCGAAAAATAGGCGGTTTGATGTACAGTCATAAAGTACAGTGTAGGAAGAAACTCCCGTTCAAGGGAAGCGAATTAAATGAGGCGCTCACGGCGGTAGAATTCCTTGGAATGTCTCCACTTCGAAAGACCGAAAAGCATTTTCATGTACATCATATTGTGTACGTCGGTTATTTAAAGTAACTAATATGTCGATCTCAGTCTATCAAAGTTTCGAGGAGAAAACAGTTTGACCCGGAATTTGGAAGAGTAGCACACGCTGCCCTTCTCCGGCGATGATTGATCGATTACGCATATTCATTTCTTCTTAGCGCAAACGACCAGCTCCCAGATGGCTTGTTAGCTCAGTCGGTAGAGCGCCGCACTGGTGTCGCAGAGGTCGTGGGTTCGAATCCTGTTCGTGCCTGAATTTTTTTCAGGCTTTATTTTCACTACTGCTTAGGCAGTGTTCATAAACTGCGATGATCATTCATATATTAAATCATTAATCCGCAGTTCAAATATATGATTTTAATATATACATTCTCATATACATTCACCACTCGCGGGTATATTACGAACCAACAAAACGACCAGCTCACAGATGGTTTGTCAGGTCAGTCGGTAGGGCGCTGCACTGGTATCGCAGAGGTCATGGGTTCGAATCCCATACAAGCCTGAATTTTTTTCAGACTTTATGTTCACTACTGCTCAGGTAGTGTTCATAACTGCTATGAACATAGTGAATGTGAGCCAATTCAAAGGACATTTCACCAGGAGGTAGGGCTAAAAGTACTCTCTTACCAGACACAAAATTCGCAGCAGAGCTTAAACAGATACTAGAGTTTCTAAATATTAGAATATCTATATGGGGAAAATTATATTTTGGCCTGGGAGAGAAACACATTTGATGCAAATTTGGAAACACCGGACACCGGGGGGGGGGGGGGGGGGGGGTCGCGGGAGAATTCATGGCTGGAGAGGAGATCGAGGATCAACTGAAGAAGATAAAAGAGCATCAAAGAAATCCAAAATGGCGAGTTCTGAAAAAAGCCCTGGTATTGTAAATGCAATCGAACAGCTAGGTGATGAAGATGCTTAACATCAAAGAAATTTTAATCGCTATCAAACGCTCGAGGAAAATGAAGCGCTGAGCAAGGACATCGAAGAACTAAAAAGCAATATCAACTTAAGTGGCAAAGAACTCAAAGACTTGAAAGATTCGTTACAAAAGAGTAAAGATGAAAAGAAGGAACTAAAGAATTCGTTAGCATCGACAACTTAATAGTCAGCTTAAAGTGGCCCGACATAATCTATTATCACAAGCGGAGGATAATGCTCAAATGTGGGATGAACTTGATAATGTAGAACAATATACTTGCAAGAACTCTTTAGAAATCCGAGGGCTACCTGAAGACGCATACTCTAGCACAGAAATGGCTGTTAACAAAGTGGCAGAAGCGCTAAACTTAACAATGGAACCTAAAGACATTGATATTTCTCAGAAGCTAAAAAATGGAAAAGGAATTATTGTTACATTTGCTAGCCACAAGGTGAAGTCAAAGCTTTATAAAGGAGCATACGAATTTGAAACGTGTAAAAATTTCTGATGGGTTTCCCAGCTATCCTGCTCATGGACAAGAGCGACTTATCTTTATAAATGAGAATCTTACACCTTACAGGCAGCGGCTAGTGGAAGCAGCGAACAAGCGAAGACAAGATGGATCGCTTCTGAGTGTTTAGACACTCGATGGTAAGTTTTATGTTAAGACTTCACCGCGAAGCTCGCCCATCCGAATTTCGCTGAGGAGGATTTAATTAATCTGTAGAGTTGAACTATATATATAGTTTTTACACTTTCAAAATTCTAACTACATTGTTGTCAGTTCCAGTTAGGAAGCATCTGTTTCGAATCAACCGATCATGAATGAGATTTTCCTGCTATTAGGCTAGTTTTGCTTTGTATTTTGGCTTAAGTGCATTTGTTTATGTTTTGTATCTAATAGTTTATATGTTATTGTCCATAGTCAGTGACCGGTAACTTCGGCTATTTGCTGTCAGTTCCATCAATATATGATAATCTAGAAATCTGCATGTTTTGGCTCAATTCTCAAGCAATTCCAGATATAAAAGCGAGTCGCTTTCTCATCCTTTGGAAAATATATTACTGTCAATTACAGTTCCCTTTGTAATCCTCACCCTCCAATTTTAGCTCATGCATTGTGATAGATAGTCAGATCCTTTCCTGTAACTTTTTTTTCTTCTCTGAATGAGTGCTAATATATTCAATAATTCTCAAAAGCGGAGGATAATTTTTTTCTTGGTGTCGCAGAAAAAAACGCCGACTTTGTGTTTTCACAAGAGACACAATAATGTCAATAAACGGATAAACAGGAAGGCTATACACATTCAAAGAAAGAAATAAACACAATGGAGAAATGAATAGGGTGGAAAATTACTCTGTTCTCACGGGAGCTCGAACTCAGGAGGCGTTGAAGTACTAATTAAAAATGGTGTTGATTGCACAATTCACTCTACAATCGTGGACCCCTCAGGACGCTTTCCTATTCTGAATGTGGAAATTGAAGACAAATCATATATTCTAACAAACATTTATGCACCTCATAAAGATAAAGATCTCACCGTAGTTTTTCGAAACATACGGAAAGTTTTTCGGGACGGAGATATAGACAGTGAGGAAAATATCATTATAGGTGGTGATTTCAATTGTCCTCCAAATAAACCCTTTGCTTGACAAAAAAGGAGGTGTCATGACACCTAAGCGAGCTGTCATAGAAAGTATTTTTTGTATACAAAGTGAACTTGACCTAATAGATATTTGGAGGACAAAGAATCCCAAAACTAAAAGTTATACATGGAGTCAAAATTTACCTATGATATTCTGCCGTTTGGACTATTGGTTAATTTCTAACTGTCTCCAAGGATTTTGTCAAGTCAACCAATATAATCCCGGCCATTAAAACAGATCACGCTGCTATAGACCTCGTTCTTACTGATATAGGCAAAGAGGCTAAAGGCCCTGGTTTTTGGAAGTTTAATTGTTCACTTTACAATGATGATAACCACATTAATGAATTGAATTGCAATGTCCAAAATTGGAGAACTGAGGGTGTGAATGAGTTATCTTATAAGCATGCAGTTTGGGATTGGATTAAGTACAACATCTGTGCTCGTGCTATATCTTAATAAAAAAATAAAGCTAAACAAAGAAAAGTTGAAGAAATGCACTTGCAAAATGATTATGATAAGGCGACAAAGATGTTTGAAAGTGATCCAAGTAACCTCAACAAAATTCGCCTGAATGAAATTAAAGAAAAACTGGAATTATTTTATAACGAAAGGGTCAAAGGAATCATCATTCGCGCAAGAGCTCATTGGTACGAACATGGTGAAAGAAGCTCAAAGTACTTCTTGAATTTAGAGAAGAGAAATCATGTAAAGAAACACATAAGGAAACTTACAGTGAACCATTCTTTCAGAACAGAAGCGCAAATCAAGATCAAAAGATGTAGAAAAAGATAGCGCTATTGATGAATTCTTAAACAAACTGAAAATCCCCTAGCCTCCTTCGAAGTCGTTTTTAGGGGACTCGTATTTCACCTCCTCCCCACTAACGCCTGCTTACCCGACGCCAACATTCCTTTCCCGCCGCTTAGCCAATCACATTTTACCTACCAAATTCTGGAAGGTTGACCTTGACCTCAGGACGCTTTTCGCGAGATAGTTCAACATAGCGGAGACAAAGCTTGAGCAAGCTTTGATCACCGTGTACTCTACGTTCAAAATTTCCTGTTTAAATGCATATCAACTGGCTTCAATTTAAGAATTTGTGAGAGGAAATAGCGATAATATTTCCGTCAATATACCGACTAGCTACAGAAAGACGCTTATTTCAGTATGATGCAAGCTTCGCCTTCAATCTTCGATTTCCTCGCCGCTTGTCATGTTGTAGCTGTTGTGTCACTTCTCGTGAATTTGATGAAGGGCCAAGTCAGTTATTTAAGAAATATTGACGTATCTTCGGGTAAGTCTGAGTGATTTGAAGCAAGGTAACTTTGCCATCGGTAGGCCATAGCGCGCAGTGGATCGAGCGAGCTGCTAGGTAATAAGCTGCATAATTTTGCAGTCCGCATCTCGTGAACTGAAGAAAAAGCTACTAGTCGGCGCAGTCTATGCCATCGGTGTTTGATAACTTCTGACCGTTTCCCCGGGACGTTTTGGGATGGCTGCGTGGGCGAATTTCATCTGATTTAATGCACGACCATGAGAGATCGAGCTTTGTTGGTTGTACCATGTGTGAAAATTTCACGTCGGTCTACTCTATGTTTGATCGACTGATAAATGCTTCAGATTTCTAACTTGGTCGCGTCTAAATTCTAATTTGCTTTAGTCTCTTGTAACACATCGTATTACTAAAAAACAAATCGGCTCCAGCGCTTTGATACATTTACAAATTCGCGAGAGAAAGAAGCACGCATAAGGATTAATTTTACTTGTCATCGCTGGACAGTTACTCGATCGTGATTGGCTAGGATGCCCGCGAGTCAAACAATGGGAAAGGAATGTTGGCTTCGGGTAAGCAGGCGTTAGTGGGGTGGAGGTGAAATACGAGTCCCCTAAAAACGACTGCGAGGGAGGCTAAGAATCCCCAAACTATCAGAAGAACAGAAACAACAATGTGAAGGAAAAATAACAGTACAGGAATGTGAAGCCATTTTGAAAAGTTTTCAGGAAAATAAATCTCATGGTAACGATGGCATTCCCATTGAATTTTATAAATGGTGTTGGACATTAATTAGTGAACCTTTTTTAGAATGCATAAATGAGTCTTTTGAAAAGGAAGAAATTTCAAATACACTGACAAAAACAAGCGGTCATTACCCTGATAGAAAACAAAGAAAAAGATCGTTGTTTCATTGAAAATTGGAGACTGATCTCACATCTAAATGTAGATGCCAAAATAATGTCAAAAGTGATAGCTACTAGAATAAAGAATGTTTTACCAAATATTATTCATCACAATCAAAGCGGATATGTCAAAGACAGATACATCAGTGCGATCTATATATGATACCGTGGACTTTACAGATAGAGAGAATATTTCTGGTCTTCTGATATTTATTGATTTTCAAAAGGCCTTCGACACGTTAGAATGGGACTTCCTTTTCAAGTGCCTTCATTGTTTTAACTTCGGACATGATTTTATACATTGGGTGAAGGTTTCTTACCAAAATATTCGAAGCTGCGTAATAAATAAATTTAGAAACACCTCAAATTTGGCCATTTTCAGACTAGACTGCATTGGTTTGCTCTAAAAATGTTAGGGTGGGCGTTTAAGTTTTAGAGTATATTTTCTATCATCTTGTCTGAAGGCTAAACTTGATGTATGATGCTTCAGATCATTACGATTGAAGAAAACGAAGTTTGAGAGAAAGCCTATCTTGTATATTTTGGTAATTTATGCAGCATACTATTATCGCGTCCATTTCTCTTTTCGCTTGTCTCTCCCAACCAAATCTAGTGCAGGCTTGAAAAGTAAGACCAGTTTCCCAGTTTCTCCCATTGAACATCGACTCTATCATTTTGTCTCTAGGCTAAACTTGATATATGATCCTTCAGATCGTTACGATTGAAGAAGACAAAGTTTGACAGAAGGCCTACCTTGTATATATTCTAAAGCCATTAAATAAGATAGTAAGCTCTTCTAAGTGTACCCATAGTGCTTACAAATTCTGAGGATATAGAGTCTTGAATTAGCCTTATTCATCATAATCAGTGTTTTAAAATTAACAGTTAATAATTGAATTTATTAAGCAATTTATTCTCAGCATGTTTGTTGTTATGTATTTCCATGTAATTTCCATGATGCATGGTTTTCCTCTCTGTTACCCCATGAAAATGACTAAATGACTAAACAACCTTAATTGAACTAAACAATTAATTGAATTAATTGAATTAAATTAATTTAATTAAGCAACCTTAATTGAGCAAGGGTCTTCAAAATGGCATGAAAAGCCCATGAGCATATTTCAGTTATTTTCATGCCTAAATATTTTCATATTAAGACAATAATCATGGCTTCTTCATGGGCCATGGATCTAGCTCCCAACATTAAAAATCGGAATTCATGTGTTTTTAGCATCACAGAAAACCAATTAAAATCCATACCAAGCCCCCATTAAGGCTACCGTGTACCTTTAGAGGTGTTTATAATCTTAAGGTTGTATTGGCTCTCAATTACCATAAACCCTTCATCAAATTAAAGCTATTATAAATTGAACTAGCTATTCGCATATCCCCTCAAATATTTTGTAAGAAAGTGAATTACTGAATGTTCCGCTGAGTCTAAACTCGGAGGTTTACATCATCTTTTGAAAGCTCTAACTAAATGTGATTTTTGTCTTTAGGGAATTTGATATTTTTCTGAGAGTCTGGAACCAAGAAGCTAAAAAAAATGTGTTGGGGTTTTCTTTTATTCGAGTGCGTTCCAAAGTTACAGAACATTTTCAAATTCGCTAGAAAAATATACGGAGCAACCGCATAGAAATGGCTCTCAATGCACAACGTTCTTGAATTTTCTAATTTCCCAACACATTTTTGTTGAAGATTAAAGTTAATCTAGCGACTCTCTAAATTTGGTCAAAATTATCGAACAAATTGCCCTTGAGTTGTAACTCTCGAAAGTGTTCTCTTCAAGACAAAACTAAACTTTGTGAAAACAGCACTTGAAAAAGAATCATCATTAAACAAACAAACACCATCCCCAAACACCTCAATTGACGATCGAACCATCAATTTACGACGCTAACTTTTCTTTCGGTTACCTATTTTCCGCGTAATTTTATCTTCGCGCAACGCTCGTGCTCCAAATAGTTCACGACTTCATCGTTTTGGCCCATATTCTCCGGCTTTGACTACGTTTACTTGACTCATCGTCATAGCCGAAAAACGTAAGGCGCAAAACCTTCATGAAGCAAAGGAACTTTTTCGCATCCAATATTCCCATCGCAATTCGCATCAATACACTGTCCACATTCATATCCAGTGAAAATACATGTAGGTTATATCCCAATTTCTCGTCGACTATTCACTTGTTTTGAATTATGTTTTATTCGCTTGAAAGATCGTAATCAAAAGTTCATTTTTATGGAAAAAAATCAAAATAAAAATAAAAAATTTACCACCATGTTCATGGGTATTTCATGGCCTTTTCCATAATTTCAAAGTGTTCATGGGCCCTAAAATGAATAAATGACACTTTAATTACGGTCAAGACTGTAGCCTCCCTTATGGCCCTATGGAACTAATTACAACAACATCACTAAAATGAATGAATGACACTTTAATTACGGTCAAGACTGTAGCCTCCCTTATGGCCCTATGAAACTAATTACAACAACATCACAACTAAAATAATATATAGATTTAGCCACGCCTAAAAGCGGAGCTCCACGATTACTACTTTTTTACTGGTATTAAGCAACACTGCATGGCTTTCCTTAGGCCAATGTTTTATGTTTAGAGCAGTCTACAGGACAGACTGACAGGAATTGACCGCGGTTCAAAAACCTCAAAACATTACAAGAAAACAATACAGTCGACGCGTGTGTTTGTTCGAAAACAATCTAACAATCAAAGAACGATCAAATATTTTCATCCAACATCGTTGGGCGAGCATGTTTGACGGTTTAGCCACTTCTCACAATAGTGCATTAAATGGCTTTCCATGTTTGATATATACTCAAACATGCTCATCCAAAATTTCGCATTACGAACAAATGTTTGATTGTTTAGCCACTCCAACAAACAAATCGTACACACAAAAAAAGCAAGCTCCAGGATGTAGTTAAAAAGCAACCATATGAGCCACGTAACGTCAAAAAGTGAAAAGAACTAGATTGAAATAATGCTTACAACAAATAACTAAGAATAATATAAGATTAAAAATTAAGTTTTAAAATCTATTTCCATAAGACTAGATATAACTTTTCATAAAATAAGGTCAAGCTAAAACTAATCAATAAGACAAGGTGTAAAATATAACGGTCATATCAAACCTGACAAATCTAATTTTCTAATAGACAAGTATTTTTAAAAACCTTAAAAGATCGAATAGTTCTATATGAGTCAGGCATTAAGTTCCATAGTTTTGGCGCCGTAAACCTCCACGATTTTAAACCATAAGTTGTAGTGTTGGCCTTTGGCAGCTTTAAAATGTAGTTTCCTCTTAGGTCGTAATTACCGTTTCTATGTTCAATCAGTTCTTTGATACTCTTTGGTGATGGTAAGCCTATTTTATCAAGTAGTTTACAATAGGGCGTTTGTTTTTCATTAAAGACAAAACGGAGGGCGCGCTCGTTAACTTTTTCTAGCTTTGCAGTAGCGTTTTTATTGCAGAAATGCCATTTCTCTGAACAGTAGTTGAAGTGCGGAATAATGAATGCGAGATAACGACACTTTCTTGTTTCAAATGGAAAGATCTTTTTCATTCGTTTGAGTACAACGATCTGCTGGGAGACTTTCCTGCATACATTTGCTATGTGCCTCTCGAATTTCATTTTGTCTTCAATGGTAACACCGAGCAGTGTTTTCGCAGTGGAATTGTGGTGTAACCTGTGGCTTTCAATTACTATTGCTTGGTATTTAGAGGTACTCCTCTTCATTCTGTTCAGTTGCTCGTACCACTGATCAACGTTTGCGAGATCCGCATTTATAACCTCGTCCACTTTCTCCGCCGTACTGTCAGCGAAAAAGATTTGTGTATCGTCAGAATAAGCGGATAATCTGCTCTGTTTGACAACGTAAAGAAGATCATTCATAAATATATTAAATATTAATGGCCAAGCACGCTGCCTTGTGGAACCCCCGCTGAAATTTCTTTCCAGTTTGAAAATTAATCGCCTAATCTGACCCGCTGACGTCGATTAGTGAGGTAGTCATGAATCAGGTCGGTGGTTTTATCGTCAGCTCCTCAGGACTTAAGTTTTGCCACTATAAGTTCGTGTGGCAAGGTGTCAAATGCCTTCGAAAGGTCCATTGACACAATTCCAATGATATTGTGTTGATCGAGTTCCTTCCTCCACTGTTCTGTGAGGCTAAGAAGAGCAGTATCAGTTCCGTGATTCTTCCTGTATGCGAATACGTGTTCGTGAAAAATGTCCGACCTATGGTGTTTTCATATCTCAATTAGTGAGATATGCTAGACTTTGCACATCGAAATTGGATTTTATTGATAGACTTCACCGACTTCAATCACATCTCCCTCACTAAGGCTTCAAATCTACGCTGCTTCGTAAATCGTTAACTAAATTCTTGAAACGCCACGGTGCTATCGTTGAGAAGTATGGTGCTACACTACAGGAGATGAGATTATATCTTTATATTATCCTGCCACCCAAATTTGAGATCTTTGTTGCTTCCATTCTTTACATTTTAATGCAAGTGTGCGCGTGCAATTTTCCTAAACTAGTGCGCGTGCTTGCTTATTCAGTTTACGCGTGCTTAGTTCGTTATTTAACGTACTCCTATTATTTTACGTTGTTTTCCTTGCTAATATGTATTGTCAATGACTGTGCTCACAGTGTGGGTGGCTCCTCCTAAAATGTTCTGCAATTGGTATAGGATTTGATGGAGCCGAAACCAATTGTGGAATTGCACACATTTTAGGTATCCTACTGATGAACAGTTATTACATGCAGATATTTTTAGAAGCACCACTTGTTTGCGGTCTGTCACCTTTGAATTCGAAATAATGACTAATTCTGGAATGAATTAGCGTTTCGAAGATTTTCGACAAAGACGATAGTGTAGTTATCGGTCTGTAATTTGATTTCGTTTAGCAACAATCCTTCTTGAAAACTGGTGACACTTCACTGAGTTTCCATTGTTGAGGTGTCCTGGAATTCTCCAGGATGTAGTTAAAAAGTTCGGCTGATTCCTTGATTGCTCTTGGTGGAATATTATCATAGCCCGTTGCCTTATTCGTTTTGGCTTTCAACATCGCTTCTTTCACTTCAATTGGATTTGTTTTCTGTAAGGATTTTGCTGTATGTGACAAAGATCAGGTGTGGGTTTCGCACTCGAATTTCTTTGTTCTGTATGACCAAAGCTTGTGAAAAAGTTAGTTAAAGTTTCAGCCACCTCTGTTTGGTCTCTTATGATCCTTTCATTGTCCTTCAGCACAATGCGCCCGTTGTGTTTACTTTTAAGTGAATTAATGTAAGGTTTAATCGTGTTCAAGAAATTTCTTTGATCTGTATATTTATCTGCATAGAGTCGTTTAAAATGAGCTTGCAATGCCTTTCGTCTCATGCCAGCAAATTTATTCTTGATCAATCGGTACTTTCCCCAGTCCTCGGGATTTCTCGATTTCTTGAATTTCTTCTTTAGACGATCACGTTCTGTCATGGTTTTGCGAATATCGGGTGTAATGAATTTCGAACCAGTTGTTTGTCGCTTTCTCCTCGTTATAATGGGTGTGTGGTCATCTAGGACTTGATTATAAAGTTGTTCCCAGCATCAGTAAACATCACCAGGGTCGTCAAAAGTGTACGCGACCGGGAAAGGCACTGTGTTCAAGTCACAGAGGAAGGCTTGCTGGTTTTTAAAGGATCGCCTTATGATTTTATCGGCCTTGGGGCGCATCAGTTTTGTGTTTAATACAACATAGACCAGGCAGTGATCGCATAGGCCTGTATCAATGATGACGGAGACTTTAGTAAAGGCCGGAACATTTGTAAGGATGACATCCAGACGGGAAGCTCTGTTCGTGGAGATACGAGTTGGACTTGTGATAAGGCAGTCTAGATCGTAAATATCACAGATATCTAACAGGCATTTCCCTTGTTTGTTGTTATGGTGTGGGTTTATTATATCGCAGTTTAAGTTCCCAATGCAGATCACGTTCTCAGAAGTGTGGAAGGCTTCGTCCAGTAGTAAAACCAGTTCGCTCGTAAACATGATATTATGAACAGATGGGGATTCGTATGCACTAATGAACACGAAATTTCTCTGACCGATTCGCAAGTCGAACATGATAGATTCTAATTGTTTATCACTCTGTTTCTTACGAGAGGCGACGATAGTGTCCCTAATATAGACCACGATACCGCCGCCTCCCTTACTTCTGTCCCGGCGAAAGAGGTTATAACCATCAACAAGAAATTGACTGTTTGGAAAAGACCGATCAATCTTTGTTTCTTGCACCGAGAGGATGTCAATTGCATTTGACATCAGCCAGTCCTGTATCTCCACAAATTTGTTTGGAAGGCTGTTTATGTTTAAGTTTGCAATAATGCAATGTCTCTTGCTGTTACCTCCGAGTTTTCTGATATCATCTTGCTCTTTCTCTACGGTCGATAGATCGGCTGTTAAGTTTGTGTCGACTTCGTGTTCATCACGATTAAAGAAGGAGTCATTTAAGTCGGGCAAAGAACAAATAGAACAGGTTCATTCTATTTCCCCGTGTTTGGTCCCATGTTTGGTCAAACATTGTTTTGCGTTTAGCCACCAAACGTTATGCTTGACAAACACGATAATGGTGAAAATGTTTGATCCGGGACTTAGCAAACATATCTCGTAGTAAGTTAAGCTTAGACATAAGTTTAAATGTCGTAGAAAAGAGAAAAAGGAAAACAATCCTGATAGTTTAGATAGGTGATCGCATGAAGCCGAGTAAATATCACTTGTGCCAGTTTTCAGAATCGTGTTTGACCGTTTAGCCACCTCTCTCGACATTGCATTTATTCTTAAAAGGCTTTCCATGTTTGGTCTAGATCAAACATTTTCATCCAACGTTTCACGTTACGAACAAATGTTTGATAGTTTGCCACCCCAACCAACAAAATGTGCACAGCCGGTAAAAACCAAGTTAACCACATGAAGTCGAAAACCGTACCAGTGAGTCACGATTCTAAAGAATATGCTTAATGCAAGCTCGGAGAATTTGTCCACAACAATGCTAATAAAACCTGTATTTAGAATCGCTTGGTATTTCTGAACAAACACTAAATACTGTGGTGAGGGTTCGTTGATAATTTCTGCAGATATTCATCGGGAGCTGACTCAGCTCAGTGAATATTTTCTAAGATTTCACTCTATGCCCAAGCTCGGCAGTCGCTTCTACTTTTAACCCAAGGCAACATTTGCAATCGCTTGAGATTTGTTAACAAATATCTCATGTTCTTAGAGGAATTGAACGAGCTATTTTTTGGTTAGCTACCTCGGTATTTCATTTTTCCCCAGCTATCGCTTTGGGGTAACTGTCAAGGGAACCTCTATTGTTCTCGTGACATATGCAAGCTCCATAAGATAAAATGTCCCCGAAGTAAGTTACCTTGGGAAAAATCGGTCACACTTAAAAACTGAAGTTTCCCTAGGTAAACTGTCAACAAGTCGAGTTTACCAAAGTAAAAAGTCTGTAGTTTGACCGCGGCTAATAAGATAAGGGCAAAAGTTCTTAACGCTTTTGAGGCACCGAGGTCAAAAACAGTCAGCCAAGCGGAGTGAAAAACAACGTAACAAACAACAAACAATTCAACTACTTCTTTGCGTCCAAAACGAGAACAGATTATTGTTATTTATATCCAGCTGAGACAAAAATACAAGTTTCATTCTTGAACAAATAAAAGTAACAACGATTAAAACAAATGTTAAGCTTCAATTTATTTAATTTACCTCACTGTCCTGTGTTGTAGAGTTTTCTACCACTTGAAAATACGTAAGCTCCCGTAAAGTAAAAAGAAGCATCCGCAAAAATAGTAAACGGTTTGTCCAAAGAAAGAGCTTCTTCCACAGAGTTTTAGCTACTCGTTCCTCCCATTAATGCCGGTGAACTGTTAAGTGGCCTTTCTTGGTGAGATGGAAGATGCCGCGGTGAAGTGAAAGCCCTTGAAGCGTTGAATTATTTTGTTTCAACCACACAATCGAGCCATGTTTGAAGCTTTTCCTGAGAAAAATCTTCGCTCTTCCTTTCAACACTTTGAAAATTCACTTTCCGGAGTACCTTCTGACAAGTTCTTCATTTTTGATGCCTTTTACGCGAATTTAAAGACAAACTTCGATCGAAGAAGATGAAGTTGTTTTGCTCAAAATGAAGAAACCAAGTGAATGTGAAATTACGAGCCGCAGAAAGCGCGCGAAAAATTAAGCCTCGTTTTGGTATGGGTGTCTTACAACTGGTTCCAGCCTGCGATCCAATCGAAAGCTAGTACCTGGTCAGCGGTCAGCTTAAAAAAAACAGCTGACCTCGACGAGGTCTTGAGCCCGCGATATGGTTACGTGACACTGGTCGGCGGATAAGTTGTTTTGACAGGTGTCAATCTGTCAATTGGCTATAAGATGAATGTCCAGTATCAAAGACATACGCTGTAAACTAGCTAGTCAGCTGGGCCAGGTGGAGTATGGCCGCCATGTTGGATTATTATGATTATTGTTAGAATATTATTAATTATTGTGCGACGTCGTCGTCGTCGTGCCCGCCTACGAGCAATACCGCTAGCCATTTTTACCATCAGAAAAGCAGTTGACGGGTTTCTATAGGTATGGTGCTCCGATTAACGGCCCTTCACGTTTGGCAAGCACAGAGGAACACCACTTCATGGCTTCTTTCAGAAGTGTCTGACTTGCGGGTCTTCAGGCTTAAAATGATGCCATTTGACCACCAGGATGGCAAGTTTCCATTAAATTAAGCTATCGATCGACACCTCACAGTCACAAACAGTCCTTCTCAGGACTACACTAACCCGGACGATCGTGCTTCACTTAGTTATGATATGACTCCTGGGTTCAAACCATTTACAATAAAACTTAAATCGATGTTTTAACCGCCAAACGTATAGTCTACGTCACACTCTCAAACAATCCTTTCTACCTGTGAATCGTTTCACATACTCCTCAAGTCATTCAATTCGCGCACGAACATTAATGCGCATACAAATGAGCTTAGCTGAATTGAAGGGCTGAAAGCGAAACTATCGTATGTGACGATCTGTGTGAACCTACATTAGGCCCAGTTTTTTTTTGCGCAACAGCAAAAAACAAAAAAAAAAAAACAACAACAAAACAGGGCAATGTTCTTTGACAAAAATGGTGTTTACATGTCAAATTTCGAGGCTAAATCGTCACATACGATAGTTTCGCTTTCAGCCCTTCAATCATAGGAAACGTACGATTTTTCTCAAGAAATATCTTTAAAGTGCACTGAGGACAGTAGCCTGTAAAACTGTCAACAATTTCATACCACAATAGTTAAATTGTTTCACACAGCTGGTGATTTAAGGTAACTATTCACATCTGGTGAGACAGAGAGTGTTTACGTCCTCATGTAACATAATTCATTACTCTCATCTTTTATCCATAGACAGACAATCCAAACCATTTGAGGCTGTTCACGTTACGTCACGTCACGTCACTATAATATTTGACCTGTTATGTCATTTATCTGTGCAGTGACATCTGATATGGGTTTGAGTCTGAAAACAGTCAGGAAAAGGGTCTCATATAAATGTCTGAATTTTACATATTTTGATCATAAGTCGTGACATGCTAAAAGCCAGATAATAACTGGTTTTTGTGGTCCTGTGATATTTGATGAGGGTTTGAATCTGTTAATGTCTCCCTTGCTCTGTCTTCTCTGATGCCATACAACTTTCTTTTGTTTTGTTTTGTTTTTGTTTTTTTTTTTTTTTTTTTTTGGGGGGGGGGGGGGGGGGGGGAGAACAGACATCCAAACAAATGTCTCGGTTCGCGGCAGGCAGGCAAGAGTTGTCTTTTATCCTTTACCCCTTCCCTCTTCACATTTGATGCACGACATGTGCTCTTAAAAAGTAAATGGCTGCTACTTGGGCTATTGAAAATGGAGGTAATAAATTATTCACTGGTGGTATCAAAGGGTAAATTCAAGACTACATGTATGAGAAGATGAGTACATTCAAAATGGGGCACAAACACATCTTTGTGTAGAAAATCTTGCCAGCAAGAACCTTGAAGTTAGACTAAAATTAAACAAGACTACATTTTAATTTGTAATTAAAAAGTAGATAACGTACTTTCGATAATATATATGGAAAGTACTATAACTCACCCGCCGGTGCAATTACTCCATACAGTTTTACTCTCAGTGCTTTGTGTATTATGAATTCTGTCGGCTGGAACCTGACAATACTTGCCCTTGCAGTCTCCACAAGATTATGCTTCACAATGTCATTTCTTCCATTATTTGCAGCAAAAATCTGAAAAAAAAAAGTGGCAATGGGGACATAATAATTGCAATCGAGCAATAATAATTTACACCATGAAACAACAAGCTACACAGTTACATTCGGTAGAAGCTGATATATTGAAGACTTGCCATATAAACTATAATAATAACTTTATTTCTATAGCAGTATATACAAAAAGCTATATATCGCTTAACAATCAAAAATTAAAAACTATACAGAAGAAAAGATTAACCTAAATGCATAAAAAGATAAATACACAAGGAATTAATTGTAAGTAGCTCTGAAAAGATGCGTCTTTATTCTGTTCTTAAAAACAGAGACCGATGGACTAAGCTTAATGTCCACGGGTAAGGCATTCCATAGCCTAGGGGCTGCGACCAAAAAGGCCCTGTCTCCATAAGTTTTCAGGCGAGTCTTAGGAATTTGTAAAAGATATCTGTCAGTTGTTGGAAGGAAGTCTAAGGCATCTCTATTTTGCTGCAGTGAAACACTCTCAATGCCTCCAGCTGTTTTTTTTTTATTAAATTTCTGAGCAAAAAAACTTCACAGCAGAGCTAGACTCTATCAAATTAATCGTTCAATAAGGCAGCCACTGTTGAGATATATTTCAGGCATGCGATCTACATCGCCTGTCACATTCCTGACAGGTGGTCACACGCACAAATCAGATTTGACAAGATCTCACTTCAGCTTCATCCACAAGAGATATGGGTAGAAGATTAGAGTTAATTCTTACTAAGAGTGCACTGTTTGATGGTACTGGGGCTGTGCAAATGGCTTTATACTCATGATGTCCATAATACGGACATCTTTTTGATACGGAAACATGGGTTGTTTACCATTAATAAAAAACCTCCGGAAATTTCGGGTTGGGAATTTTCATTCGGAAGGAACGGTGCCTGTTGTTTACCATTTGCCTAAAATTTCCGGATTGTCACGTCGCGCTCGCTGACTCAGTAGATTACACTTGGCCAAAAGCCAAGAGGTCTCAGTACGAAACACAGAAACTTGTAAATGGTAAATGAACTTCCACCTTTTTTTTTTACATTTTATTTAAGTTTCAACCAAAAAAAGAAAAAGGAAAAAAAGAAAAAATACAGACAAAAATACCAGAAACAAAAACTCTTAGTATACATTACTTAAAACTAACCTCTAGTGAGTGTTACAATACATTACCTAGATAAGATGGTTACAGGACACTGTTAACAAGACTACCTTTTCAGAACCCCGTTTTTCGTGGGAATTATCTAGTGAGACGCGCCAAAAAAACCTTTACCATATATATCCCATGCACCGCAATTTCCGGGAATTTATGGTAAACGGCAAAACAAACTTGGCTCCATCCTTTTGGTGACCGTATATATATTAGACAGGTTCAACTGTAACGCCATTACGAAACGGGTAAAATGTTATTATACACATAAGGTTGGGCTACCTGTGGTGCTGTAAATTATCACGAGGCAGAAGCCATATTTGTTTTTGACAAAAGTAGGAATTACCAAGTTGGCACCTGGTTTGTTGGAGATTTCATGACAGGAAAGTGGAACAAGAAAGTTAATACTTAGATGTTTAGAACAAGATGAAAACCAGAAAGTTACACTTTGCGAAATATTTCCTTCTTAAACTACATAGGGGAGCAGGGATGGCGCAGTGGTGAGAGCACTCGCCTTCCACCAATGTGGCCAGGACTCGGCGTCATATGTGGGTTGAGTTTGTTGTTGGTTCTCTTCTCTGCTCCGAGAGGTTTTTATCCGGGTTCTCCGGTTTTCCCTTCTCCACAAAAACCAACATTTCTAAATTCCAATTTGGGCAAATGATCGATGACTTGTGTTCACTTGGCGGATTTTACTATGGCATGGGCAAGCGGGCTGGTGTTAATTCCAACCCTGAGCATACCTTGTATAAAACATCAGAGTCTCTATGTACAAACAGCCTTCAAGTAACTAATTTACAGTAAATTTTAGGGGCCATTAGATCACAAATTCCAGGCGAATTATAAAACCGCGTTGAATGCATTCATTACTAACCTTATCCGCACCGTTCTCTTTGTAAGTCATCCAAGTTGTACTGTCTAGGGATAAAAGCAGCTTGTACTTTGTTGTCCATTGATCGGCTTGCGGATTTCCTTGAGTCGCTACAGCGCAAATGAAGAACACGTACTGCAGGTGAATTTGTAAGTAGTCTTGGAGTTACTGTTACTGCTGGGTAACCACGCGCCATCCCCATTCAGTCGACCTTTATCAGGTTCATTGCCAGCCCTTGATGACGAGGCTATGAAGATGAGGCTTGGGATTCCGTACCCGCTGTCCACACCGATTGCTTGAATCTGACAAGCTGAAACAGTTTTTGCATTTAAAAGCGGTACGTTTACTTAATTATATGAAGTTACTTTCCTTTTCCTCTACGTTTCATTTACATCATTCAGGTTATTAAAGAATGAAATTGAAGACCTGGTACGAAACGGAGTCGAGTATTGAATAAAAACTTCGCATGACACAGTTGGCAAAACACATTGTCCGACTGTAAATCTGTCAGATGATTGTAATAAAATGAGAACTTTAGGGTATACCTTATCTTTTCACTTCTCAGAATATATGACCCATTGTTCTGTTGTGCAAATAACTTCAAGATAAATGCACCTTGATCAGTTGTCAAGAAGCCGAAGTTATACTAGATAGAATTTATTAGTTTGAGACGAGCTCTAAATTGATACAAAATATAATAATATAGATTGGGTGCCTCGAGTCTGCTTTTGGATTTATTGTCTGACTCAATGAGTTACAACCCGTCCTGTCAGGGCGTCGATAAAACAAGGAACATTTCGGAACACTACCGGAGCATGGAATACAAAAAAAATTTAAAAGCATCCTCAGCACAAAAATTGACACAAAAACAAATAATACCTTAAGTTAATAACAGACCTTTTGGAAAGAATTGGAGAAGACGAAAGATGTCTTTCAGGAGGAGGTGTGTGACAGGAGTAGAGCTTTGGTTCTTATCGTATAGAAATAATGACGACAACGAGCATCGTTCCAGCAAAGGAGTAGTCCTCGGAAAGCCCAGTGGTAAACAATAATGATCAAGGCTGTTAATGGTTTCGTACAATTCAGTCGGTGTATGGTGAGGGATGGACAATTGAATATTAAGGTGGGTTATTATTCAAAGAAATACCGAATGCATGATCATTAAAATAGAGCAGTTCAAGCATTTGATCGAGATTTTACTGAATATCTCACACTCTGGATGTACAAATTGCTCGTCAAACAACGAATGAGCCCAGTGCCCTCACGTACAACATGAGTGAAAAAGCACTTCTATAATGTGCTGACATGGCGCCCATATATTCTTGGAACAGATAAACCAAACTCAAGTTTATGACCTACAATCAGAGCAGGCCTGACAGAGGATTTAGTTGTCATATGCAACCTCAATGAGTTGCGGATTTCATGCGGTTTAATTATCTGTCGAAGTGTAAAATACGTTGGGCAGGTCAGCTATTTACCTCGCTGAATTTTGATTATTTAACACTTTTGGGAAAATGAGAAAAATGTGTCTAGTTAATCGGGGCTCAATTCTTTACAAATGAGTAGATAATTTAAAAATTGCTATATTTTGACGCAAGATTATATATTATATTCAATAATGATTAAGAAAGATTCATAGCTATGTGAACGTCTGTGTAGCGAGAAGATGAAAAGTGTAAACTTTCGAGTTCTCACGAGGTGAAATCCGAGCTTCCGGTGGGATGACCGTTTTTCGGAGCTTTCTGCCGTTGTATCGAATATTTAAAAAGCTAACCTTATATCCTTCAATTACTTACCTAGGCTATCAAACTGACAAAGTATGAGCGAAATCGATTTTTTGACCGTGGCTACGATTTCTTTGATTTTTACTGACTATCACTCTTGATTATACTTAAGACTTAAAAAGAATAGGAGTGCAGGGCGGTGAGGGTAAAAGGAGGAATGAGTTTGCGGAATAGCATGTGGCATGACTTGCAGAATGGCATAATTATGTGGAATGTAATATATGCAGAACGGCCCGAAGAAATTAAGTCAATGAGAGAGCTCATTCTACTGCCTAGAGATTAATCGCAAGCTAGCTGCCGATCTCGGTCACAAATACTGTACACCGGGGCTTGCTTTCGTACTGATAAACATTACACTTATGAATTCTTGAGGTGATTAAATTTGCCTTGAGTTTTCCCTTGAGAGGATTAGTCTGTTCGAGAATAATATTTCCACCGTATTCGTGCGAATTGTTCGCGGCTGTGAGGCAAGCGAGCTTTTGCCATCTTGTCAATTTCACAGTATAGGTCAAACTCTTTTGGCAGTTTTAAAATGGATCAAATAAAATTCTATTTTTCCGGGATCGATAGTAAGAGATTTAGGAACGGAGCCTCGTACAGGCTTGTTGTGGTTTTCAGAGTTTTACAAGAGTCTCACATCGGTCGCGCTGCTAATTTGTTGTTATTATATGAACTCAGTGCTCGCGTTGATGAGTCGCCTCGATGAAGATAAAGCGAAAACGAGGAAAATACTAATCGGCTGCGAACTGACTAATCCTATAAAAGCAAACTCATAATAAATCTCTTCAAGGGTTCATTTGTAAAATATTTATATTTAGTCTATCAAAGCAAGCCCCGTGTAGAGCAGTGCTCTTCACCAGGGAAAAATTTCTCGATCAAATTCAATTGGGATTATTAATCGCATCTGAAAGCCTAACACAGTGAAAAATCGTAAGATAATTGCTGATCTCGATGTAGAAAACAAATGGATCTGATCGGGAAATTTTCAGTAGAGGGGCTTGTGCTTTGATAGCGTTGATATAAATATTAATTTTTACCAATGCACCCGCTTAAAGTGATTTGTCTTGAGTTTGCTTTTATAGGATTATTCAATTCGCATTTAGTGCTGATTATATTTTCCTCGTTTGTCGCTCGATCTTCGAGTCAGAGTTCAGTTATTCATATAACAACAGAAGCAGCGCGACCGATGTGAGACTCTTGTAAAACTCTGAAAACCATAATCGCTTACAATCGACTCCGGAAAAATAAAATTTTATTTAATTCAAAACTGCCAAAAGAGTTTCACCTGTCACTATGAAATTGACAAGATAGCAAAGGCTCGCTTGTTGTCTCGCAGCCGAACGACTCTTTCGTGCTTCGCAAATATGGCGCAAATATCATTCGTGAACAGACTAATCCTATCAAAGCAAACCTCAAGTTAAATTTAATCACCTCAAGAGTTCATAAGTGTAATGTTTAGCCCGGTGGCGAGTAGTTATGACCGAGATCGGCAGCTAGCTTGCGATTAGTCACTGTGTTATGTAGAATAATTAACTCTTTCAGTTGAATTAATTGGTTCGGGCCATCCTGCACCTATTACATTCCACATAATTATGCGATTCCGCAAGTCATGCCACATGCCATACCGCAAACTCATTCCTCCTTTTACCCTCACCGGAATAAAAAAAAAACATTTCAATGCAACGAGGATGAACTACGAACTTTTGTTTACATTGCGGCTAGACGCGATGGCACCACTAAAAAATATTTCGGTGAGGGTAAAAAGAAGAATGAGTTTGTGGAATGGCATGTGGCATGACTTGCGGAATCGCATAATTATGCGGAATGTATATATACAGAATGGCCCGAAGAGATTTATTCAACTGAAAGAGTTAATTATTCTACAGTCGCAAGCTAGCTGCCGATCTTGGCCACAACTACTCTCTACCGGGATTGTTTTCGTACTGATAAACACTGCACTTATGAACTCTTGAGGTGATTAAATTTACCTTGAATTTTGCTTTCAGAAGATTAGTCTGTTCGGGAATAATATTTGCAGCGTATTTTATGCGAATCGTTCGCGGCTTCGAGACAAGCGAGCTTTTGCCATCTTGTCAATTTCACAGTGTAGGTCAAACTCTTAAAACTACTAAAAATAAAATTTCATTTAATTCAAAACTGTCAAAAGAGTTTCACCTACACTATGAAATTGACAAGATAGCAAAAGCTCGCTTGTCTCGCAGCCGAACGAGTTTTTTGTGCATAGCTTCAGAAATATGCTGCAAATATCATTCGCAAACAGACTAATAAAATGAAACCAAAACTCAAGGTAAATTTAATCACCTCAAGAGTTCATAAGTGTAATGTTTATACGAAAGCAAGCCCGGTGGAGAGTAGTTGTGACCGAGATCGGCAGCTAGCTTGCGATTATTCACTGTGTTATGTAGAATAATTAACTCTTTCAGTTGAATTAATTTCTTCGGGCCATTCTGCATATATTACATTCCGCATAATTATGCGATTCCGCAAGTCATGCCACATGCCATTCCGAAAACTCATTCCTCCTTTTACCCTCACCGAGTAAAGCTGCATTTCTGTGATTGAAATGATTATATATATCGATAATAGCACAATCTAAAAATATTTTTGAGTGGCGCCATCGCATCTAGCCGCAATGTAAACACAAGTTCGTAGTTCATCCTAGTTACATTGAAATGTGTTTTTTGTTTCGATCAAAAAGTTAGAATATCCTCGCTTTTACGAAGAAGAAATGTAGAAATACGAGAAACATCGCGATACTTATTGATGATAGTTATTTGGGCGCTTGGTATGCTATGAGTTAAGACAATTTTTCAGTGTTAATCTTAACATCAGTGCAATTTACATTTGATTTCATTGCGCGATAAAGCTGCCCGTTTCACTTTACCGCACAACATTACCTTGTGTTTTTTAAATTAAGACACGGAGGAACGATTTTCATCTTGGAGTAATTACAGAATACCCTACCACATTGACTTCGTCACTGAAAAACTGTGAACAGCGCTCTTAAATTAAGCTTTATACTTTCTTTCGAGCGATGTTAAGGTGGCCGAACACAGTTTTCAAGTACCTATGCCTAAGTTACCATTATTTTTTACCTAGTTATACTTGGGCGCCCCTTTTTTGCAGCATTCAAGGTTAACCATAGAAGGGTTTATTTTCGCATTTTGGCAAAGGTGTGTGCTGTTACCATGGCAGCAGGGCTGGTTATAAACAAGGCTTAAAAATGTTTTTCGTTTATTTAAAAAAAAAACCAGTCGCTAGATTATTTGCCAACTACGAATTCACATAATATCCCTTCTGTCAACACTTTTCTAATAAAATTTTGACAGAGACAATTTTTGCAATTCGCCTATTATCGTTTTCACTCCATGTTCTGTATTATTAAAAATTCCCTCTGTTAAATTTCAGATTTTTGTGATAGATCATTCACGTAGTTTCTGAAGTATTTTGTTACTTCTAACGACTAGATACTTAGAAATCGGCATATTTCTGGCAAAAGCCGCAAAAGCACTCAGTCTCACTATTTCCATCAGCTGCGCATGTGCAGCAATTAGCTGGGTTCTTTGCCGGGTTCCTTTATTCCTCGGGTTTCTCTCATCATTCGAAAAACAAACAACATTCAGTTAGTGATTATGCGGTTCTATCTCTTTGTTATGGTAATCATCCGTTAAAATGGTTGAGGAATTGGTGGAGTACAACTGGGTCAGCAGTACCACGTACTCGAAGACGAACAGATGATCCACCTAATGTTGTTGGTGGATTTGCGAGACTGGCAAGAAGGCCTTGCTCGCCATGCTTTTCAAACAGTCGTCGAAGGTGCTGGTAACCGATGCCAGAGTCAGCGAGCGTCTTGGCTAACCACTTTTTCATTACACCAGTGTCAGAAGAATTACACAAATTGCTTTGAAAGGATTTCTGAAGGGCATAACTGCGGTCAAGATAAATCAGTTCTTCGAGTGCAGATTCCATCGTCGTTGTTTTGCTCTTGTTTACAATTTCGCAAGCGTTGGCGCCAAGAGGAGAGTCGAATAGAATTTTGCTGAGTGCTTTCACGTCTTCTAGAGAATCGTGGCCTGGAAAATCAATCTTAAAAAGGACTTTGTAGACAGCTGCCTGATTTTTCTTCACAAACGAACCGTCCCCCGTTTGCAACGCTTGGCATTTTTCGTGAATTAGCTTTCGAACCAAAGCAAGACTGTCTGCGAAATGAACGTTGAGTTCTTTAATTTTAGGAATATGTTGTGGTGAATAGTGCTGTTCTAAGGAAAACTGGAGTGTCAAATGAGGAAGAATTGTGTCCGATAAGAATGCCTTAAGCGCAATCATTCCGCGGTTTAGATGCAGCTATAAAATCAACAAAGGCCTCGAGACATTCGGCTGGAGAGAGTCTCCAAAAGGTTCCCACCACAATGAAGGACTTTCTTGTCGCCTATTACCGTTGTTTGAAATTTATTTACTCTTGAGGAATGGAAAGAAATGCCTTTCTTCGGTAGGATAAATCTCGAAAATGTTTGCCCCTGTTCATTCTGGGCAGCCAATTTGAACAATTTCAGCTTCCTTTCCTCCACAGCTTGTCTCCGTATCAAATGAAATTATCACGAGGCTCTTTGTTCTCAAATCATCTGTATGGCCTGTAATTAACTGCTTTTGGGGTCGATTCGTAAAATTAGGGACGTCTTTTTCGAACTCTTTTAATTTTTCCTTTGTGACGATGGCTCTTTGAAGAAGTTGTGGATCCAATGTGAGTGCGAGGCCACTTTGGTAAGTCACGCCCTCTTTGTTTACATCTGATTTATTTGTCGCTTTCTTTCTTATGTAATTTTGCCTACGTTCTTTCTTGAATTTAACGGACGACTTTCGGTTTTGTTCAGTTTCCCTTTCTTTGTCCAGCGATAATTTTTTTTCTCTGTGATATCCCCTGGCTCTATATTTAGACAGCGAAGGGTATTTAGCAAATATTGCTTTCCCAAGTTTGTTTGTGCAACAGCAGCAGCAACTCTTTGGTCAGAACTCTGACTGCCACCGTAAAATCGAATTTGTGCAGCTTTCGAACCAACAGTGCTGTGCCATTGTAAATTAATTCTGAAAAGCCCCTTGGGGAGAATTAATAATAAAGTGTTGTATTGCATTGTAAGAAGCGTTAGAAACCAATTTTTT
This sequence comes from Pachyseris speciosa, assembly GCA_016490735.1. Classification (NCBI taxonomy): domain Eukaryota; kingdom Metazoa; phylum Cnidaria; class Anthozoa; order Scleractinia; family Pachyseridae; genus Pachyseris; species Pachyseris speciosa. The sequence goes on from JAEMWC010000775.1 coordinate 383,440, forward strand.
GACAACAAGGTCACTTGCGTATACATTGAACAAATTGGTTAAAACCGTTTTTAAACTTTCGCCCTGTAAGTCCTTTCCGTTTGGTAAATCCTTGTGGTGATAGTGATCAGGATTCTTTATATATTTGCACCAGTCTAATTTGTGTTCTAGGCATTGCTGATGGTCCCCGAAGGCATGAGGAACAATTGCCTTCATTGTAACTTTTAACTGCTCAGGCTCTCCCTTGTTTTGATTTAGGCAGTAGCTAAAGCACTTGCGAAAGTAGTCAATAACCTTCTGTGAAAGTGGTGACTGCCCTGGCTGATTTTTTCTCTCGGAGCTAATTTTGTTCAAGTGACTGACAATTGCCCTTGTTGCATGACTTGCACCAGACCACTTTTCTACACTGTACTCTACTTCTTCTCGAATTTTTGCAATTATAGAAAAATCATCTTCACCAATAAACACGGAATACCTTACTCCATGATTGGGCGCTTGTTGAAAAAGTCTCACACCCACCGCTGCTTCCATTGATTTTGGGGAACCTGTATGGTTTCTACGGCAGTCATGGCAACCAGGTTCCTTACATTTTGATTTGCCTGCTTCACAAATTCTGTAAAATTTATTTGCACTGGCAAAGTCTAGGACTTTCTTTGTGTGAGTACCCATGATAGCGCCATGTCCAGTGAGAGAATTGTTTGCCCTACCCCTTTTCAGCCACTGCATGTCATAGGGCACAGCCCCATGAATGGCATAAGGCCATCATCATCTCGAATTTGACCATTATTTTTTGCTTGAAAAATTTCATCTTCGAAAACCATTTGACATGAATGTGTTGCCACTTCTTCTACTGCCTTGCCAACTTCTCGCTCTCGATTTTTGTATGCGGTTTTGTTCATTGATGGCACACTCAGGGTTGGAAGAAAACTGTTTACGTGAGTGTAGCCAATCCCATTGTCAATAGCACCAAGTCCAATTCTTGTATTGATATCATGTGGTTGTGGCCCTCGCTTTCCATATCGATGTTACCCAGAGGTAACTAGTGTTTTCTTTGTCACATTGCTGGCACACTACTGAAATGATTCTGGCACTTCCCACTTTTGTTTCTTTCACAGCATTTGCGAGAGAAAGAGGTCCTAGAATTGAAAAAGTATGTATTGATACCTTAAGGTTACAGATTGCAAATGGTTATTAGATAATTAAAAAAAGAGCATGGTCCTTATTTCTTGGCTTGTAAGTGTAAATCTAAGTAAAAGCTTCAGTGACTTTGGAACAATGCAGTTAAAAACAATATTAATTAATTTTCCAAATAAGAAGAGGGTTCCTGTTTACGTATGTAAAATTATAAGGATTCTTGTTTCAATTTCTAGACTATGTATACTAAATACAGAAACATTTGAATTGTATATTAGATATACAATATGTCAAGTATATTTGCAAAGTTCTTGTATGTATAGTATTGTACTTTATTTTGTGTTTTGAGGTGATACATTTTTTACCCACTTATCACGGTATAAATTTCAATAAAGGCTGAATCTACCAGGATTGTTACAGGTGGTCTGTTAGGTTGTTGTTGTTGTTTTTAGTTAACACATGGGTAAGAAAAATCTTTGGCCACATCTTTTAAATGGGCACTCCTAAAAATGACATCTAAAGCAAATTCAAGTCCTTCATTGGTACAATTCTAGTTACAATATTTTACTAGAGTTACAGTGTTGACAGGATTCCAAACTCTTTGCCATCAGCCCAAGGTCAACAATTCTGTACCCGTTCAAAGAGAATGCTCCCTGTTTGGTGGGAGGAACTTGTTCTTTTTCACCATCTGTTGTAACGAGGGATTAGTGAAATAAATAGAAATACACTGTACGTTCTGGGATATTGTTTAATATTTGTGGCAAAATAACCGTCAGGGAAGAATATTCAACCGGTTTATTTCCACCTACCAAGTCTTCATCAAGTCTTTGTGAAGGTTTGAGTTTTTCCCTCAAAATGTGTGGCTCACCCAGGACAGGTAAGGCGATGTTGTCCTCGTTGGAGAACAGTCTACGATTACATCTCTCAGATCGTGCTTTTCAGTTCGAGCTTTTCGTTTCTCAGCTTTGCGCGTTCCGGAAAAAATAAAGTTTGTAGGAGTAGGTGCAGTAGCATCTTGTTTTCCGCAAAATACAAGGGACGATGAAAGACAAATGGACACTAAAACAGCAACAGGAAGTCCCAGGAAAAGTTGATAATTACACGCGTGGGTTTGTCGCGGAACAGCTTTTTTTTCATGCTCACGAGATCCTTTGTTTTACATAGAATTGTTGTAAAAAAGCACTGCATACTTTTGCTATAGTTTTCAGTTGAAAAAAACTGTTAGGCGTTGTTACTGACGGTGAATTTACATGGCATTTTCGAAACAACCGGAAACGCGAAGGAAAACTTTTTGTCGCAATCGCCGCCATGTTTTTTTTTTATTTGTAAAAGCCGTGCCGGCTTTTAAACAACACCGCTGACCGCGCGGAAACTGTGTTCGGCCACCTTAAACATTTCCTATTGTTGTTTCATATCGAGAATTAAATCCCCCCCCCCCCCCCAGGTAAATCGCTTTCTCGAAACTTGAATAGGGTATGAATAATCGAGAACGGTTCATTTCAGTGATCTAGTCGAGACTGTCAACAGGGCAACCCAACGACAAGTTTCGGTAGATAGCTTTTCGGTGGAGGGTAGTTCGCCTTAGGCGTTCGGCGTCGACTTAAGAGTCCACTCGGATTTTCGTAACTGAAACGTGGCCTAAAAGATTCGCAATGCGGAAATCGATCATAGCCCCTGAGGTTTTCGGAAAGGTCATATTTGCTGTTTTTAGCAGCTATCATTTTTGGAAAGAAAACGGTTCTCTAGAAAGTTCATGGAATGTTCATTTCAGCTAGCATTTTCTCAAAGGAAGATTGTGTTCCCTGGGCAATTAAAATTTCAGATCAGTTAAGGAATCCTAACAGATCAAATGCTTCTAGCTAGCACCTTAAACAGACTTAAAACACCATAAGCTTTTAGTTGATTTGGCTCGTTGGGTACTCCTGTGTCAACTTAAATTTGCATGGAACTGTACTTCCTCGACTTATCGCAACATGCAGAGCATGGATCTCGGCCGAAGGCAACAGTGTTTTATTTTTTATTTTTTATTTTTTTTTTTGCAGCAAGGTTATGTCGTCTCCTTCCAAGTGAATTGATGATACAATTCATGTACTTCATAAGCGTTTAGTTTGCACTGGTCAAGTCGCGTTCCTGTGTTTGAAAGGTTGGCTGTTCTCAGTTGTGAAACGAAATGTAACGTTATCTGTAGTTTACGAAGTGAAAACCGGCACCTTGCGAAATGAAATCTGTAGGTTTTGCAATGAAAATGTATAGTTTGCGAAATGAAATCTGCTTTATCTGTGAACTTTTTTTTTACACCTAGCAAATTTACTCTTCAGAAACTAATAGACTAGAGTCAAATATCGTCACCAAGTTCACATTTCGCAAACTACATATTTTCATGTCGCATGTTCAATGCACTCCCTTAATCTTTGACAACTCCTAGTATAGAGTATGAAGTAACAGCTAAATTAAACGTTTGACATTTCTAAATGGAAACCCACACATGTACCCTATGGGTACCTATTTTTTTGATGAGTTACAGAAAGGATGCGATTTAGAGTAAAAAATAGTGCAATTTGGGAATAAATTGCACTGTTGAGAGCCAATCATATTGCAAGGATCACCAGTGATTTCAAAATGGGTGTAATAAATTCTTAAATTGCTTTGCATGTTTGATCCTGATCAAACATTTTCGACCAACATTTCGAGTTACGAAGACATGTTTGATCATTTAGCCACCCCAACCAACAAAACCTGCACAGCCAATAAAGAGCAACCAATTGAACCACATAAAGTCGAAATGTCAGCGATAAATCGCAAAAAATCGTTCTCTGGACTCACTCTGTCTAGCGTTTGGTCAAACATTGTTTGTGCATTTAGCCACCCAACGTTATGTTTGACAACTGACGATGTTGAATGAAAATGTGTGATCGTTTAGCCGGGGATTTATAATGGTAATTGAACTGAGTGGAGTGCAATTTTGTCTGAAACCATAAGTGTGATTTCAAAATTGAATGAGCGCGAAGCGCCAATTCGATTTGAAATCACAAGTATGATTTCTGACCAAAATTGCATGACACGAAGTTCTATTACCACTTTATTACACCCATTTTCAAATCACACAGTTTTTTTTGTCAATATTAATATTTTTTATCCATGACATTTGATAGGTTAGTATATCTTCACTTTCACTTTGATGGGTTACGGAAAGGATGCGATTTAGAGTAAAAAATGATGCAATTTGGGAATAAATTGCACTGTTGAGAGCCAATCAGATTGCGAGGATCACTAATGATTTCAAAATGGGTGTAATAAAATCCTTAATTTTACGAGGACTCATTGCGATTACTTGTTACTAAGATAAGGGCAAAAGTTTCTTAACGCTGTCTAGGCACCGAGGTCGAAAAAGCGGAGTAGAAAGACTCGCAAAAAAACAAACAAATAATTAAACTACTTATTTGCGTCCAAAACGAGTACAGATGATTTTTATTTATATCCAGTCGAGAGAACAATACAAGTTTCATTCCTGAACAAATTTAACAACGATTAAGCCAAATGTTAAGCTTCAATTTATTTAATTAATTTACCTCAGTGTCCTGTGTTGTAGAGGTTTCTACCACTTGAAAATACGTAAGCTTCACCAAAGTAAAAACAAACATCCGCAAAAAAAGCAAACGGTTTGTCCAAAAAAAGAGCTTCCTCCACAGAGTTTGAGCTACATGTTCCTCCCATTAATGCCGGTGAACTGTTAAGTGACCTTTCTTGGTGAGATTCATAATGACGAGGCGAAGTGAAAGCCCTTGAAGCGTTGAATTATTTTGTTTTCAACCACAAAATCGATCCAAGTTTGAAGCTTTTCCTGAGAAAAATCTTTCCCTCTTCCTTTTATCACTTGAAAGATTAGACCTCGTTTTGGTAATTTGGTTTGTGTGTCCCACAACCTGGCTTGAGCGTGCGATCCAATCGAAAGCAAGTACCTGGTCAGCGGTCAACTTAAAAGAAAACGGCTGACTTCATTGAGGTCTTAACTTGAGCCTGAGATATGTGACACTGGTCAGCGGATACCTTGTTTTGACAGGTCTCAATTTGTCAATTGGCTATAAGAAAGCTATAAGATGGATGTCCATGCTAGTAATCAAAGACGTACGCTGTTAGCTGACTAGCTGGTCAGCAGGGCTAGGTGGAGTATAACCGCCATGTTGGATTATTATGAATATTACTAGGATATTATTAATTATTGTGCGACTCCGTCGTCGCCGTCGTCGTGCGTACGTACCCATGAGCAATACCGCTAGCCATGAATACCATGAGAAAAGCAGTTGACGGGTTTCTATAGGTATGGTGCTCCGCTTAGCGGCCCTTCGGGCCGTCGGAGCTCCGCTAAAAATTAACCAATATTTATAGTATAAATCTACTAGCGTTCTATCACCTTCTATCACGATGCCGTTCTCTGATTGGCTAAGCTACTCGCTATCTATTCTGTGATAGATAGTGGGGTGTCGAATGTGGTGAGCAGGGATGGCGCAGTGGTGAGAGCACTCGCCTTCCACCAATGTGGCCCGGGTTCGATTCTCGGACTCGACGTCATATGTGGGTTGCGTTTGTTGTTGGTTCTCTTCTCTGTTCCGAGAGGTTTTTCTCCGGGTTCTCCGGTTTTCCCCACTCCAAAAAAAACCAACATTTCCAAATTCCAATTTCGTTGTAAAGCGCATTTGATCATATATACATGGAAAATGCGCTACATAAGTTCTAAATTATTATTATTATTATTATTATTATTATTATTATTAGTGAGTAGCGATAGAAATCAGCTATCACGCGATAGACATCTCGAGCTCATAATCTGATTGTTAAATAGATGAGTAGTGGCTGTCAACAAAATGGCGCCCGCTCTTCGAAGTGTCTGTGAGGATAATTTACTTGTTTAGTTTTGAACGAATAGCAGATTTAAACTAAAATAATTAGATTATTCGCTGTCGATTTCTATGCGTGATAGCTGATTCGGGCTGCGCCCTCATCAGCTATCACACGATAGAAATCTCGAGCTCATAATCTAATTGTAAGAGAATAGAAAAGTAATGCAAGTTGCTGATATCTTACCTCTTCGTGCAGAATACACCTCGACTTCATTGAGCGAGAAACCTCCAGACTGAGTGGTAATAATAGTTACATATCTTCCATACAAAGTTGGGTGACAGGAAAATGTATAGCGACCATAAGGGAGATTCAAGCCTCTGACACACAAGGAACCATGAGGAACACTAGGCGCTAAGCCTAAAACAGAAGAAAAACGGTATGATAAGGAAAACTTAAAAATGTAAGTTTAAATAACGACCAGACCAATTCACAAGGTATTTAAGAGGCTGTCTCTTTAAAAACCACCTAATCAATTTCGCATCAAAAATAATTTCGCCTGAAACTCTGGTGACTGAAATACTTTACCAAGGTTAGAATATAAACAGATTTAGTTTGAATCGAAATGGTTTTTCGGTGGCGTTAGGAGCCATTAAATATTTCGCCCGGTCAGCGCCCGTCGCAACGTCTCCGAAAAGCATAAAATTGGCATTTTTCGTGGCGCTGTAAAATATATGATTCGCATCATCCAGCAATGAATCTTACGTCATCAAACTGATTCACTTTTGCAGTTTTCCGAGGGACAAACACATCATAACTAAGTGAAGCACGATCGTCCGGGTTAGTGTAGTCCTGAGAAGGACTGTTTGTGGTGACATTGACTGACGTTTCGACAACCTGAGCGGAAGTCATCATCAGAGTCAAGTGATTGGGGTAACGTCAGGAGATGGTATAAGTACTCTGGTCGTTGATGTGATTGGTCAACGAAGTCGTGATGTTGTTGGTTGTCTGTCAGTTAAGCCGTGATGTTATTGGCTGTGAAGACTGTAAACCGTGGTTGGTGCGTTTCGATCCGTCTTTTGTTAGTCAAATGTTCGTAGGTGTATTGTTAGTCAAATTAGTCGGTGTGTCTATTGTTTGTCTGTTGTTGATATCGTCAATAAGTCGTTTGTAAGGTGCGGGAAGCTGTTGACAACGGTTCAGTGGTGTCTGTTCTAAGTTAGTAAACCAACTTTCCAGTGCGATCCGTTGGTGGTAGTTAGTACAGTAGGTAATGCATTTAGCAGAGTCCCAGTCGATTGTGTGGTTTGTCAGTAAATGGTGCTCAGCAATGTTATTGTTGATGTCACCATTTCTCGTCGCTCGTTTGTGTTCAGTCAGTCTTACGTTCAAATTTCTGCCAGTCTCACCGATATAAGTGGCCTGACAGTCGCAGCATTCGATCTTGTAAACTGCTCCCTGTCTGTCCTTTGGTTCGTCTTTGTCCTTAACGTTCGTCAATAATTGTCGTAAAGTTGTGATGGGTCTGTGAGCGACACGGATATCGTAAGGTTGGAGTATCCGTGCAATGGTCTCAGAAGTTCCTTTGATGTATGGTATAGTCGCTGTAGTGACTGGTGTCGGGTTAGCGTTCGTAGCGTTTGGTTCTGTCCTGTAAGTGTTGCGTCTAACAAAGTCGCGGTTGTAGTTGTTCTTACTGAAAACGTTGTCTAAGTATTTGCGTTCGTCTGCTAAACTGTCGCTCGAGTCGCAAACTAGTTGCGCTCGTCTCGTTAAGGTCCGTATTGTCGTTGCTTTGTGTGAAGTAGGGTTGTAAGATGATTCGTCAAGTAGTCTGTCAGTGTGTGTGGGTTTTCTGTAAACTGTCGTCTGTAGTTTGTTGTTGTCACGGCTAACAAGGCAGTCTAGAAAAGGTATCTTACCATTTTCCTCGATCTCCTTGGTAAACTGTATGTGGGCGTTCTGTCTGTTGAGGTGTTCGTGAAAATCGTCGATTTCGTCTTTGTGTACAGCTGTGAAAGTGTCGTCGACGTAACGTAGCCAGAGCGGTAGCGTTCGTTCGTAAGTCGCAAGGGCTTGTTCCTCGATGTTTTGCATGACGATCTCTGCTACAACAACGGAAACTGGTGAGCCCATAGCTGTCCCGTGCAATTGTTTGTAGTGTTTGCTGTTGTACTGAAAGTAGGTAGACGTAAGGCAAAGGTTCAGTAAGTCCATTAAGTCGTCTGTTGGTAGTGGCAGTTGTAACGTGGAGTTCTTGATGGCGGTCTCAGTACAATCTAGAGCCAGTTGGAGTGGAATACTGGTGAACAGTGATTTCACATCAAAAGACACTAGTTTGTGGTCGTCAGGTACTTGTGCTGTCTTGATGGCGTCAATGAAGTTTTCAGTCGACTGTAGTTTGTGTCGTGACTCGTCAGTCAGTGGTTTCAGTATAGTAGTCAGGTATTTAGACAGTTGGTAAGTCGGCGAACCACAGAACGAGACTATGGGTCGCATAGGTATGTTAGGTTTGTGTAGTTTGGGCAGTCCGTAAAGTTTCGGTGGTTTTGGCACGTGGCACCTCAGTCTGTTGTAGCGTCGAATGTCAATAACGTCAGCTTTCTTAAGTGAAAGTAGTTTGCCGTTGAGTTTTCGTTGAAGTGCTGGCGTCGGGTCTCGTTTAAGTAGTTCGTAAGTCTGTTTCTCGTTGACAAGTGCGTCCATTTTGTCGTGATAGTCTTTCTTGTCCATAACAACAGTAACACGTCCTTTGTCAGCGGGAAGTATAACAATGTCATTGTCGTTTTTCAGTCGTTTAAGTGCTTGTCGTTCGTCTCTAGTCAGGTTATTGTCTGTGAGAGAGGCTGATTGTATAGTAGAAGCTATTCTACTTCTGATGTTATCCTTGGTCGGTTCTGATAGTTCTCTTTGACGAGACAGAGCCGCCTCAACACTAGATACAATGTCCTCGGTCGGTATACGTTTAGGCCTCACTGAGTGTTTAAGTCCGTAAGAGAGTACCTGAGTTTCAGTCTTGTCTAAGGGACGGGAAGAGATATTCCTGACCCAGTTAGCGTCTGTTTTGTGTCGTTTTTTGTCTTTAGTACGTTGTAGTCGAGTTAGTTTTAGTTGTGTCTTAGTGCGGCATTGTTCAGTTGTTTTCTTAGCTCGTTGGTCGGCAATGTTGCGTACAACGTCAAGTAAGTTAGTCGGTACAAGTTGTTTTAGTTGGTCAAATCGTTTCTGTAGTTTGTCGTTGTAACGGTTCAGTCTTCTGTGACAGTCTTCTGTTTTCGCTTGCTTTTCGCTTGCTTTATGTTTCAAGACGAAATCAAGCATATTACTAAACACTGTCAATCGCCGTCGAACGATGGCCGGAAATGGCCTTGCGTCAGGAGCTAATTTTGAAATTTTGGGACCTAGTTGAGCACGCTAGTCTACACAGCAGAAAAGTGTAGGCCTTTATTGGCGAAAATATGCAAAAACCCCACTACGTTTTCAGTATTTCAAAAGTTATGGCCGTTTGTATCAACACATGTACGAGCATTTGCGGCTTTTAGGGCTACAACAAAATCGACCTATCTCGGGAAGATTTTGTCATAAGTACAGCCTACATGCCTCACAACTGGGGTTTAATTCCATCTTCAGCCATTTTCCAGGCCTTTACATCATTGAATTGAATGACAGTTGCAGTAAATAGGAGGTTACTGGGCTCGAAACTTGCGCACGGCGTTAGTCAATTTTCTTGTTACAAGCGAATGAACTAAGCTCGATTCCACGGCCACATTTTCCGATAAACATTCCATTGAAACATCGTTCCAGGGATGGATTTCTTCGTGAATCAGTCAATTAACTATCCAAATATTGTATTAAGGAGAAAATCGTGATTTGAAGGCTTAAATGTTTTGATGGAACTCACACCATCACATCGAATAGTTCGTTGGAACACGAAGGGTTTACCGAAAAGCTGGAATCCGGAATCCGGAAATTGAAATCCAGGAATCCGGTATCTAGAAACTGGAGAATGGAAATCAGAAAGAGCTCACATAGAGGAGAATATTTGAAACCAAATGCCCCTGCTGAAATTATCAAACTGCTCTTTAGCAATCTCAACAAATGTCTTTCAAGATGATGTGGAAAATTGGCGTCAAAAGCAAAATGTTCGTGTTTTGTATGTATGAATAAAGGCGGTTTGTTTCTGAGAATCTGTGGTGCTTCGTCGGTGTGGGAGGGAAACACGAAAATTTGATTTGTCAACGGAGTTGACAATGGAAATTAACTAACATAATGGGATTAGAGGGACTGACGTATCTAGCGTTAGCCTTTCATCAGAGCGAAGGGCTCTGACAAAAGGCTAACGCTGGAAACGTCAGTTTTTTAATCTCTTTACGGTGGTCAATTTATATTGGCAAATCTCCTGATAAACCAAATTATCGTGTTTTGTAGATAACATAAAGCTTGTGGGATGTGGCTGGAGTGACAAGGATATACCTCACAAATTAATGTGATTTGGTAAGCTGAAGCCACTCAAAAGGCACTAAGGCCACATGGTAGCGGGCTGCTAATGCTCGGGCTCAATCTTTGCTTTGGTAGATTTAAGGGGTAATGCCCGCTACCATGTGGCCTTAGTGCCTTTTGAGTGGCTTCAGCTTACCAAATCACATTAATTTGTGAGGTATATCCGTGTTTTGTAGATAATTGCGTTGCGTTTTAACTATCGCCATCTTGTATGGAGCACCTGATTTTGTTTATTTATTTATCGTTTTCGATTTTCCTCCTCTAGGAACAAAAGCGCAAGACACTTGAGGCTTATTGCGACGTTAACGCCACCATTTTGGTCAATTGCACGTTATAATAAATATGGCACCTATTGTAGCTGGGTTGACGTATCAGTACAAAAGTTACAGTTTGTGGCCATCTCAAGAGAAGAAAATGTTGCGTGCAACATTGTGTACAATGCCACTGCATGTGTATGGTCCTACATTCTTTATTGAGTTAAAACAAAATTAAGTGCTGACCAACTGAACACGAGCATTGGTAGACGCCCATTTGGTGTCCCATGCAGATACAGGCATTGCACTAAATGGAGAATACATTATCTCATTTTTAAATACCCTTAAAGAATAGAATGCTAGTTTTATTATCCACCAGAAAAACCAAATACAGCGTTCGTGTAAATAATTTTTGTTTCTTTGTTTATTATTTTTTTTTTTTTGGTATTTTTCTGCCTGTTTATTTTTGGTCTGAAAAGACCTTGTCCAGATGTAAGAAATTTGTATACGTGACTTGGAATATGTTAACCGGCCGCAAGTATGAAGCGTCGAATTTTATCTTCAATTTTAATTTTCATTTTGGTTTTGCTTTTCGACCATTTTCTTTCTACAACTTTAGTTGTGAGCACACTGTACATATCTGCGATTTCGATAATTCCGTGCTTATCTGTAACACTTTAATTTGATTTTAAAACACCCGCAGACAATATTGTTGGTTTCGCGTACCGAAAAAGAAACGTGTTTCATTTAATCGGGTGCAAGTTGAGTACTGTCTTCTCGTTTCCTCGTTACCTTTGAGAACAATTCTGGAAGCGCACGGATGTATTTATTTACTGGGATTTCCATAATTCCGTGCTTATCTATAACACTCGGCTTTAATTCAATTTAAAACCCCTGCAGACGCTATTGTTGGTTTCGCGTGCCGAGTTTGGAATCTGTTTTATTAAATCGGCCTTTGAATTAAAAAAGGAGAACTGTTGCTTCCTGAAACCGTCATTCTAATTTTACTCGTAAATATTCTGCTTGATAAAAACACAGGGTCGAAAACATGCCTCAGATGCATTATGGTTCTGATTGCCGGCTACTTATGAAGACAACTAAAGTGAAAGCAAAAGTTGTCAAATGAAAGGCAAAAGAGTGACCGTTCTTTACCTGGGAATAAAGTTCATTTATACAAGATTTACAATTGTCCACACTTACGAGATCCCAGCGGGACATGTTTACCACAAATGTTGTTAATTTCTCTTGACATGACAGCGCTAACGCCCAGTTCAAACGTCGAACTTCACATGTGCCGAATCTAATGCAAATGAGCGAAAACAATAAATTATTCTCATTTGCAGTAGATTCGGCACATGAGAAGTTCAACGTTTGAACCGGACCTAACTGCATTTCTATCCTTGAGATCTTATTTTTTTCTGGCCAGAATGCATGGGTACTGGTATTAGCGAGGCGGACGCAAGTTATTCGCTATGTTATGTCCGTGTTTGTCACAAGTCCACAGTCGCTCAAGTTGGTCCAAGGAAAGATCATATGACAAACCCGACCTGTTCAGGATTAACTCATAATAAGCTGGCTGAGGTGCCACTGGTGATCAATAAATGACCCTCCTCTGCTCTCAAATAAAAACTTGTTTTTCATTGCTTTCTCTCATGATTATGGCTTGTTCAGAAACACGCAAGCGGATTAACTTGCTCGTGAGGTTTTCAAGCAGACCTCTGAGAAATCAGCATCACACCGATACTCCATCTTTGAGTGATCTAAATGTTGGTTCATTTCTTCAAAATTTAAGCCTACAAAACACGATTTTCGCCTTAATAAAAAATTTGGATAGTTAATTGTCTCAAAAACCCAGGTCGGAATTTTCATTCATATATACAGAACAGGAACATTTTGCTATTGACGCCAATTTTCCATATCATCTTGAAAGACATTTGTTGAGATTGCTAAAGAGCACTTCGATAATTTCAACAGGGGCATTTGGTTTCAAATATTCTCCTCTATGTGAGCTCTTTCTGATTTCCGCACTCCAGATTCTAGATTCCTGGATTTCAATTCCCGGATACCGGATTCCGGCTCCGGATTCCAGCTTTTCGGTAAACCCCTCGTGTTCCCACGAGCAACTGGATGTGATGGTGTAAGTATCATCAAAATATTTAAGCCTTCAAATCACGATTTTCTCCTTAATACAAGATTTGGATAGTTAATTGACTGATTCACGAAGAAACCCAGCCCAGAAAAGACGTTTCAATCGAATGTTTATTGGAAAATCGGCCGTGGAATCGAGCTTAGTTCATTCACTTGTAACAAGAAAATCGATAACGCCGTGCTCAAGTTTCAAGCAAAATAACCACCAATTAAACTGGAACTGGCATTCAATTCAGTGATGTAAAGGCCTGGAAAATGGCTGAAGATGGAATTAAACCCAGTTGCGAAACAAGTAAGCTGTACTTATGACAAAATCTCCCCGAGATAGGTCGATTTTGTTGTAGCCCTGAAAGCCGCAAATGCTCGTACATGTGTTGATACAAACGGCCATAACTTTTGAAATACTGAAAACGTAGTGGGGTTTTTGCATATTTTCGCCAATAAAGGCCTACACTTTTCTGCTGTGTAGACTAGCGTGTTCAACTAGGTCCCAAAATTTCAAAATTAGCTCCTGACGCAAGGCCATTTCCGGCCATCGTTCGACGGCGATTGACAGTGTTTAGTAATATGCTTGATTTCGTCTTGAAACATAAAGCAAGCGAAAATATGTTTATCTCTCGGAAAACTGCAAAAGTGAATCAGTTTGATGACGTAAGATTCATTGCTGGATGATGCGAATCAAATATTTTACAGCGCCACGAAAAATGCCAATTTTATGTTTTTCGGAGACGTTGCGACGGGCGCTGACCGGGCGAAATATTTAATGGCTCCTAACGCCACCGAAAAACCATTTCGATTCAAACTAAATTTGTTTTTATTCTAACCTTGGTAAGGTCTTTCAGTCACCAGAGTTTCAGGCGAAATTGAGTGGGTGGTTTTTACAGAGACAGCCTATTAACAATTATTCTATCAGGTCGCGCTTGATATGAAGTGATTATAACCCGAACGATGCGCCTAGCGACGATTTGGTTATGATCATTTAATATCCAGCAAGCCTGACTAGAAAGTTGTTTTGCTAAACACATAATTGAGAATCGTGACAAAAAAAAATTTGAAAGAAAGGAACGCACAGAGAGAGAGAGAGAGAGAGAGAGAGAGAGAGAGAGAGAGAGAGAGAGAGAGAGAGAGAGAGAGAGAGAGAGAGAGAGAGAGAGAGATCGAGCCATTGTTGATTCATCGCGTAAAAGGGTTTAGAAGTTGAACTGCAATTTTCCAATCAATATAAAATGGAAAAAGACGTCAACGTTGTTGGATTTTGAAACAAAGTTGAAAAATTAAAGGTAAATAGTCCAAACTGTTCTCTCAGAAGCAGGCACTTGCCTGAGATATAGAAGGAAATGCCTAAGTTAAATCTATCAATGTTTAAAAATCCGTGAAATCCGTCTTTTCCGCCGTGTTTAGTAAAACGGTTAACTTAACTGCTCTTCAGCACTGGAAGTTTCCACGGAATGTTTTTTCCTAATAATGGCGGAAAGGACGGATTTGCGGATTTTTAAGTTTGATTTAAAACCTCTCTTTAAAACTGTAAGTATAATATAAATAATATATTATAATATATTAATAATAATATTTTACTTACAGTTTTAAAGAGAAGAATTAAATAAAACAAATTAAAAACAAATCCGCAAAATCCGCGAAATCCGTCCTTTCCGCCATTGTTAGGAAAAAACATTCCGTGGAAACTTCCAGTGCTGATGAGTAGTTAAGTTAACCTTTTTACTAAACACGGCGGAAAAGACGGATTTCACGGATTTTGTGAAAACGTTCAGATTAATTTTGATATCTCTCTGTAAAACTTAACCATAACATTTTGCGCTTTCATCGATTGGCTTTGAAATACAAGATTTTACTTATCTCTGGTTTCTATATTCTGTTTCAACTGTTTTTATTGAATCACATCCTACATTTGCGGTGACATAAAAGACGTTACATCCTTCTTCAAAAATCAGTGACACTTTCACGTCACTTTTCTACCTTCCCCAACATCAAGATGAGAACTGTCTCAGTTCATTTATTCTTGTTCGTTTTTTTTTTAACATGAGTCGTGATAATTGTGTAATACACGATGAAAACACGCCGCTGTATATGATATTTTCTCAACTCTTTTCGCTTGCCCCATTAGTTCTGATTGATGTTGTTGTTAGCCCCTACTGGGACCATGTGTAGACAATATTTCCTAAATTCCTCTCAAACGAATTTACCGTCATTGTGGCTTGTTAATCGAGTTTATTATTTGGTGTAAAATAGGTGTTGATTGCTGACCAGCTCAAATATTAATAGCAAAAATTAAATTCGGGAAAGTAACGGATGAGAAAATTCGTCTACAAAAGTAGCTGTAAATAGTCTGAGAACTGATTGCGTGTCACAATTGGCTGATTAAAAATGTCACTGTTGCTTCGTTACCTACTTTATTGTTCGCTGTGAAAGAGCTGTTCATAGCTGACCAGTGCGACGAAAAATGGCATTGACCTGAAAATTACGTAGCAAGAAAAGTCGTCTAGAAATTTCACTGGAGAGCACCTGCGAACTGATAGCGTGTCACAATTGGCCATTTAAAACAAACAACTACGTCTTCTGTTGATTGCATTTTGTGTGGTATAATTATTCCTGTGAACTTCACAAGTCTTCTCTCTATAAAAGAAAAACACGTTTCAGGGCTTACATTGTCGTTCAAGATGCAGAAGGCTCGTTATCCATGCCGTCAACTAAACAGCAGGACGATAAAAAGCGCTGCGTTGTGCTACTTGAGCCCGGTAGTTTTGGGAAAATGTAGTATTATCACTGCAAAGTGTGCTTGCAAGGTTCAGGAAGAAGGTTTTGAAAATGCGTGGAATGGCGTGTGTCGAACTAGAGATGCCTGTGATAAAGCTCTGCGCTTCGACGACTCCGCAGTTTCTGCTGCACTACTTCGAGCTAGCACTACCAACAAGAAGAAGCGAAAGAGGCAATCCAGCAGTCAACGAGCAGTAAAAAAATCCCAGAACGTTCTAATTCGATACTTTACTAGTCAAAAGTAAAAGCAGTTGTTTTCTCGTAAGATAGGCCGTAATGTAGAGTGGTCGTTTCCAGTAGTTTCTACTTTCCCACATTAAGCAAATAGAATTAGGCAATCAAAACGCTACATGTACCTATGAGAACTAGTTACAAGAATGGGCTTTTGCGTCCAAGAAATTAGAGTTTCTTACAGTTTGATCATTTATAAAACGCGTTCCCTAAATCAGTGTGTTAACAAGCTAGCTGTTAGTCAAATTTTCATAATTAAATGGTTCAGTTTCCACTGCATTTTAGTTGGTGTGCATTTGTTGATTCTTTCTAGTTGAGTTGCTAACCGAGCGGCATTTTCATTCCTTTTCTTTAGAGAGTCCGCCGTTCTGCCCTCTTGAAACGTGTACTCGGGATCTCTCAAAATAGCGGTCCATTGTCCAAATCCGTGCTTAGCAATCCCTTCCTTGAGAAACTCGTCCTCGTATGCTGTAAATTTCAACGCCCGGCGCTGACTTCTTTGGATTCGCAATGGGTTTGTCGGTGGGGCATTCCTCTCAGGGGGCACTACGCTTTTCGATTCTGCGCTTTCAGCCAGTGCCGCAGAACTTGACGTTGAATCGCGAAATCTCGTATTCACCTCCTTATCCAGTTCGGAGCTTTAGCACCTTGTAGCTTTTGCAGACACTCGTGAGCCTTCGCAGCAACTTCGCGCGACCTCTGCTTTT
>JAEMWC010000775.1:405000-412500 GCA_016490735.1 Pachyseris speciosa
TTTTAAAAATTGCTGATAAAAAGATTTTCAATAGTGAATGCTGCTGTAAACTTAAGCTGAAGAAGTGGATGTTCAGTTTGTTTTGAATAGACTGGTTCATGAGAATATTTGCAGACTGAACATCAACAGCTCGGAAAATTTCCTCATGGCTGCAAAAAATCACTCGGCAATGAAAAGTTTATTTCCGTTGTATTTCGGTTCCAGTGTCGGAATTTCTTCTTGCTAAATTTACTGTGATACATTTCTTGAATGGCTGCCGGTTTCTAGGGAAATTTTCGTAAAGTATTCTTTAATTATTTGCTGAAGCGTTCATTGACCATATTTCTGGCAGCAGGTATGTGAGGTGACAGCCTGTGTCCAGCTAGCCAGTGAAAATGCTAGAAACCTGATATCCGTAGTTCAGTTTTTAATAAAAAATGATGTGTTTGTCTCTGCAGGTATTAAATTTGCTAGTTGATAAACGCTGTACAATAAACCGCATCCATCTTCACGTTGCTTTAATTCAATACAATATCACCTGGTCCAGTGTGCTGCTTAATTATATAAGGAAAATGGGAAATTTACATATATTTTGCCAAACCTGAAATTATTTATGTCTATTTAACTTTCTAACCACACAGTGTATAGCTCTGTTGGCTGTAAAATGTTGTGCAACCTACCCACTCTGGTGTCAATCGGTGATGAGCGTACTAGGGATCCGAATGAGCGGTATGACTTGCCTACAATGTACACTGCCGACACAGGCTCCACTCGCCCCAGGTCCACCCTCCACCAGGCAGGATCCTCCCACCAGGTCTGTGAATATGTGCCAATGTTTCCATCCACTGCTCTGCTTACTCTGTCGCCGCCTATTGTGCATGACTGTTCCGCTAACTCGTTCAATGCCATATTTTCTTAATTAAAGGAAAAGACATAAATCCTTAAGGACTCAGTTATGAGAGACCATGTTCAAGTTTCCTTTAACGTGCATTCGTTCGGATAACCCACTCCAGTTTTGTTCATCAGGTTTTATTCTAGTGTTGTGTTATTAATTCTTAAATAGTTTGTCTAAATATATTTCATTCTTAGCAGTTAGTATGAAAGTAATACTTTTTCACCTAAATTGTTATTAATAATATATTCCCTTTGTTTGAATTATTTGTTTTGGGACACCCACTCGGTTAGTTCTTAGAACTATTTGAGTGCCCCAAACTCCACACAACTAACATAGTATTTAAATATTTTTTTCTTGCTCTCCTTCTTCATTTCTTAGATATCCTTAGTAACAATGAATTGTAAATTATTTTAGTGTCTTTTTCTTGTTCTCTTATTGTACTGCATTCCCTTATGTTGATGTTTGTAACACTACTGTAATAATATAACTTTCTCTAATACACGGTACTTGTGTGAGTTTAAATAAATTGAATTGAATTGAATTGAATTGTCTGTTTATAGGTTTGAGTGCATTTTCTGCTTATTCTTTAACAGATGATATATATGTTATTCACCGGCTGGGAGGTCCGTATAGGGAAAAACTGTTAAAAACAAAAGGTAGTGAAGTGCCAAAAAGAAAACGATTTAAAGTTGCGCACGCAAGTTGTCGTGCGCAACTTTAAATCGTTTTCACACCACTGATGAAGGGCTAAGCCCGAAACGTATGGTTTGTCTTTCAAACTACTTTTTGGCACTTCACTACCTTTTGTTTTTAACACTTTCATCCGTATTAGTGCCACGCAGTATTTTTGAACTTTTGTTCATCATTTATCTAGGGAAAAACTGTGCCCGAGGTCTTGAGTACGGCCCGACGCCACAGGCAGAGGGCCGTACTCAAGTAAAAGGGCAGAGTTTTTCCCTCTATGGACCGACCTATGCCAGTGAATAAGAAATCTATATTTTCTGCTGTCTTTTTTCCTCAAGATGAACAAGGAAAACTGGTGTGCAAAAAGTCTCCCTACGCGCGGTTAAACTGTCACAATTTGATTTTAGCTTATAAAAAAGCCCTTCGCAAGTCTCAGAAAAATAGTAGACTAACGATAAAACAAAACTTGGAGCAATAAATATAAAAAGAAAAACAAACATTCACAGTGATATTTCATAGCAAGCACAGAGAAATAAATCAAACAAACTGAACAATGATGTTTGAAAAATTCACACAAATATATTTATTGCTTTGTCTTGTTGACAATGAAATCACACTTTCAAATTCGGTTTTAACGAGAGTTCGTGAAACACGAGGAATACCTTTAGTGAAAAATACTTAAACATCTCAGTCTCTTCCTTAACATCTTAATATTTCAAGTATTTATCTCTGTCAGTCTTCAAAAGACCTTCACAAATCAATGCTAAAATAAGAAAAATACGCAAGAAACACTTGTTGACATTAGTTCCTGCAAACTGCACAGCGTTGTAATGTGTTTGTTTGACCATTTCTTGCTACGAATCATAGCGGAGCTCCGGCGGAGCCCCATACTTATAGAAACCCGTCAACTGCTTTTCTCATGGTAACAATGGCTAGCGGTATTGCTCGTGGGCGCGTAGGACGACGACAGAGTTGCCCAATAATTAATAATATCCTAATAATAATCATAATAATCCAACATGGCGGCCATACTCCAGCTGATCACCTAGTTTACAGCGTACATCTTTGATATAGGGCATCCGTGTCATGGCTAATTGACACCTGTCAAAACAAGGTTTCCGCTGACCATTATCATGTGACCATATCGCGGGCTCAAGTTAGAGCTCATCGAGGCTCGCTGTTTTTTTTGAAGTTGACCGCTGACCAGGTAATGGTTTTCGATTGGATCGCGGGCTCAAGTCAAGTTAATTTAACCAAAACGAGACACCCAAGTCAAAACGAGGCTTAATTTGTCGCGCGCTTTCTGCGGCTGGAGAATTCACATTCAGTTGGTGTCTTCATTTTGAGCAAAACAACATCATCTTCGAAGTTCAGTTTCTGTCTCTTAAATTGCATAAAAAGCATAAAAATCAAGAACTACTTAAAAGATACTCCGGAAGGTGAATTTTCAACTGGAAAATGGAAGAGCAAAAGGTTGTTCACAGGAAATTCTTCAATTTTTGGATCCACTTCTATGGCGTCCGGATTTTGTGGTTGAAAAACAAAGGGCTTGTTCACTTTACCGCGACATCTTACAGCTCACCAAGAAAGTTCTTAACAACTCTCTAGCATTAATGGGAGGAAAGAGCAGCTCACACTTGGTGGAAGAAGTTCTTTCTTTGAACAAACCGTTTGCTATTTTTGTAGATGAGTGTTTTTACTATAGTGGATCGATGCGTATTTACAAGTGGTAGAAAGCTCGACAACACAGGTAACTTAAATAAATTGGAGCTTAGCATTTGGTTTAATCGTTGTTAATTTTGTTCAGGAATGAAACTTGTCTCGACTGGATATAAATAACAATCTACTCGTTTTCGACACAAAGAAGTAGCTAGTGGAATTGTTTGTTTGTTGTTTTACAAGCGAACGAGTGTTTTCCTCCGCTTGGCTGACTGCACATGTTTTTCGGCGTCTGTGTTTCTGCAGTGTTTAGAACTGAAACGTTGGCCTTTATGTTATTAACATGTAATCGCAATGAATCGCCGTAAAATTAAAGGCAAATTTGACGAGGGCAATTTCAGCAACTTTCTGAAAACTGGCACAAGTGACATTTACTCGGCCCCATGCGATTACCTATCCAAACTATCAGGATTGTTTTCCTTTTTCTCTTTTCTACGACATTTAAGCTTATGTCTAAGTTTAACTTACTATAAAATATGTTTGTTAAGTCCCGGCTAAAAGATCAAACATTTTCATCCATTATCGTGTTTGTCAAGCATAACGTTTGGCGGCTAAACGCAAAACAATGTTTGACCAAACACGGGACCAAGTGAGTCCAAAAACAATGATTTTTGCGTATTATTGCTGAAATTTTCGACGTTACGTGGCTCATTTGGTTGCTTTTAACCGTTTGTGCACGATTTGTTTGTTGGGGTGGATAAAGGAACAAACATTTGTTCGTAATGCGAAAGTTGGGATGAACATGTTTGATTTCGATCAAACATAGAAAGCCATTTAATGGCGCACTATTATGAGAGGTAGCTAAACCGTCAAACATGCTCGTCCAGCAATGTTGGATGAAAATATTTGATCATTCTTTGATTGCTAAATTTGTTTTTGAACAAACACACGCGTCGACTGTATTGTTTTCTTGTAATGTTTTGATGTTTTTGAGCCGCGGTCAATTCCTGTTGACTACTCTAAACATAAAATATTGGTGCCAGGAAAGCCATGCTGTGTTGCTCAATACCAGTAAAAAAAAAAAATAATCGTGGAGCTCCGCTCTTAGGCTTGGCTAAATCTATATTATTATCTTAAATGAAGCAAAATGTAACGAGATTAGAACATAGAACTCCAAAGAAAATAACGGATGTCAACCGAAAAACTGAGCGCAAAGGACTGCACTGCAGTTAGTCGTTTTAAGTTAACGGAATGTCAACAATTCAAGAAAAACAACAACCCAAAAAACAGCAGACCAGCTCAGTATTGTCAACAAAATCAAGTGAATATTCGCCTTTTTTAGGAATAAAAAGGGCTTTTACTCCATTGTTGATGTTTTCCTTTTGCTTTGCAAAGTTTTTAGGCGAAAAGTTGTATTTTAAAAGGAAAAGTCCAACGTTTCGCTGCGCTGTCGTAAAACAGTTTTCCTACAAGATTTCCCGCCAATTCCGGACCGGGCAAGCTGGTCCGGATGGAAAAAAGTTGGACCGGCTAAGACCGCATTATTAGCCAATCAGATTCAAGGATTTAGGATTCCGGCCCGCTCAGATGCTTTAGAAAAAAAATTAAACAGAAATGTTTTATTATTTCAACACCTAATTAATTTAGGGCAACCTTTTCAGTCACTTTTCAATTGTTGGTACATATAAACTGAACCTAAAAACATAACCAAGCCAAAGCCTTTTAAAGGAGGCACAAAAATTAATTTGTTCCTTTTCCTCTTTTTGCATTCGTTCGGATAACCCACGCCATATAATCAGCTGTTTTTCGGGTTTTGTTTTCGTCAGGTTTATTCTGTCTTTTTTTAGACTTTTTAGTCTTGAGAGTATGCTCTGCTTATTCTTTAACAGAAGATAACAGAAATATTTTATTATTTCAACACTTAATTAATATTTAGGACACTCTTTTAGTCGCTTTTCAACTATTGTTACTATACCTGCCTCCCTTTTTTTAATTTATAGGCGTGACATTTTTCTCCTGAGAGTGCCAGGATTTTTCGTACGGCTCTGATGATATCCGAAGATGTCTGAAGACTTCCGAAGATGTTCCGAAGACTTCCGAAGTTGTTCCGAAGACTTTCGTCTTGCCAGTACATCGATCGATGCTTTGAATATTTATAAGATTATACAATAGCTCGTCTAAAGACTGGTAATATTCAAATTGGCCATTTTAAACCCATGGCAATTTAGAAATAGATGCCGACGTAGTTGTTTAGTAAGAATCATATCAATGTACGATATTATTATTTTATAAAATTATCGGCTAAAACAGCAATATCTTCCACTAGGCGTGAGAAACTGGAAAACAGGCGCGAGTAGGCGTGACATCGAGGTTTTCAATCCGCAGGCGTGACAATCACGCCTTAGGCGTGAAATTTGGCAGGTATATGTTACATATATAAAACTGAACCTAAAAACATAAACAAGCCAATGCCTTTAAGAGGAGGCACAAAAATAAAATAATTTGTCATTTCATTTGTTCCTTTTCCTCTTTGCTTTCAAGTTTAGCGCGGTTTTTAATAAATACATCTCACGAAAACCTACGGGCAAAGAACTGGCAAAAGGCTTTTCTTTTACGATGCCTGTACAACGCTTAAACTTCAAGCTTGTAACAAATTTGTCAAAAAACGAGTGTACGGTGAATTAAACCACAACTGCACAAGCATGCAGTTTGCGAAGTTAATTCCTAATGATCTTTTATGTTCAAGTAAGACAAAGAATTGGAAGGAACAACGACAACAACATGCTATGCCTGAAGCTATCTCAATCATTGCTTCACGTGTCCGTTAAAAACTAAGAGTAAAGCTGTCTGAAATAGCTTGTTCAAAATTGAGATAGACGCGAGAACTTATATGTCTTACATTACAACCACATTAAGATTACGATTTCCACTTCATTCTAACTTTAAAGACATCCGCCGAGTAACAAAGAATACAAAGCCTTACGTGATTTTACCACTGGACTCTATGAACTTAAGTGAGCCTCAAAACCATGAAGTTTATGAGTTAAACTATACCTGCCTTTGATAGGATTCTAGATGCAAATGAAATTGAATGCTCTGAGCCATTTTCCATCTTGTGCGAAAGGACCGCTCCCAAACCATATTGGGAGGCATCGCATGCCAAAGTCAGTTCCTGTTTGTTATCATAGTGGATCAATAGTTTTGAAGACTTCAGAAATGACTTAAACTGTTCAAAGGCCTGCTGCTGTTCTTTTCCCCAATGCCAACTAATCTTACTGTTGAGTAATTTGTGTAGTGGGGCCAACACGCTTGAAAAATTTGGCAGGAGTTTCTGGTAATAATTGATCATGCTCAGATAAGACTTGAGCTCTGACACATTCTTCGGAGGTGGTGCATTTTTGATTGCATCCACTTTATCCTCCATAGGTTGAATACCTTCCTTGCTAACTCGGTGACCCAGGTAAGTCAATTGAAATTCCGTAAACACGCACTTTCCTTTCTTCAATCGCAATCCAGCTTCTGCAAGACGTTTGAAGACTTCCTCCAGGTTTCTTAAATGATCATCATGATCGGCACCCGACACCAAGATGTCATCTACCCGGACAATCACGTAAGGAATATTCTGTAAGAGATTTTCCCGATATATGTTGCGTTGGAAAATACCAGGGGTAGAAGAGACACCATAAGGGAGTCGCTTATATTGAAACAGTCCTTTGTGTGTGTTGATGGTAGTGTACTGACTAGAATCATCTTCCAGCTGTAGTTGTTGATAGGCTTGGCTCATGTCCATTTTTGTAAATTTCTCTCCACCACCTAGGGTAGCCAGCAAATCCTCCACCTTTAGAATGGGGTAATTATCCACCTTTGAAACTTGATTGACAGTTCTCTTATAATCACCACAGATGCGAATGGAGTTGTCTGGCTTCAGGATTGGCACAATGGGGGCTGCCCATTCTGATAATTGCACAGGTTCAATTGTTCCTTCTTCCTGCAACCTCTTGAGCTCTTCCTCAATATTTCCCTTTATGGCATATGGCACTGGCCGTGCTTTGCAGAATTTTCGCTCTGCATCTGCTTCCACGTGAATCTTGCCCTTTGGTCCTGTGAAAATTCCTAAGCCCTCTTCAAACACTTCTGAGTACTGAGTGATCAACGTCTTGGGTTTCGACTCTGCTTGATTTCCATCAGACTCCATTTTGAACAATTTCCTCCAGTTGAGCTTCACATCTTTCAACCAATCTCTTCCTAAAAAATTCGGTCCAGACCCCTTCACGACCAATGTT
>JAEMWC010000776.1:0-17500 GCA_016490735.1 Pachyseris speciosa
ATTTACAATGTAAACCTCAGGCAAAATTTGCTATTTTTCGTACTTTTTTATTCACGACTATCATTCTTTTAAATAATATTCAGGCGATTTTACGCAAGGCCGTTCGATTGTTTACTATAGATTGTATTTATCTAGGTATGACAGTCAGATATCAAGCAGATTTGCCGTTATTATTTTTCAAAAATCGCATCTTCAAGCAAGCGGTTAATTTATGCAAATTGCTGTCTTCGGTTAAGTGGGCAAGAAAAATGTATAACTAAACTGTCCAGCATAGTTAACCGCTCTGAAGGGATCTATGATAGGTAACTTAAATTATACATACCACTAGCAAAGCTATCAGCTCGAGAAACATTTCAGAGTCAACGGGAAATCACACAAAAGTCCGTGGTTCCTGAACGTCTCATTCACATGGAGAGAATGCACGTTGGGGTGTTCAAACCACAGTTCTGATCTTCGATGACAGCTCAAATGGTTCCTTTTACAGCGACACCCTATCCAATTTGCTGCACCTGCAATTGGCTCGGCAAAAAGCTCCAAACATCATCATTTCTTCAGCCGGAGTTAGCTGACGGACATCTTGCATCTTGGTATTTCAAGTAATACCTTCTGGCATTCAGTTCGTACCGGCTGCTTCGTCAACGATGTGGAGAATCCTGCGGGATGGTTAACTTTGAAATGCCTTGCTATAAAATTGCTGGCGAGTTAATTGTCATGAAGTACGAAAGCTGCGGAGTTAATGACGCGCCAAAACGGACAAAAATACTTCTTTGATATATATAAGACTTCTCCTAAATATATAATACTTGTTTCATGTAGATATAACTCAATGTAGAAATATCCAACTTGTTTCCAAATAAACACAATACTTCTTTGATATATATAAGACTTCTCCCAAATATATAATACTTGTTTCATATAGATAAAACTCGATGTAGAAATATCCAACTCACGGTTTCGAAATAAACAAAACATCTTGTAAATATATAAAAGATTCTTTGAATATTTATACAACTTGAGGCACAAATACAAAACTTGTTTCAAATATTTGACTTGGTTCACACAAATAGGACTTGCGCCGCATATATAAAACTTCTTATCGATTAGATTATTGCAAGTCGATACCACAGTTAGTATTCAGACCTCTTTCTAAGACTTCAGTCCTGTCACCTACCTCCTTGTGTAAGACATCTATCGTCTTGTTCGGTTCTTTTAACCCTCTTAGTAATTATTAATTCCAGTTTCAAGATCCGGATTCCGGATTCCCTGTTTTAGGTAAACCCGTTTTCCAAAGGTCTGGGCCGGGTTGTTCGAAAGCCGATTAACCCTAATCCAAGATTAAAAATTAACCAAGGAGTTTATTTCTCTGCCCATGAATTTTAGATCAGAGGGCGTTAACCCTGAAAAGCAAAAAGCGGCAAAAGAAACTTTCATCCAAAACATACAAACTGCAATCAAAGTTTACGTTAATCCTGGATTAACTTAATCGGCTTTCGAACAACCGGGCCCTGGATACTAATTGTGGTATCGATTTGCAATAATCTAATCGATAAGAAGTTTTATATATGCGGCGCAAGCCCTATTTGTGTGAACCAAGTCAAATATTTGGAACAAGTTTTGTATTTGTGCCTCAAGTTGTATAAATATTCAAAGGAAGTTTTATATATTTACAAGATGTTTTGTTTATTTGGAAACAAGTTGGATATTTCTACATCGAGTTTTATCTTTATGAAACAAGTATTATATATTTGGGAGAAGTCTTATATATATCAAAGAAGTATTGTGTTTATTTAGAAACAAGTTGGATATCTCTACATCGAGTTATATCTATATGAAACAAGTATTATATATTTAGGAGAAGTCTTATATATATCAAAGAAGTATTTTTGTCCGTTTTGGCGCGTCATAGAAGCTCCACGATTTCATGCGCACCAAGGGTTTAGTATCTTGAGGATGGTGTTTACGTTTGTGCGCGTTTCCGCTGACCGGTTCTTATTGCTTGCATTTCTAGGCGTGCCTGAGAAAAACTCAGGCCCCAGTCGTCTAATGAGCGGATAACTCTATCCAGCGGATAATTCGCTATTCAGCGGATAAAATGTATCGCAATTGATACATTTTATCCGCTGGATAGCGACTTATCCGCTGGATAGAGTTATCCGCTATTTGAACAACTGGGGCCTGATTTGTTCCTGCTATTTACCCCAAATTTAAGTTCAGTTACCATACCTTGAAGATCTTTGATGCTCATTTTTAAAAGGTTTTCCTCCGTTTTGGAATTAAGCTGGTACTTAACAGAGTCTCAACAGAAGTGGAGCAATGCAGGTACCACCAATGATCTAATAAATTAAACGCCTGGGGCGTCCATTAATTTTACTGGTCCTGGGGAGGGAGGCCGGGAGGGGCGTTAAATACTGTCGATATGAGGTGTTTATTAGAAAGAGGTGTTTATTTCACCCCGAAATAATGTTCCTGACATATTGATACAGAAATTACGACGATAAAAGAGCGCAATAGGTACTTTTAAATTTGGGATTGAACAAGATGCACTTGTACTGCTAGCCAAGCAAGCAAGAAAATTAATTAATTGCATGATTTTACTCTATGGAGCGTTTCCTTGGTTTCTGAGGCGATTCTTGGAGGGCGTCAATTAGAAACGGGGCGTTTATTAGAGGGGAGAGTCTAATACAAACTTTACAC
This sequence comes from Pachyseris speciosa, assembly GCA_016490735.1. Lineage (NCBI taxonomy): Eukaryota > Metazoa > Cnidaria > Anthozoa > Scleractinia > Pachyseridae > Pachyseris > Pachyseris speciosa. Next base: position 2,695 of record JAEMWC010000776.1, read on the forward strand.
CTCAGGGGGGACGTTTATTAGAAAGGAGGCGTTTATTTGCGGTGGGCGTTGACGTATGACTAGTTTTGCGGTTTGCGTGGCTTTCTTTCTACTAAAGTAAGAGGCCACTTCCCGGGAAGCTAGAAACTCGGATACCTGAAACACACGCATGTTCTCTTCATTTCTGGTCTTCCTCATGGTCTTTGAGACTGTATCTGGATTTGCTTTGATACCAGTCAGCTCATCCTCTTGAAACTGAAATTTCATTCAAAAAATTCATTCTGTCTGTGTCTGTCTCTTTCTGTTTTGCAAGATTTTAGCGCCCATCGATGGTCGTGAAAAAGGGAACCCACATCATGCCGATCTATATCCTCATCCCGTTGCTACACTATACCCACGAGTCAGCTACGAAACAGTGACTAACATACATCGAACCTGTTTGACACAAATTACCAACTGTATATGATATGCTATTTTAGGTGCCCACCCAAAGCTGGTACTTATTTTCTCGACTAACAAAATTATAGTCTCACGGATTTCTGTAAAGGTTCTACTTGCAATTTTCCTTTAAAGATCCGTGGAGCAAATGGCCTCTTACTTTAGTAGAAAGAAAGCGTCACAGACAGGAAAAGTTTGCATACATCAACACCTGCATTGCTCCACTTGTGTTAAGACTCTGTTCCAGCTTAATTCCAAAACAGAGGAAAACCTTTAAACATAAGCATTAAAGAACTTCGAGGGATTGTAGCTGAACTTAAACTTGGGGTAAATAACATTAAGAAATCTGATCTTGTTCAACACGCCTCGAGTTGCAATAAGAACCGGTCAGCGGAAAGGTGCACAAACATAAACACCATACTGAAGAACCCTGGGTGAAGCCCTATTTGGGTAAATTCCGACAGGCGACACGACTCTGAAACGGCGACATGAAGGAAATGAAATGGCGACGAACGACAAGACCGCTCCCGTGAAATGGCGACAGCGACAAAAATAAAAGTAAAATGGACAGCGACATTCATATTTGGCGATTTTAAATAAGACAGCAACTTGATGGCATTCGGGTAGAGGAGAATGTCGAGAATGAGTTTGTATTTTCAAAAAGTTAATCGTTCTGTCAGTCTTCTGTGTGGAAACACACTGAGTTACGACTCTTGAATTGCGACAACGCATTTTTTGCGGGAGAAACGACCTCAGAAACGTTCTGAATTTTCCGAAATTGCGACAACAACATCGGTCACTGCATGAAATTCCGACAGCGACATGTGGCCCTTCCGAAATTACGACATGTCAAGGTTTGAACTTCAGACGGGGGACATGAAGACTCTCCCTCACAGGGCCTCTTTGGTGGGCATGAAATCGTGGAACTTCGCAGCTTTCGTACTGCATGACAATTAACTTGCCAGCAATTTTATAGCAAGGTATTTCAATGTTCAACATCCCGAAGTTTAAAAGTGCTTTAAACAGCATTCTCCATAGCGTTGACGAAGCAGCCGGTACGAACTGAATGCCAGAAGGTATTACTTGAAATACCAAGATGCAAGATGTCCGTCAGCTAACTCTAAAAAGAAATAATGATCTTTGGAGCTTTTTGCCGAACCAATTGCAGGTGCAGCAAATTGGATAGGGTGTCGCTGTAAAAGGAACCATTTGAGCTGTCATCGAAGATGAGAACTGTGGTTTGAACGCGCCGACGTGCATTCTCTCCATGTGAATGAGACGTTCAGGAACCACGGACTTTTGTGTGATTTCCCGTTGACTCTGAAATGTTTCTCGAGCTGATAGCTTTGCTAGTGGTATGTATAATTTAAGTTACCTATTATAGATCCCTTCAGAGCGGTTAACTATGCTGGACAGTTTAGTTATACATTTTTCTTGCCCACTTAACCGAAGACAACAATTTGCATAAATTAACCGCTTGCTTGAAGATGCGATTTTTGAAAAATAGTAACTACAAATCGGCTTGATATCTGACCGTCAAACCTAGATAAATACAATCTATAGTAAATAATCGAACGGTCTTGCGTAAAATCGCCTGAATAATATTATTTAAAAGTAAGATAGTCGTAAATAAAAAGTACGGAAAATCGTAATTTTGCCTGAGGTATACATTGTAAATTGATTAGCCTTCGAAAAGTTATGGAGTGCCCGCGGAGTTTTTAGCATCAAACGATTCACAAAGAGTGAAATATCGACATCCAGTCTTAATTTCGATGAGAATCTAAATACCAGAAAGAGAAGAGTTTGTTTAAAGATGTCTTATTTTCAGCTTTTTTAAAAAAACACCCCCCTCCCCTTCAAAATGATAAGGCGCGAGGGTCACCAGGGGGGGGGGGGGGGGGAGGGAGGACCAAGGTAAAAATTGATAACATTTTTTCTTAATAATAATCACTTTATTTAAGCCTCAACTCTACCTAGCCGAGCACAGATGCTGTACTAATTGGGGAGACTAAATCTTTCTTGACAGAAAGGATGAACGTTTTCTATGATATAAGCAGATTTTTATATGTAAAATTGCTGTTTGAAATATTTTGCTAACAAAACTCCAATTTTCAAGGTGCAAAATTTCCCCAAAAATGCTTTATGAGGCCTAAACGTCCCCCCTGATGCTCAGCTCAGGTTTTTGTTAGAAATCAAACAAATACCACGGTGAGTAGTTTCATCCCAAGGACTAATTACACACAAAGTATCAAGGAAGGTTTTGTTTGACCATTTCCAATTTTGCTCAAGCCTTAGGGACATTCGCTCTTAAGCGGGCCAGTGCTTTTTTTAGCGTTTGTGCTATGTACCTTTGTGGTTGGAGATTATACATTTAATGTAAAATGGGATGCAGATACAAATAAATATTTGTTCGAAGTCTTCTTTAATTGCCATGAGCTCAACTCAACAAAACGAATGCGTGGGGGCGCATGACCATATATTGTATGTCACGCTCGACATACCATGACATTCCTCTCTTTTTGTTTATAGAGGAGGTTCTAGTTACATCCAGATAAATCGAAAAAAGGGAACATGATAATCAACGCTAATAGAATCAATCAAATGTCTATCAAACGACAACAGGAACTCAGAACAGTTTCATGGGCATAAATAGGAACCCAATGTCAAAAAAATAGTTTTGTTCATAAGTCTTTGTTTGTCCGTTTAATCTTTAAACTCGATTGGAACCCGGGTGATGCGTCCTGTTCTTGTAACGTGGCTCTTGGGTTGGTAGCAGGTTCTTTCGCTGGTTGCAACAGCACCTGTTGGCTCAAGATCAACTTGCTTCTCGCTGCAAGGTAGCTTGGAAGGAGGAAATTGATCTGGTACTGGTGTACTAAGCTGTCGTTATCGCTAGCGTCTGCCAACGGGGAAAGTCTGGTTACCTTGCTAATGTGAGTGCGTGTATCTTTGGAGTTGTGTACTGGAGTCACTGTACCCATGGGTGGAAGGTTACTGAGGGGGACATGTCACTCTGGCTCCTTGGTCTCAGATGCTCCCTAGTTCTCTGGTATATTTTTCCTTGAATGTCCACTGTGTAGGTTCGCAGGCGCCCCGTTGGCTGTGGCCTATTTAGCACAGTTCCTGGCTGCCAGGTATTCTTCAAGGTGCTGTAGACGAATCCTGGTTCTCGGTTATTAAGGGGCTTCTTGTCGCTACCAGCCTTTCTGTCATAAAATACTGCTTGCCTTTCTTGGTGTCTCTGGTTGACTTCGCGGTGAGGGTCATCTTCTGGGTGTTTGGACTAAGTGCGCTTCTGCTGCTTGGGAGTGTCGTTTGGGGTTTACGTCCGAACAGCAGCTCGTAGGGTAATGGCATCTGGTCACAAAGTGGAGTCGTGCGATACATCCATAACTCTGTGTAAGGGCATTCCTTTTGCTCTATAGCTTTCCTCAATAGTGACTTGCAGTTTCCAATTCCTCTCTCTGCCAGGCTGTTGGCCTAGTGGTGGTATGGGGAACTGCAGTGTAGTGAGATGCCACTCTGTTCGCATTTTGTTTGGAACCTTTCGCTGATGTACTGAGATCCGAAGTCTGTGACGATAGTAGCTGGTAGCTCGTATTCTGCCAGGATGCTTGTGAAGTCGTTGCACACGGTGTGGCTGGTAATGTTGTTGAGGAGTCTTATCACCGGGAATCTTGAATAGTAGTCGACGACCATTAAGTACTTCTTCCCTTTAAATTCAAAGATGTCCGTACAAGGCTTCTCCCATGGCCGGGTTAGAAGGTCTGGCTGCAAGATGAGAAGTTTGGGTTTGGCTGGCTGGTACTTGTTACACGAGTCGCAGTTCTTTACTATCTGCCTAATGTAAGCGGAGATGCCGGGCCAGAACACTGATTCTCTAGCTCGAAGGAAGCAGTGCTTGGAGAATCAGGTTTCTCATGGAGGCTGGCACGACGATCCTGCTGGCTTTTAGTACTAGGCCGTCCTCTAATGTGAGGTCGCATCGGAAGTTCCAAAACTCCCATAGTTGTTGCGGGCATTGCTTTCTATAAGGAGGCGAGCCGTTGAAGATGGTATTCTTCAGTAGATTCATGGTAGGATCTTGTGCTGTGGAGGATTTCACTGCTGTTAGGTTAATGGGGTGGATATGAAGTGGATGTTACGCTGTGATGCAAGGTCGTCCGTCATATTCTCAGCATTGTGTGCTGCTTTCTTGCGACACACTCGTGACAGGGCTTCAGCAACTTGGATAGATCTACCCTGCTTGTACTGGACATTGACGTCAAATCGCAGGCATCTAAGGAGTAGCCTCTGCAACAGGTTTCGATCGAGCAGGTAGTAATCAAACTTCTTTAGGCCATATGTGACTGCCAGGCACTCGTGCTCAAGGTTTGAATATCTGGCCTCGGTGTCAATGAGTGACCGGGACGCCATGGCGACAATGTGTTCATTGTCTTGAGAGTCTAATTGTCTCAGCCAGGGCCCCAATGCCTGTTTTGCTTGCGTCGCACTGAAGGAGCGTGGGTGTATTCGGATCTGGATCGTAATAGGAAATGAGCTTGAATGTGCCGAGTTCTTGCTTAATCCTATCGAGTGCCTGCTGATGGTGGGACTCCCAGCTAAAATGGACGTGCTTCTTGGTAAGCTCTCTTAGTGGTGATGATAGGTCAGCTAGCTTTGTCGAGAAGCTGTTCAGGTAGGTTGCCATGCCCAGGATGGTCTGAAGCTCTCCCATGTTTGATGGGCTCCTCATGTTGCGGATTGCTTCGAGTTTCTCCTTTGCTGGTTGGGATTCTCAGTCAGAATGTGCCCATAGAAGTCGACTTGTGTCTACTTGAACTGCAGCTTTTCAGAGTTTAGGCTGACGTTGTGTTTGCGAAGAAGAAGGAAAGCTTGATTATGCTCTGATTCGGTTTAGCCGCAAACCACGATGTCGTCAGCAATCCCCATTACATTGGGGATTCACTTGTATACTTCATCGAGTTTGCGTTAGAAGATGTCTTGGGAGAGCTTGACCCCGAAGGGTTATCGTTGAAAACGGTACCGTCCGAAGGGGGTATTGAAGGTGCACAGCAGGCTTGATTTGTGGTCCAAGGCTACGTGCCAATAACCTTTCTTTATGTCAACAACGGAGAAGAACTTCTTTCCATGTAGCTGCGGCAGGAGCTCATCGATGCTACGAGTGTGATAGTGCTTTCAACGTATATTCATGTTGAGGACCTTAGGGTCAAGGCAAAGCCTAATCTTCTTTTTGCCTTCGGGTGATTCGGTCACGGCTGTGATGACATTGTCTGTGATCATTTTGTCTAGTTCCTCCTTGTATAAGGATAGTATGGGGACTGGAACGGTGCGTGGCGGGTGGATGACGGGAACAGGATGGTCGATTAGCTGAATGCTCTACGTCTCTCCCGGGAAACAGCCTAACCTATCAAAGCAATCTTCAGCTTCTGTCTCGGTTTGCGGAATGGTTTTAACTTCATCTAAATTTGCTGATATTATTCCCAGGTCTTGGCACTGTCGGTACCCCAGCATGATTGGGCTTCGTGGGGCTTCCATGATGTTGAACTTGACATTGGCTGACTTCTCCTTAACTCTTTTTCTACCGGCGATTTGGTAGCCTTTTTTGCAATTTCCGGAGGGTAGGAGGTCAAATCGACCTGCCTACTCCATATAAGGGGTTTACCACGGAGATTTCGCTGGTTCACAACACCAAAAGCTTTATCTTTGTTGTCACGCTTGTCACGCTAGCTGTTGTTTACTTCTAAACGATCACTGCAGCTACATTTGGTTACTTATTTGATTTATAAGTGTGTTTTTCGAGCCATTTTCCACCTCAGAAGCCCCCTGCCTGGCATCATAAAGCTAGGTTGATGGGTAGAGGCAATCCTTTGAAAGAAAACAGAACTGAGAAGCAATTTCACACGAAACGGACCGCTCAAAGTATTCGAGCGAGTGACGGCAATTCATGGAGTGAAGTTGTGTCTTACGTCGTTTTGAGAGTGGATTCAGGGAACTGGCATGGCAATTTTGGCGAGTTTTCACTTGTAAATAATGCAATTGGTGCAATATTTTGCCAGCTGGAACGGGTGGCTCGACACTTATAAAAGATATGTGAAATGGAAATTGGCGAACTTCCATGCTGCTGTTAGACAAGAATATCCCAGAATTCCTTTGGGTCACAAACGTGAAAATTACAGACCGTGAGAGCAACTGAAATCAAATAGCGTTAACCACGTCGCGCTGAAGGAGTGAGCAGGAAAAGTGGAACAAATTGCAAGAGGTGGAGTCGAAATTTGCTGCCAATGTAAACTTTTAACTTCAACAGGAATTTTTGTCTGAAAAACTTCAAGACAAGGTTGCGTGAATTTTGGTGTTGTCCGAGGGCGATTTTGGTTTTTAAAGGGAATAAACAGTCATATTTTAATTGAAAGCTGGGAATTTCGGTCAAGTTCCAGGGTGATAAAGACTCAAAAAGTGACCTTTCGACAACGACAGTGGTTCATTTCAACCATAGTCCAGGATTTAGGAAAGTTGCGGGGTTTTCCGATATTATGACCGATATAATGGTGAACGGTAGGAAAAGAGTTAAAGGAGACCTTTAAGGTGGCGAAACCAAGGTTTTCTATCTCGGAGTCTCCATGTCCTCTAAGAACGTTGCTGCATGGAAGGAAGGTAATCGGGAATGAGAAGTGCTGGAGGTCTGTGTTGGTGATTACGCAGGCGTCTGCTCCCGTATCTACTTTCAGGCTCATGTTGTGGAGTTCATTAATGTTGACCTTGGCGTAGATCTTGTGTGGGTGGCTGTCGAGGACTTTTAGTGATATCTCTTCGGTTTGCTGGCCGTTTGTTAAATTGAGAGTTCCAAGAAATACATTAATGGGTTCTGTGTCGCTAGTGTCTTCTTCTGATTCTTCTTTATAAATGTGAAGAGGTACTCGTCCTCTAGGTGGATGTCTTGGCCCTGGTACTCTGGGCTACTCACGATCTGGTGAACTTTTAAAGGCGTTGTTGCATGTACACTCTTGCGTATTGGCCGGTCTTGCCGCAGTGTTTGCATTTTGAATTCTTGGCGGGGCAACTTACTGATCTGTCGTGGGTGTTTCCGCATCTGAAGCAGCCTTTTGATTTGAACTGAAACTGGCGAGGTTTTCTTCCGGTATGATCTCTTTGGTTTTGGTCGCCGTAGGAAGTTTGGTGTGTAAAGCTTTGTTTCGGTGGGTTCTTTTTAGTCGAATATGCAGATTTTTTTTAACCATGTGTACATCGGATTTCTCTTCACCTTTGGCAATTATCTTCATTTGTGCTTTAGTGGTTTCTTCGACTTTCGCCAGGTCGTAGACTGGAAACGGAACGATTCGCTCAAATGGTAAGCAATTTTCCGAAAGTTCGTTCCGAATGGAAAAAGATGACTACCTCTGGAGGTTGTCCACAATTTCCGTAAAGATTTTCCGGAAAATTACCTTACCATTTGACTTCAAACCGAAATTTCCGGATTTTTCTGACAAATGGTAAGCACCCGATTTCTCTGACTTAATGAAAACTACTCTCTTATCTCTTGGACAATGTGTCATTGTCATATTACCAGCTAAGAAGTAATTTTTGAATTAATACCATCGTTTGTTTCTTCGTGTCTTTCAATTCCGGCGTAGATTCTGTGTCAAATTTCTCCAAGTGCTTTTCATTATCCTAAGAATACTGTAGCGTTCCCAGAGCTAGAGCTGAGTTTAGCTAAAGCGATCAACTAGTCCAATAACGCAAACACTTTATAGTTTAATTCTTGATTGAAAATATTGAACGGTGAAAACTGCAACACAAATAAAAGACGACAAAAATGGTTATAGAGGAAAAAAAATACACTAACGGATAAAGGAATGGGAAACGGAAAACGGGAGAGTAAATGTAACTTACATGTGATGTATAACTCTGGGCGTAAGGAACAGACAAGTCTACGGGAGAAAATATAGAACAATAGTTGTCCAAAGGGGATGATAAGAAAAACGATACTCGAGGGTAAAAATAATAAATCGGATGAAGTAGATATACTTTATACTTTTCTGTCTGAAGCATCTCAGCGGTCCGGAATCCAAAATCCTTGAATCTGATTGGCTGATGGCGCGCACAGCAGCGGTCCGGATTTTCCCACCCGGACCCCGCGTACGGACCGCTGCTGAATTTGAAGCAAACTTGGAAGCGAGCGAGAACTTTCATCAAAGTGAAAGGGCAAAAATGGTGAAAATGATGTTTTATATCAACCATGAATGGTTGTTAAGTGGATGAAGGAACAAGCAGTGGGATTGAAATCGTTGCAATTTCTGAAAAAGGCGAGTACACACAATTAACTGAGTACACTTCCGAATTTAATTTTAAAGTTGTATCTTAGTTTATTTTAATACGCTATATATTGTTGCAAGTTTGGCGTAGTGAACTCCACTGATTTCGTGCTGTCAGTTTTTCCTTTTCTCTGGTACAATCGAGGTCTTTTCACGATTTAATCAAACAAGAAAGCACACCGACGCTTCTATTTTAATTGTTGTACATTCCGTCAGTCGGTGTTGTACAAATTTTGCGCTTGTTGTTGTTGCTGTTCATTGTTGTAGCGATAACCGTAGTTATACGAGCTTTACCATATTTTACTGCGTTTAATGGTTTCTTCCCGGCCGGCAAATAACATATATGTATGTCACGCGAGTAACGCACGAAGACTATCTAACGTCACAAATACTAAGAACTTTCTTCGTGATGTTTTCGGCTGTTTGAATTGTTGCAAAGTTGTTTAACAACAGTAGCTTTCCGGTTGTAGATTGCATTTAAACGACGCGAATATTTGGATAGTGTGCATATCTGGTTGCGTTCCTGCTTCCTATTGGCTTAGGCCAGTATTAGTGTCCCTTTTAGCCTGTGAAATAAGCCACAATGCCGGATGAAGTTGTTAGAAAGCGAAATGCAATACACCTTATTCCAAAATGGCGGCCAATTTATTATTCTTTTGTTTGCATGTTAATTAGCCCTCTTTGCCTCATTTTCATGCTGACGAGGCAAAGAGGGCTAATTAACATGCAAACAAAAGAATAATAAATTGGAGGCCATTTTGGAATAAGGTGTATGGTATATATTTACGTGTCTACAGTCACCTTATCACGCGACCGACATTACTAATTTTTGTCCGTGTAAGCTAGCTATGAACAGTGTTGTTTGAGCCTTGTGTGGTACGGTATTGGTTAATATTGGGAGTCTTTTAAAGTTTTATTATGAGTACTTAATTGCCAAAAAGTAAAAATCGACAGGCCGCTTTATCTGCTCACATAGGGGTGTACTGGAGGATTAAAGTGCGGTCCTTGGAGCAGTTAGAAGACAATGAAGTAACAGGATACAAATCCACTTAGGAAGCCAAAGAAGTTGTAATAGGTACCTTAACGGTGTCCGCTTACGAAAAAGAAAAGTCACTTTATAATCGAGCATTCAGAATCATGACTGAAACTGGCACAAAACCAGAGGAAGCAAACTATTACAACGTCCAAGCAGTTAAGTGTTATTCGAATGGAGAATATTCCAAAGCTAAAGATTATTTAGAGAAAGCTCTTGTCATCACAAGGGCGATTGGCGACAGAAAAGGAGTGGCAGTATGTTGCGGAAACCTGGGGGCTGTGCTTCAATCTCTTTGCGACTATGATAAAGCCAAAGAATATATCGAGAAAGCACGTGTGATCAGACAAGAAATTGGCGACAGAGAAGGAGAGGCAGTAGATTATGGAAACCTGGGAAGTGTGGCTTGTTCCCTTGGCAATTATGGTCAGGCGAAAGAGTATCGCGAGAAAGCACTTTTGATCAGCATAGAAATTGGTGACAAACAAGGGGAAGCAGAGAATTGGAGAAACCTTGGAGTTGTGTGTTATTTTCTTGGGGAGTACGGCAAGGCTAAAGATTATGCACAGAAAGCACTTGCGATGTCAAAGGAAATTGGTGACAGAAAAGGCGAAGCTTCTTGTTGTGAAGATCTGGGATCTTTGTTTCAATCACGTGGACAGTATGGCGAGGCTAAAGAATATCTCCAGAAAGCGCTTGCGATCAACAAAGAGACCAAGGACAGAATCGGCGAAGGATCGTCATACGAAAAGCTGGGAATTGTGTTTATGTCTACTGCTCAGTATAACGAAGCCAAAGAAAATTTAGAGAAAGCCCTTGAAATCAGAAAAGAAATAAACGACAGAGGAGGAGAGGGTTCGTGTTACAGTAAGCTAGGAGACGTGTTTTTGTCTCTTCGCGAGTTTGGTAAAGCTAAAGAACATTACAAGAAAGCTCTTGCTATCAGAAAGGAAACTGGTGACAGACAAGGAGAGGCGGTGGATTACGCCAAACTAGGAACTCTGTTTTTATCCCTAAGGGACTTTGAGATGGCTAAAGAGTATTACGAGACAGCACTCCCGATACGAACAGAAGTTGGCGACAGAGAAGGGGAAGTAGCCGATTACTGCAACTTAGGGAATTCGTATTTTTCTATGAAGAATTATGACAAGGCTAAAGAAATTCTTGAGAAAGCACTCGCGATTGCAAGGGTAATTGGCTACAAAAAAGGGGAAGGCTCTTGCTACGCAAACCTGGGAGATGTTTTTAGTGGTCTTGGCGAAAAATTCAAGGCTAAAGGATTTTATGAAAAGGCACTAGCAGTCAGAAAGGATATTGGAGACAAGGAGGGAGAAGCAGCTGATTATGGAAATATAGGATCAATGCTTCGCTGTCTTGGGGAGCATGACAGGGCTGAAGAATATTTGGAAAGGTCGCATTCCATTGCAAGAGAAATTGCCGATAAACAAGCGGAAGCAGCAGCCTACGAAAGCCTGGGACTTTTGTTCCGAGATCGTGGGAATTTCGATAAGGCAAAAGAATTCCTGACGAACGCACTTGCGATCAGACGAGAAATGGGCAACAGAAGCAAAGAAGATCAGGATTACAGAATCCTAGGTACTGTATTCCTCTTAAAGGGAGAGTGTGGCAAAGCTGAAGAATATTTTGAGAAAGCTGCTGTCATCAGAAAAGAAATTGGAAGACCAAAAGATGCAGCCGATTATGTAAACCGAGGAATACTGTTTCGTTCCCTTGGTGACTACGGAAAGGCGATAAAATATCACGAGAAAGCACTTTTTTGCAGTAAGGAAGCTGGCGACAGAGAGGGAGAAGTAGGAAGTCGCGGAAACCTTGCTACAGTGTTTGAATCTCTTGGAGAATATGACAAGGCCAAGGAACATTTCGAGAAAGCGCTTGCAATCAGCAGAGATCTTGGTCTTAGAATAGAAGAGAGCTCGTGTTTAGAAGGCCTGGGAACAGTGTTTGTAGGTCTAGGAGAATATCACAGGGCTAAAGAATGCCACGAGAAAGCACTTGCAGCCAAGAAGGAAATTGGCCACAGAAGAGGAGAAGGAACATGCAGTGGCAACTTAGGAATTCTCTTCAGCTGTATGGGAGACAGTGACAGGTCTAAAGAACATTATGAAAAAGCACTTGCGATTGCTGAAGAAATTGGTGACAGAGATGGAGAAGCAGCAAGTTATGGTAACCTGGGGACTCTGTTTTATGAAAATGGAGAATATAGCAAGGCAAGAGAATATCACAATAAAGCAGTTACAATATACAAGAGTATTGGAAACTTTGAAGGGGAGATAGCGTGCCTCGAAGGTCTTGCACTGGACAGTATATCCGAGGAAAACTGGGAAGAGGCTATTTCAAACGTCCTTGAATGCATCAATGAGAGCGAGAAAAAGCGACAGCTAGTGAAAAACGATGATCAGTTGAGCATAAGTTTTTCCGATGTCCACAAATCTCATTTCAAGCTACTCAGTCAAATGCTTCATGCTCAAAGAGATCATTTTCAAGCTCTCATAACTGAAGATTTTAGCCGTGCCAGGGCACTTTCAGACATGATGTTATCGCAATACTGCGTTGGAAACAAACTGTCTACGTATACCAATCGAGAGACCATTGAGAACATGACGCAAGAGGGGAACTGTTGTGTTCTTTACACCTGTTACCGTTTCTTTTGTATTCGTCTATGGATTGTAAGGCCAAACAAGGAGACTATTTTTCGACAAATAGACGTTAATAGCCATGCTGGCGATGAAGGATCTTTAAGAGACTTAAACCAATTTTTGAGAAAGGACATCATTTTCAGAAGAAACAGACCTTTAATGACAGAGAATTGCGAAGATCGATCCCTGCCTCGTGTACATGATTGTCAGCCAAATGGTTGGTCACCCCAGAAAGACACATCTGCAGCTCTACGACCGATGGAGGAAGATGATGACGAAGAACAAGAGGCAAGTCTTTCCTTTTATCACAAATTGATTATAACACCTGTGGCTGAGTTACTCGAGGAACCTGAAATCCTGATCGTTCCAGATCGTTCCCTGTACAAGGTTCCATTCGCAGCGCTAAAAAATGAAAGTGGGAGGTATTTATCTGAGAATTTCAGGATCCGCCTCGTTCCTTCTTTGCTCTCGCTAAAGATCATCCAGGATAGTCCCGCAGACTATCATAGTCAGACTGGTGCACTGATAGTGGGTGATCCTGAGGTTGGTGTTGTGATTTACAAGGGAAGCGCTGAACGGTTGAAGCCCTTGCCTTGTGCAAGAAAGGAAGCAGAGATGATCGGGCGTCTTTTGGGTACTCAGCCTTTGATAGGAAAGGACGCAACTAAGCAGGCGGTCCTTCGGAGGATAAACTCTGTAAGTCTCATCCATTTCGCTGCCCATGGCGATGCTGAAAGAGGGGAAATTGCCTTAGCTCCGCTGAGTCCTACTGATAAGATTCCAGAAGAAGAAGGCTACTTATTGACAATGTCCGACATTTCAAGAGTCCAGCTACGTGCCAAGCTGGTAGTCCTTAGCTGTTGTCACAGTGCAAGTGGTCAAATACGATCGGAGGGAGTTGTTGGAATCGCTCGAGCCTTCCTTGGATCAGGTGCACGTTCCGTGTTGGTAGCACTTTGGGCTTTAGAAGACAGTGCAACAGAACAACTGATGAGTCGTTTCTACGAGAACCTTGTTCGCGGGGTCAGTGTCAGTGAATCTCTCCATCAGGCCACGAAGTGGATGAGAAGAAGCGGTTATTCTAATGTGAGAGACTGGGCACCATTTGTGCTGCTGGGAGATAATGTCACATTTGACTTCCAAAGAGGTCAGTGTCTGTTTAATTTTGATTACAGGAGACAGATGGTTAATACTAATTTCATTTCATTTGAATGAAATGTTTAAAGTCAGGCTAAAACATTGCTCTTCTCAAACACAGTACCAATTGAATATTTGAGAAAAAAGATGTCTGCAACATGGGCGAGACTTCTCTTCCACTGAAATTTCATCTCGGCTTCTTACAAAAGCCAGGGTCAGAAATGAGTGTGGGTTTTTACATATTATGAAACTCCACCATGCGGCTACCTCGTTAACGCGGGCATGTTTTTTCGTGCCGGCGAAATGACCATACTATTTCCCATATGAAACCAGTTAATGCAGCCAGCGGCCACATTTTGAAAAGTGTATATTCTTCTATAAATTAAATATCGTCGACAAGGCCACTCAAATCAAATGTAAATTGTAAAGGACAGGCATGCAAGTGACAGATCAGGAGAAACAATAATGATATTCTATTGACTTGAGTTTGAGGCCATTGCTTTGAAAAGTATACCTCGTATAACACTTTTGTAATAGTCAGTTACTTTTTATTTTACTTGACAAAGACCAGCCAGCCAGTTGGCTGTCGTACTTGCGGAGTTCCACTGTAGGTTTTTCATGTAGCAGTGATGTTTTGGGAAATTTAGGATCTCGAGAACGAGAGGATTGTTGAAAGTAGCGAGGTCCCCATTGTAGGTTAATCATTTCCATATTGTTGTTAAAATTATCTGTCACTTGTCTATGATGCGAACAGTTCTATATGTCCCTTCCCTGGTCTTGCAAAAGATAATTGATGCTCTAATATAGATCACATGGCAACATTGGGAGTCAATTAGATGATAAGGCGATGCCTTTCATGATGAGGTAATTTGCAATGTCTCTTAACATTACTTAACGCATATTTAAAATGTTTTCCCTAAAAGGTTTGATTTTTTACAATCTGCGGTTTTAAGTGTCGTATTTGTTTGATAGGCGCAGGTATTTCAGAGAAAAGGCCTGAACAAGACTAAGTGAAAGACCCAGATAACGATGTGCATGGAGAGCTCTATGGACACCTTGAGGCCCATTTACGTAGTGTTGAAGAAAAGTCGCAAAAAAAAACAACAACAACACGGGCTTCTCACGATTGCTGCAAGAAAAACTGTTACAAGGCTAGAAATAGTTATAACCATACACTTTAGTTTCATTTAGATATATTTCCTAGGATTTTAACCAGTATGGCATTTTAACTGGTACTAAGTATCACCGTG
>JAEMWC010000776.1:22500-110000 GCA_016490735.1 Pachyseris speciosa
TATCAAGACGAAGAGTTGCCGCTCTTTCTTTTCTTTTATAAAAGAACATCATCAATGATGTGAACAACAACTCTAATAATTCAACCACTGTCAACGCCGATATTCCCACGAACAGGCCCAGCTGGCTGCCAATGTCGTAGCAAGGACTCTTCAGCTGTGAAGGGAAGAGTAAAGTGAAAGTCTTAAGTTACCATGGTTTTTTCAGTGTTTCATGAGTGCTGGCATTTCTGTGGTCTGTTATTTCCAGACCAGGGAAATGTTACTGACGTTGAAACTGAAATTAATTCATCTGTGACTTGAAGCTTCATGACTGAACTGAAATAACGCGTACGCTTGTCGAAATATCCGGTTCATTGGTGTACAATAAAGATCGGGTTAGTTTCTGTGGTGCTGCGTCGGTGGCGGAGTGAAACAAGGGAATTTGCCTTATCAACGGAGCTCATAACGTAAATTGACCATCGTAAAGACATTCAAAAAGCTGATGTTTCGAGCGTTAGCCATTCGTCAGAGGGAATCCGATTTGCCCAGGTGTATTATTCGCTCTGACAAAGCGCTAACGCTCGAGACGTCAGCTTTTTTAATCTCTTTACGGTGGTCAATTTACATTCTCAACTCCGTTGATAAACCAAATTCTCGTGTTCTACAATAAAAAAGGGTTGGAATGGATTTGCCTAATTTCCATCTATTCGTTAACATGCTAACGATCATGAATAAATTCCGCCTACCCTGATATAAGAAATACTTTGCGAACACAAAACGTATTCGGAAACCATCTATTTCGATTGGCCAACCTCGTTCCCATGTTGTTTCATTTCCCAACCCCTCGGAAAGTGGTTGCCTAGGGGCACGCCGTCGAAACCTCAGGCAATTTTCAATGAGTTGTTTGGGTCTTACAACCGCTGGACTTTTTGATGTTTCGTACGTTCATAAAAACAGTAAAAAAAAAAACTTGGACACAACGGGATTTACATGGCTTACCGTGTGAGTAGGCTTTTCGGTATAATACGCTCTTGTGAACATTAATCAGTTGAAGATTCTTTCTGATGTAAAACACACAGACACATAAAAATGAATTAATCGTTTTTCATTTCATTACAAAAGAACTCACCAGATCAGTGCTATCTGCTCTCAAGCCCCCGTCAGTGTTTTCCTCTTTTTGTAATGGAAAGACGGCTTAAAGGAACAGTATCCCGATTCTGCGCATGCTTAAAATTTTGATTCACGAAATCAAAAGATGCGAGAAGAAAAAACTTCGTTCAAAAATCCGTTTGCATCGTGCTCAGTTGAGTTCGATATTACTCTAAATCTTCTCAGAATTATAAATTAATGATACATAGTTCTTGTTGGGTAGCAATTTTCGTGCAATCAGGATTTTTTGGAGTTGTTTTTAATGCCATTGGCCGGAAGAACGAGAGGAGGAAAACGCTATGGCGCCGGTTGAAGGCTTCTTTCTCCCGCCTGCTTCCACAAAAGCTCAGATAATCGTGAAAGGAATGAGCAGAGATGGAACCAGCAGCATAGCGGAATATTACAAAAATAAAGCAATCCATGAGACATGAAAACGGCTAAAGGAATGGTGTCTGTATTCCACCGATACAGCCTTCGCCCAGCATTTGCTGCCGCTGGAAATGCGAAGGAGAGCAAGCTAAAGTGAAATCTTCGTCATTCATCCGACAAAATGTAAACAAACAATTAAGCATGCGTAAAAATTCCTAAGCGGAGTTGTATTTCTCGTTATAAAATCATTTGGGTCTCTCCTCTCTTTCCGAACAACCGTTGAGGAAAGGCCAAAGCCTGACAAGATTCCCGTCAAGCGGGAGACTTTTGCAAATTATTCCACGTTTCAAAAGTAGTTTCCTGATGTTAAATGCGATGCTCGAACATTATCTTACTGCAGTTTGAAGCTTAAGACATGTTCTATTTGAAAATATGAATGAATCTTTTTAAACATGAAATGAAAACTCATCAAACGCTTACGCGGCTACATCTGAACTCTTCACAGTCGAGCGAACTGGTTGCGTGAAAATTCATAACTCGCGTTATATTTCTGCTTTTATAGTCATTTTGGTCTCTTTGGAAAGCTACAGAAGTGAACTATTTGAATTGCCGAACGACCGTTCATGAAAGCGCTAAATGAAGATCACAATTTGTTTCATGTTAGTTAATAAAGAACGTGACGAGGTTTTCGCTAAGCGGCACGTTTGAAAATTATGAGCGTTTGGAAATTTACTTAGCGGCGTTTAATTCCATGTTCCAACGTAATTTTTACATGGTTTTAAAGCTCAAGACATGTTATATTTGAAACTGTGACTGAATTTTCTACAGATGAAAAGTAAAAGCCACAAACACTTACGTGTTTAACATATGAAGTCTTCACAGTATCCCGCAAGTTCTGTGAAACGACACAGTTTTTATGCTGCTTATGAAGCTAAAACTTAAGTAGTATTTGTCGTTGAAGAATGATTTCGCTAACTTTGCAAAGTTTAACAAATGTAGTTTCTGTATTTCCGATTGACGGTTAAAGCATTCAGAATTAATCGCGTTTCTCACCGTAAAAACATGAGTGAGGTAAATTCAGGAGGTTTCTATAACGCGAACAAAGGATGTAAACCGATCGATCAACGCCATCTTGGCGCCTCAATATGTGACAGTTCTATTGTTTTTTTGACAGATACCAGATGACGTTCGCGCGTGCGCATTATCGGGACAGTGTCCCTTAAACGTTGGCGCAGGAGTAGAAATTGTAAACACAGGATCTCAGGCGTTTAGCGATTTGGTTGCTCTGTAGACCTAAGTAAGGTAACAGGATGATTATATCTTTCTTTGGAACTGAAAGAAAGATATAATCATCCTGTTACCTTACTTAGGTCTACAGAGCAACCAAATCGCTAAACGCCTGAGATCCTGTGTTTACAATTTCTACTCCTGCGTCAACCTTAAGATAGTTTTTCAGAACACTCTCCGCATCAAGTCTTTCTTTCCTTACAAGGACCGCTTAAACCGCTCTCAGAAGTCTAAAGTCATTTATAAGGCCGGTTGCTGGGTCTGCACTGATTTTTACATAGGTAAGACAAAAAGAAGACTTCATGAAAGGAAAACTGAACATTTTACAGGGGCACCCAACGACTAGTTTCGGTACTGATCTGTTCGGTAGAGGGTAGTTCGCCTTGGGCTTTCGGCGTCGATTAAAGAGTGCAATTGGATTTTTGTCACTAAAACGTGTCCTAAAAGATTCGCAATGGGGAAATCATAGCCCCTGAGGTTTTCGGAAAGGTCGTAATCGCTGTTTTTGGCAGTGGAAACGTCAGCTAGCATTTTCGGAAAGAAAATTGTTCCCTACAAAGTTCGTGAAAAGTACAATTCAGCTTGCATTTCTCAAAGGAAGATTTTGTTCCCTAACATTTTCGGTCAATTACAATTTCAGCTAGGGAATCCGAACAGCTGAAATTCTTCTAGCTCATGAAAACATCACTTTAAACAGACTTCAAAGACCATAAGGTACTTAAAAAAGCCTTTCTACAGCTTTTGGTTGATTTGGCTCGTTGGGTGACTCTGATTTCAAGGCCCTCGCTAAAAATGACCACACACCAGCTATTATTGTTGACCACGTTAAAAACCACCGGACACAACATCAAGTGGGATCATTTTGACATTTTAGCGTCGGGCAAAACCGATTATCATTGCAAAATTAAGGAAACTTTATTTATCCAAGAACTTAAGCCAGCTTCAATTTCCGCCAGTTTATGCCCCGGAAACCACTCCTTTATTCTATGAACTGATTTGGGGCTGAAGCAGGAATTACCCGGAAACCACTCCTTCACGCTATCAACTGATTTGGGGGTGAAGCAGGAATTATTTGACGAAACGTTGAATTTGGGGGGCTAACGAAGTTAACGTTAAATACAGGGGCCCCAAAATTAAACACTGCTAGTTGTAAATTGCTACTTACTCACATCCTGAGCGCAAATAATGCATGGCGTGTTTTTGCTGTTCAATCCCTAAACAGTCAGTAAGATGAGAAGAGTTCCTTTAAGTTATCTTGTTCAACTTCCCGAGGAAGTCTTGGACAGGACGGCGAGATGAAGGAATTTTGAAAAGAAAAACAACATTATCGCTGTGCCCTCTTCGATAACTTCCGGAGCGGAAAAACGTTGTGCGCAGCTTTCTGCGCATCACCCCTCGAGAGCTTTTCGCTGGCTCTTGTTTGTCTTTGGAATGAAATCGAACATGATGCCGTGAGAGCGTTCGCACCTTGCGAAGTTTGTGTTTTTATTTTTCTATCATTTTATTTTTCGCCTGACTAAAGCACATTGAATTTTGCCAACTAGCGTTAGACGAGAGAAGAAATAAGCCGTGGAATTAAAGGTTTTGAAATTTCCTAAAAGGCGAGTATTCATGTGATGTGAGTATGTTTGTGATCAAGGGAATTAAGATTTTTTTTCCATCGTTGGGTCGTTAAGTTTGCAAACAACTGCTTGTTAGTGTAGCGTTCAGTCCTAAATCATTTTTTTTACATAGCTTTTACATTTTCCTGATGGTTCATCTGTTATAGCTATTTTTCATTTAATTGTTAATTTTTTATTTGCCCAGGGCCCCCATTAATAACAGCTTCAGCTGACGGGTTTACCCTGGTAAAATATCTTGTTATTATTATTATTATTGTTATTATTATCATCATCATTATCATCATCATCATCATCATCATCATCATCATCATTATTATTATTATTATTATCAGTTTAATCGCATTGCGGACTGCTTTGGAGATGGTGATCCACTGAAACAGTTAGCTTGTCACGCGGGTAAAAAAAATTGAAAGATGTTTAAAAATTGATAATTCAGAGAAGTTGAAAAGTGTGTTCCTGTAAAAGCACTGTGCTTGGGATAAAAACCAAGGCTGGTCGGCCACTTTCTTCGATAGAGTCAGGTCGTTTTAATCATTTTCTCGTTCAGCCTCAACACAACTAATAGGATGTTTTACGTTTATTTAATTAAGTAAAAAAAAGGGGGAATGCAGTTGCATAACCTTTCTGAAATTGAAGGACAAGAAGGGTATATGTACTGCTACTTATTTCTCTGGAATTGTTATCGCTGAGTACCAAGAGGGTGTGGACAAAACGTGGCCTAGGCCATGGCCTACCCTATGGCCTACCCTATGGCCTACCGGTGGTCGATTTTTTAAAACTCGGTTCAGCATTGCGGGAAATCTGTGTAAACAACGTTCTCCATCAATCTGTAATTACGTGTTTTACATACCTCGCCACAGGGTGCAGAGGAGTTCTGTTCGATCATACACGACAAAGTCTCACCTTGTTAATTCCAAAATATGTTTACTTTGTACGATAAAGATTGTTGAAATAAAATCCTTCTGATTTGCGAATGTTTTCTGCTTCCATATCCTTCTATATCCCCCGATCTTGTCTCTTTCTGGTACGGTTTCGGCAATGTTTATTTGCATGTACCGCGGACCAAAGTACTGTGGGCGCGCACGGTTACAAAAGGTTGGCTTACAGTACAAGAAGAGTAAAGGGAGGAAACCGATTTAGGCTCAATTTTTCGATTCCCTGTAACTAACACGAAATTCAATGAAAAGGCCTCATTTTTCGTATATGGCTTGGAATTTTCACTTTTTAGCCAAATTGAACAAGAATTCTGTTGAAACGGTCGGAAAACTAACATTTTTGGCAAAGGAGATTTACGGCCTCATCACACCGCTTTCGTTCAATGTGCACCGCAACAACTGGTGACGGAAATGACGTATAGTGTGTGACCTCGCAGAATAAACGTGTTGGAAGTACTCGCTGGCGGTCTCTATTTGTGTTTCGGGGTTCTACAGTAAGCGACAAGGATCGTTCTTTTTCACTCGCGGTTTCGTGGAGGTATTTGTCGAGATTTTTCTCTTTTCAACGGCGGTTTATAAGCGGCGGCGAGATGAGCGGAGCTATCGCTAGTGCTTCAACCAGCGAGTCGGGAGGTGTTGGAAGCGTTTCTGTTTCCCTAGGTGTCGGTTCGGTAGAAACACTGGTTTCGCAGACACTTGATGACTACTTCGTTCCAAAGGCAAACGTTCCGTTTGAGAGGCACATGTTTCTGCAGATTGCACAGGAAATCAGTGAAACCGTTGATCAGTTTGTTTGTCGGCTTCGTCAGCGTGCGGTTAGCCGTGACTTCGGTGCCCGGGCTTCGGTGATAGAGAAGACCACTATATTCGAGATCATGTCATAGACAAGTGAACATTCGACACATATGCGTCGGACGTTTTCAGAAAAGGAGGAGACTTTGATGCTCGAAGGTTTAATAATAATAATAATAATAATAATAATAATAATAATAATAATAATAATAATAATAATAATAACCTTTATTTACCCTCGGTAGTATTTATAGCACAAAGGCTAGTGGGGCCGAGCAAATACAGAAACAAATAAAGTGAAATTAAATCAGCTCAACTCAAATCAAATGTTGGTTTTTGGGGAGAGGGGAAAACCGGAGTACCCGGAGGAAAATCTCTCGGAGCAGAGTAGAGAACCAACAAACTCAGCCCACTTATGACACCGAGTCCGGGAATCGAACCCGGGCCACATTGGTGGAAGGCGAGCGCTCTCACCACTACGCCAACCCTGCTCACTTCCCGAACAAAACTTACCTTCTGAGTGAAATGTATTGTGATTTCGAACTTCCTTCTGAAACTCTGTTTTTTGCAGAGCTTACACGAGCCAGGGCTCTAGCAGACTTGCTGTCAGCCCTGCACTGCGTGAGAGGCAATTGGTCCGCTTTTTCAACCCTGCTTGGATTGGAGAGGATTGTGGAGAAAGAAAGCAACCGTGTTCTTCTCTACATTTCTTATGCTTCTAATTTTATCTCTGTTTGGATTCTCAAACCAAAGGAAGCAACAGTTTTCAGAAAAATAGATATAAAGGGCCATTCCACTGGTGAAGGATCTATAAACAATTTGGAAATGTTCTTAGGTAAAGGTATTACATTCAGAACGTCTAACATTCCCCCGCAAGATCACTATGAAGATCGATCCTCGTTTTCAAAAGAAACCGTCTGTCAGCCCACAAGACATTCGTCAACCAAGGAAGAAGGCCGTGGAGCTTGCCGCTCGTAGAAGAAGATCCATAGGAGGACCTAGAGTCCGAACCGATCAGCGCTCCTGTGGCTGAGACACTGGATGAACCTGAAGTCATCATTGTTCCTGATCGCTACTTTTACCACATTCCGTTTGCAGCGCTAAAGAACGAAAGCGGAAAGTATCTATCAGAGACCTTCAGGATTCCCTTGGTTCCCTCTTTAGCGACTCTGAAGCTCATTCAGGACAGTCCAGCAGATTATCACAGCCACGCTGGTGCACTGATAGTGGGTGATCCTGAGGTTGGTGTTGTAATGTACAAAGGTCGTCCTGAAAGGGTACCGCCATTACCTTGTGCAAGAAGGGAAGTAGAGAAGATTGGCCGACTGTTGGAAACTCAGCCTTTCTTAGGAATTAAAGAAGCAACTAAGTAAGCGGTGCTTAAAAGGATAAACTTGGTGAGTCTAATCCATTTTGCTGCCCATGGTAATGCAGAGAGAGGGGAAACTGCTCTTGCTCCTCCAAGATCGTCTAATGGGACGCCGCAAGAAGAAGAGTACTTACTGACAATGTCTGACATCTCACAAGTTCGCTTGAGCTGAGCAAAACCGGTCGTGCTCAGCTGTTGTCACAGTGCAAGTGAACAGGTTAGAGTCGAGGGAGTTGTTGGAATCGCTCGAGCTTTCTTAGGATCTGGTGCTCGCTTCGTGTTCGTATAGCATTTTGGGCCTTAGAAGACACTGCAACAGAGCCTGAAGAGTCATTTCTACTAGCACCTGGTTCGTGGGGAAAGTGCCAGTGAATCTTTTCACCAGGCCATGAAGTGGATGAGAAGAAGCGGATATTCCGAAGTGAGAGACTGGGCACCATTTATGCTGATTGGAGATGACGTAGCATTTGAAAATGGAGGGTCAGGGGTTTTAAGTGTCTTTTGCAATTAAGATTCATCTTCATGAACTGATTCTTTCCAACTCACTGTTATTTGGTTAGGTTAGGGGTACTGTCACGCCAGTTCTTCTTATAAGTTTGTTCAAATTTTGAGGAAGTACTTTTTCTGTTACATGAATGGCCTGGGTAACACGAAGAGGCATATTTCTAATTATCACGGGGACGGAAAAGAAACTAGTATTATAACATAGCTGGTAAATTCGTGTGGTCAAATTCAATTGCGCGAGCGTGTTTCATATTCCTATTGTGCATGCATGCATGGGTAACACGAAGAGGCATATTTCTAATTATCACGGGGACGGAAAAGAAACTAGTATTATAACATAGCTGGTAAATTCGTGTGGTCAAATTCAATTGCGCGAGCGTGTTTCATATTCCTATTGTGCATGCATGCATGGGTAACACGAAGAGGCATATTTCTAATTATCACGGGGACGGAAAAGAAACTAGTATTATAACATAGCTGGTAAATTCGTGTGGTCAAATTCAATTGCGCGAGCGTGTTTCATATTCCTATTGTGCATGCATGCATGGGTAACACGAAGAGGCATATTTCTAATTATCACGGGGACGGAAAAGAAACTAGTATTATAACATAGCTGGTAAATTCGTGTGGTCAAATTCAATTGCGCGAGCGTGTTTCATATTCCTATTGTGCATGCATGCATGGGTAACACGAAGAGGCATATTTCTAATTATCACGGGGACGGAAAAGAAACTAGTATTATAACATAGCTGGTAAATTCGTGTGGTCAAATTCAATTGCGCGAGCGTGTTTCATATTCCTATTGTGCATGCATGCATGGGTAACACGAAGAGGCATATTTCTAATTATCACGGGGACGGAAAAGAAACTAGTATTATAACATAGCTGGTAAATTCGTGTGGTCAAATTCAATTGCGCGAGCGTGTTTCATATTCCTATTGTGCATGCATGCATGGGTAACACGAAGAGGCATATTTCTAATTATCACGGGGACGGAAAAGAAACTAGTATTATAACATAGCTGGTAAATTCGTGTGGTCAAATTCAATTGCGCGAGCGTGTTTCATATTCCTATTGTGCATGCATGCATGGGTAACACGAAGAGGCATATTTCTAATTATCACGGGGACGGAAAAGAAACTAGTATTATAACATAGCTGGTAAATTCGTGTGGTCAAATTCAATTGCGCGAGCGTGTTTCATATTCCTATTGTGCATGCATGCATGGGTAACACGAAGAGGCATATTTCTAATTATCACGGGGACGGAAAAGAAACTAGTATTATAACATAGCTGGTAAATTCGTGTGGTCAAATTCAATTGCGCGAGCGTGTTTCATATTCCTATTGTGCATGCATGCATGGGTAACACGAAGAGGCATATTTCTAATTATCACGGGGACGGAAAAGAAACTAGTATTATAACATAGCTGGTAAATTCGTGTGGTCAAATTCAATTGCGCGAGCGTGTTTCATATTCCTATTGTGCATGCATGCATGGGTAACACGAAGAGGCATATTTCTAATTATCACGGGGACGGAAAAGAAACTAGTATTATAACATAGCTGGTAAATTCGTGTGGTCAAATTCAATTGCGCGAGCGTGTTTCATATTCCTATTGTGCATGCATGCATGGGTAACACGAAGAGGCATATTTCTAATTATCACGGGGACGGAAAAGAAACTAGTATTATAACATAGCTGGTAAATTCGTGTGGTCAAATTCAATTGCGCGAGCGTGTTTCATATTCCTATTGTGCATGCATGCATGGGTAACACGAAGAGGCATATTTCTAATTATCACGGGGACGGAAAAGAAACTAGTATTATAACATAGCTGGTAAATTCGTGTGGTCAAATTCAATTGCGCGAGCGTGTTTCATATTCCTATTGTGCATGCATGCATGGGTAACACGAAGAGGCATATTTCTAATTATCACGGGGACGGAAAAGAAACTAGTATTATAACATAGCTGGTAAATTCGTGTGGTCAAATTCAATTGCGCGAGCGTGTTTCATATTCCTATTGTGCATGCATGCATGGGTAACACGAAGAGGCATATTTCTAATTATCACGGGGACGGAAAAGAAACTAGTATTATAACATAGCTGGTAAATTCGTGTGGTCAAATTCAATTGCGCGAGCGTGTTTCATATTCCTATTGTGCATGCATGCATGGGTAACACGAAGAGGCATATTTCTAATTATCACGGGGACGGAAAAGAAACTAGTATTATAACATAGCTGGTAAATTCGTGTGGTCAAATTCAATTGCGCGAGCGTGTTTCATATTCCTATTGTGCATGCATGCATGGGTAACACGAAGAGGCATATTTCTAATTATCACGGGGACGGAAAAGAAACTAGTATTATAACATAGCTGGTAAATTCGTGTGGTCAAATTCAATTGCGCGAGCGTGTTTCATATTCCTATTGTGCATGCATGCATGGGTAACACGAAGAGGCATATTTCTAATTATCACGGGGACGGAAAAGAAACTAGTATTATAACATAGCTGGTAAATTCGTGTGGTCAAATTCAATTGCGCGAGCGTGTTTCATATTCCTATTGTGCATGCATGCATGGGTAACACGAAGAGGCATATTTCTAATTATCACGGGGACGGAAAAGAAACTAGTATTATAACATAGCTGGTAAATTCGTGTGGTCAAATTCAATTGCGCGAGCGTGTTTCATATTCCTATTGTGCATGCATGCATGGGTAACACGAAGAGGCATATTTCTAATTATCACGGGGACGGAAAAGAAACTAGTATTATAACATAGCTGGTAAATTCGTGTGGTCAAATTCAATTGCGCGAGCGTGTTTCATATTCCTATTGTGCATGCTGATGACGGAGCAGAGGGAATTGTTAATTAATTTATGGCAATTTTTCCAAGACACAATGACTTGCGTGCACTCGCCTTGACTTGCGATGACTTGAGCTCACTTTGGTCAAGATCAAGTTTGCACTCAAGTTTACAACATTTGGTCACCCAACCCAAGACAACACAAGTTGAGTGACGTCCACTCGTTGTTATAGCAGCCTATCAGCCAATGAAATACAGGATATGCATGCGGGGTTTTACATTTTGGCCGCTCGGGACTAGGCCCGTAGCCTTAAAATGCATTTTTTTGGCGACTTGCGTGCACTTGCGAGAAACTTTCCGTTTGGCCATCCAAAGCAAGTCACTACGCAAGTTCAGCTTACGACTACTTGCGATTCCGTTTGGACAGGGCTCAAGTCTAACAGGGACCGTCCATTGTTTATCGGGAGGGGTGATCACTGGATTCGATGCATGTTTGTCATTTTCAACTGACTGCATTGCTTGACCATTTAACCCACTCACCATTCTCCGAAACACATGACAATCGTCCATTTGCTTTGACGAAAGGCCATCGGTGGAGGTGTCAACTTTTAAGTTTTTTTGCCGTGGAGAGTTTACCTTATACACTGAGCTGGTAAAACTGAAAGTTCCTTAAAATAGGCATGCAGTTTTATCGACAACTAATTGGCCATGTTCTAAACGAGTAAGGGCCTGGGAACGAACCCAAACTTCATTGAAAATCAATGGCATTCAACTAAATCGATTCTCATATGAAAGGGTACCTCAAAATAAGTATTTTCAGCAAGTTGACCATGTTTGGTCGAAAAATCACCAGTTGACATGCATTTAGATGTTTAAAAAATCCCATACAAATCTCTGTATTTCGGAAAGTTTGTCCCTCCAAACCGTGATACAAAGTCTCTAATTTTCACAATTTTCAAAAGCTTTTGTTTTATCTCCAATTCAACTGAACAGCGTCAAAGTTGGTAAGGTGACCATTTTTGAGGTGCTCTTTCCTGCAGTGTAAACAACCTTTTCCTAATCGATAAATTTTAAAACTCATTCCCAGACCCTCACGTTTAGAACATGGCCAATAAGAATGAAACTCGATGAAAATATTGTTCAGAATTCGGCCCGGAACTGCTACATCAATGCAATTCTTATTCAAGGATTACACTATTAAAAGGATTATAACAAAATGCTGTTTTCAGGTTTCTGAAAATACTTTTATGTTGGATATCAGTCACAATAATATGAAGGGTTGGAGCCCGGGGCTGTAGCAGATAGAAAAAGGGAGGTACTTTGCCATTGCTTTTGTTTTGGAAGGAACATGCCGGAATGCTTCCATATGTCGTAGTCGCCTGCTCTTTAAAGCTGTGTTTTTCTCGCACAAAATATTGTCAAACTTAATTTCATTAGGCATCATTCCATTAATACATTTAAAAAGGAATCGGGGAATTGAATGTCTGACTTCTCAGTGACCACAAACTCGTCCCCAGCGTCTCTCCTCTTCCCGCCCCCTGGAGAGAGAGAGGGGCGGTAAGAGAAGAGACCCTGGAAAAGAAGTTGCAGTGACCAGAGATATATTTTTTAAACTGACGATACAAAGCCCCCAAAACCACGGTCATTGATTCATGGTTATACACTGATTAGTGGTAAAGACAAGGGCTGGTCAACGATTCAAGAACAACGGTATATATATTAACAGCACGAATCAAACCGGAAAAACTACTGCATTGACATAAGTAAGTCAAATAGAGTATTCCCTCACTATTGACTCACTTTCTGCATGGAAGATATGTCTCCGTAACTAAACCGAAAACTAACTGACATTTCAGTTTTGTCTTGTTTGATCTTTCCTGTTTCTCGACTGACGTCATAGAATGGCATAATTGTTTCGAATTTGATTCTTCTCGGATAATAGGAGAATTTCCATATTGAAGGCAGTGGTCAGAATTATTGTACAACTTTATACACAACAGAGTATTCAACGTAACACTGTAAACTTGTCGAAGAACCTGGTGATTTCGGTGAGACTGATTACTCTTTTTAATTATTTTTCAATTGAAAACTGTTAAAAATTATGGTTCCACCGTAGACTGCGAGCAGTCTCTAATTTCGGCCATGGATTGTGGGGCGGGCGGAGGGCTCGGGTCCTTACCATTTAAATGGAAAACCCGGAAATTCTGGTTGGAAAATGAAATGGTACATACCATTCCATTTGGAACGTTTCAGAAATAATAGGCCATCGGGTTAATCAATGCAAGTTTTCTTTTTCTTTTTGAGATTTCGTGATTGATGGTAGTACATTTCGTAATTTGTCCATTTTGCGTTTGGTCAAGCTGCAGCACTGAATATTTACACCGAAAATTCTACCCGAATGGATCGTGTAAATGGTCAGCGCCCCTCGTGTCGCGTCTCCTCGCAACTTAGCGCGCGCGTGTCTCTCGCTCACCCCACAATCTATCGCCGAAATTGGAGACTCACTCGGATTCGTAGTTCCGCCGAGGCTATACAGGTAATCATGTATCATCTGGGCATAACCTACCTGAAATAGTCTGGGATAAAAGCGGGGAAAAAGCGGTTTTTTTTCTTTGTAATGTAAGTCTATGGTTGTGTGATGTTAGTGACATATGGTAATTTTCTTTCGATTTCCTTGAATAGGAAAATTCACGACTTTTCACGCCAAGGTTCGGATTCCACTACTAATAAAATCGGACGAACAAACGTGGTAAGTACAAATAAATATGGGTTATCGCCCAAGCGTGAGGTCAAGCTGGCGGGATATTGGCCAAGTCCTTTTTTTGCTTGTTTATGAACCTCGACTTCGTCTCGTTCCATAAACACGCAAAAAAAAAAATAAATAAATAAAAAAAAAAAAAAAGAACGAGGCCCATATCCCGCAAGCCTCCTTCGCAGACGTCTTTGGGCTCGTTACGCGTTCCTTGCCCACGAACGTCTGCTGAACTGAACTGCCACTTCCGTTCGCGGCGGTTAGCCAATCATAGTTCGTTTTCCAATTTTTTGAAAGTAGGACTTCGACCCCGGGATTATTTTCATAGACGATGCACGTGAATCGGGTGTCGATTTCCATTCTTACGCAGCTCGGTATTGGTTTGTTCAAAACAAAGTCTAACCGCCGGCGAACGGAAGTGGCAGTTCAGTTCAGCAGACGGTCGTGGGGAAGGAACGCGTGACGAGCCCAAAGACGTCTGCGAAGGAGGCTAATATCCCGCCATCTTGACCGAACAAGCTTCGTCAATTCTTGGTTTTCACATGACGTCATCAGAAACTAAAACTCAAAAGTAAACAGACTTTTGCATTTTTATCTTCATCACGTAAAAGACATATTACAAATGTATCTGCTTCCATGTTTTTAGCTCGGTAGCGTGCTTTGTTTTTAAAATAGAGCAGTTTGAATTGCTAGTTTTTCACGGTGTGTGACACAACAGATGTCTGGCCACAAGCATATCACGTACATGAAAACATCGATTCACCGTGTGTTTTTGAGGTTTTAAAAGCCATATATGACAAGAGAACCGTCTATGTGAAAGTTTGCAGGCTCAAGAGAGTTAAGAAAGCCTTTGAGATAGCTAAAGCAAGTTCCAGATGTTTTTCACTCGTTTCCGGCCGCCATGTTGGAGCTCATCAAGATGGGCTCATATCGTTTCCATACTAAACCCAGTAAGTTTGAGTGGTACATTTTGACGAATAACTCGAGTACGGGACATCGCACAGCCCTGAAGCTTGAAAATATTGTTTATTTATTACTCTTCTACAATATCTCAATTTCTTGACTTTATCTATTGAATGGTTGACGATTTTATTTTTCTACTTGCGTGACGTACGCGTGACTGAAAACCAAAAATAAATGATTTATTATATGACTCAAAGGATGCTATTAAAAGACAATAAAAAGCGGGACGAACGGGCTATCCCGAGCGATCAAGATGGCTCCATATTGACCTCGCGGGTAGCCAATCACAGCAGGAGAATTGAATCATGATAAACTGTATTATTACCAGTTAAGGACAGGAATTGTATCTTAATAGGCGTAAACTTAAGATAAAGAGGCTTTTAAGGCTTTATAAGGCATAGGTGACTCAATTCCCTCTCTCGGCGCTCAAATGTCTGCTGAATGTGTTTCAAAAACAAACGCGAAACGGGAAAACGGGAAACGGGAAACGGGAAAAGTGCGTAATAAGTCATGCTGTTTTTCTGACGACACTTGGTTTCGAATGGATTTGCTTTTTTGAAAGTAATTTTTTTGAGGGTCGGGGGAGAGAGTGGGTGGGAGGAGAAGAGACTAGGAGGAGGGAGGTCGGGTACGAGAGGTGGAAGAGGCCGGAAACAAATACTTTATCGAAAAAGGGCGGGAATCCGGAGAAAAAGGGTACTTTAGTAGGAAAAACAGGGTCAGCGAGGCCGTAGGTTTTGAAAAACGCAGTGGTTTAGTTTTTTGTAAAGTTCCATTCACAAAATTGTTTCTTATTATCATTTTTGCAGTCCAAACAAAGAAAACACATCGATATCCCTCATAAATATGGTTGATAATGAAACCGAAAAAAAGAGTAACATCTATTTCTGGTTATGTGACGTTACGTGTCATGTCTATTCTCTTTCGGTTGGATATGCTAATTTCTATCGATCGATTTCTCGGAATTCCAGGGCACTTCAAGGCGCACTGTCGATATGAGGTGTTTATTAGAAAGAGGTGTTTATTTCACTTTAACTCGCTCTCGAAATTTGTGGGTCAGTGAGGCGGTAGGTTTTGAAAAACGCAGTGGTTTAGATTTTTGTAAAGTTCCATTCACAAAATTGTTTCTTATTATCATTTTTGCAGTCCAAACAAAGAAAACACATCGATATCCCTCATAAATATGGTTGATAATGAAACCGAAAAAAGAGTAACATCTATTTCTGGCTATGTGATGTTACGTGACATGTCTATTTTCTTTCGGTTGGATATGCTAATTTCTATCGATCGATTTCTCGGAATTCCAGGGCACTTCAAGGCGCAATGGAGGCGACGTGGTAAGTTCAAAAATTCTTACTAATTTAGGGCGTTATTTAGCGAGAACATTGGATATAACATGGTTTAGGTAATGGGGACGAAGTTGTTGACGGTTTGGGTGCATCATTCTGGTCCAAGGCTCAATAAAACGACAGAAATGGCAGAAGAAGAAATTCGGAATCGATTCACTAATCGATCAAATCTTGCGCAGTGTTTCCAAACCGAGCCATAAACAACGCACCAAGAATATGATCAATTTTGTAAGGACTGTCAAGAAGAAAACGACCACGAAAAGGATATTTTTACGACACGAATAGCATATACTACCACTGTTTTGAAGAAATAATATTGAACCTTTTACGCAAATCGACCGAGAAATCGATTAGTGTTATACGCCGAATAACACAAATATGCAGGTAACGAATTGATTTAAAAGCGTCTTGGGTGAGAACGGAGACAAATAATTTCCATTTAATGTCAACCATAATCATTGAAGGGTAAGGGGTGTAACATCAACATTTATCTCCGAACTTGCAAAAAAGACTTTGTCTTTTCTTGGAATAAACGTGAACCCCCACTAAAGTTGTTTGAAGACCCATCTTTGCAAACTGAATATATCGTGATCAATTATTTGCTGTTCTCACAATCATTGTTGGGCAAAAGGAAGAAAAGAGGAAAAGTAAAGTCAAATAATGGACTGTAAGCATTTTGTATTTGAGATCTTCATAGTTGCGCAAGAAACCGAAAACACCAGGAGTCGTCCTTTGTAATGCACCTATCAATGTTAGTGGGGCGGGTGGGGGGGGGGGGGGGGGCATACGGGATGAGGTGGGGACTTTGATCGACATCTCCTGCCCTGGGTGGGGAATTTTGACCAACTTTGAAGAGAATGTTGGCCCCTGGGTGGCGTTTGATCAAACTTGACGATTGAGATAATATTCATCAAAGACCATTTTCTTGGCTTGGACTTTGCCATGGTAAAATACACGCTGCGATGCTGCCCTCTTGAAAACCGACAGAGCAGAGCCTAGATATGAATGACTTGCCATCGTGAAAATACTCGGTTTCTTTCCGTGTTCTTTCATTCCCGTTGTTAAAAGGAAAAACTGCGATTTTTAAACCTGGAGTATTTGTATTTTTTAAGCATTTAACATGTCAACCTCTTGGATCTCAATCCCTACAGTAGGGAACTTTGAACTCGAAACTTTACCCCAAGGGTGGGGAGGTTTGTCACAAAATTTGCGTTTCCGATCAAAGTCCCCACCCTATCCCGTATCCCCACCCGTCGGGACTAATATTGATAGGTGCATAACATCTATCTTTGGATGTGTACAATTATGTGATATTTTTCAGTTTCCCGGAATGTAAACAGAATTCACTGATGCTCGCTTAACGAGTCGAGACAGAAACGCCGTAGTAAGTTACAAATCATTGGAGAATGAAACCGAAAAAATATAAAAACATCATCCTTCCTTTCTGATTGTGTGCATCTCTTTCAATTTCTCGGAATTCCCGGATGTTTTGTAAACATGAAGGTTCTCACAACAAAGCGAGAGGGATATGACATAGAGCAAGTGGTCTTACTTGTTGCGGAAAGGAACTCTATCTTGTTTAGTGGGAACACGAAGGAAACACGCGCTTCAGATAAGTCTAGATCCCATCATGAAGGGATGTCTTGTTCCGAGGCTCAAATTGCAGAAGAGGGAATTAGATTGAATATTTGATCAAATGAGACAATGATGATCTTCCAAACAGCACTATATATATTGGAACCTCAAATATGGTCAATTTCTAAGCGATTGTGCAGAAGAACAAGGCGATTGAATAAAGAATAATGAATAAAGTGCAATCAGTTTGAAGAAATATAGAAGCAGATATCCAACTCGGACTAGGAGGTCAATTTGCTTACGCTAAACGGCACAAGTCACTATGTTATAAACTCTGTGTTTACCAAGGATGGAGCTTTAAACTGGGGATGTTCTCACATAATGAAGTGTAAATTACTGACAAATTTAAGAGCCACTGTCGCTAAGGCTTGAAAAAAATGTCGCCAAGGCTTGAAAAAAATTACAAATGGTCAAACAAAATCTTCCTTGATACTTTGTGCGTAGTTAGTCCTTGGGATGAAACTACTCACCTTGGTATTTGTTTGATTTCTAATAAAAACCTGAGCTGAGCATCAGGGGGGGGGGGGGGGGGTGTTTAGCCCTAAAAAAGCATTTTAGGGGATATTTTGCACCTTGAAAATTGGACTTTTGTTAGCAAAATATTTCAAACAGCACCTTTACAGATAAAAATCTGCTTATATCATACCAAACTTTCAAGAAATATTTTATCAATTTTTCATTTTGCCCCCACCCCCTGGTGACCCCTGTGCATTATCATTTTGAAGGGAGGAATGTTTTTTTAAAAACCTGAAAATAAGACATCTTTAAACAAACTCTTCTCTTCCTGGTATTTAGATTTTCATCGAAATTAAGACTGGATGTCAATGTTTCACTCTTTGTGAATCGTTTGATACTAAAAACTCCGCGGGCACTCCATAATTTTTCGAAGGCTAATCAATTTACAATGTATACCTCATATCAGGGAAAATTGCGATTTTCCGTACTTTTTATTCACGACTATCTTTCTTTTAAATAATATTATTCAGGCGATTTTACGCAAGGCCGTTCGATTGTTTACTATAGATTGTATTTATTTAAGTTTGACAGTCAGATATCAAGCAGATTTGTAGTTATTATTTTTCAAAAATCGCATCTTCAAGCAAGCGGTTAATTTATGCAAATTGCTGTCTTCGGTTAAGTGGGCAAGAAAAATGTACAACTAAACTGTCCAGCATAGTTAACCGCTCTGAAGGGATCTATAATAGGTAACTTACATTCTACATACCACTAGCAAAGCTATCAGCTCGAGAAACATTTCAGAGTCAACGGGAAATCACACAAAAGTCCGTGGTTCCTGAACGCCTCGTTCACATGGAGAGAATGCATGTTGGGGTGTTCAAACCACAGTTCTCATCTTTGATGACAGCTCAAATGGTTCCTTTTACAGCGACACCCTATCCAATTTGCTGCACCTGCAGTTGGCTCGGCAAAAAGCTCCAAAGATCATTATTTCATTTTAGAGTTAGCTGACGGTCTTCTTGCATCTTGGTATTTCAAGTAATACCTTCTGGCATTCAGTTCGTACCGGCTGCTTCGTCAACGATGTGGAGAATGCTGCGAGATGTTTAACTTTGAAATGTCTTCCTATAAAATTGCTGGCAAGTTAATTGTCATGTAGTACGAAAGCTGCGAAGTTCCACGATTTCATGCCCACGAAGGGTTCAGTATCTTCAGGATGGTGTTTATGTTTGTGCGCGTTTCCGCTGACCGCTTCTTATTGCTCGCAACTCTAGGTGTGCCTGAGAAAAACTTGAACAATATCAGGCCCCAGTCGTCTAATGAGCAGATAACTCTATCCAGCGGATAATTCGCTATTCAGCGGATAAAATGTATCGCAATTGATCCATTTTATCCGCTGGATAGCGACTTATCCGCTGGATAGAGTTATCCGCTATTTGAACAACTGGGGCCTGATTTGTTACCGCAAATTCAAGTTCAGTTACCATACCTTGAAGATCTTTGATGCTCATTTTTAAAAGGTTTCCTCCGTTTTGGAATTAAGCTGGTACTTAACAGAGTCTCAACAGAAGTGGAGCAATGCAAGTACCGCAAATGATCTAATAAATTAAACGCCTGGGGCGTCCATTAATTTTAGGGTCCTGGGGAGGAAGGCCAGGGGAGGGGGGTTAAATACTGTCGATATGAGGTGTTTATTAGAAAGAGGTGTTTATTTCACTTTAACTCACTCTCGAAATTTGTGGGTCAGTGAGGCGGTAGGTTTTGAAAAACGCAGTGGTTTAGATTTTTGTAAAGTTCCATTCACAAAATTGTTTCTTATTATCATTTTTGCAGTCCAAACAAAGAAAACACATCGATATCCCTCATAAATATGGTTGATAATGAAACCGAAAAAAGAGTAACATCTATTTCTGGCTATGTGACGTTACGTGACATGTCTATTTTCTTTCGGTTGCATATGCTAATTTCTATCGATCGATTTCTCGGAATTCCAGGGCACTTCAAGGCGCAATGGAGGCGACGTGGTAAGTTCAAAAATTCTTACTAATTTAGGGCGTTATTTAGCGAGAACATTGGATATAACATGGTTTAGGTAATGGGGACGAAGTTGTTGACGGTTTGGGTGCATCATTCTGGTCCAAGGCTCAATAAAACGACAGAAATGGCAGAAGAAGAAATTCGAAATCGATTCACTAATCGATCAAATCTTGCGCAGTGTTTCCAAACCGAGCCATAAACAACGCACCAAGAATATGATCAATTTTGTAAGGACTGTCAAGAAGAAAACGACCACGAAAAGGATATTTTTACGACACGAATAGCATATACTACCACTGTTTTGAAGAAATAATATTGAACCTTTTACGCAAATACGGGAGAGATACGGGATGAGGTGGGGACTTTGATCGACATCTCCTGCCCTGGGTGGGGAATTTTGACCAACTTTGAAGAGGATATTGGCCCCAGCGTGGGGAAGTTTGATCAAACTTGACAATTGAGATAATATTCATCAAAGACCGTTTCCTAGGCTTGGACTTTGCCATGGTAAAATACACGCTGCGATGCTGCCCTCTTGAAAACCGACAGAGCAGAGCCTAGAAATGAATGACTTGCCACCATGAAAATACTCAGAGGTCCCTGAGTACGAACAAAATGGAGGAAAGAAAGGTAATGAAATTTGCCCAATCTGTCGTTACTATAAACCATCGGTTTCTTTCCGTGTTTTTTCATTCCCGTCGTAAAAAGGAAAAACTGCGATTTTTAAACCTGGAGTATTTGTATTTTTTAAGCATTTAACAGGTCAACCTCTTGGATCTCAATCCCTACAGTAGGGAACTTTGAACTCGAAACTTTCCCCCAAGGGTGGGGAGGTTTGTCACAAAATTTGCGTTTCCGATCAAAGTCCCCACCCTATCCCGTATCCCCACCCGTCGGGACTAATATTGATAGGTGCCTAACATCTATTTTTGGATGTGTACAATTATGTGATATTTTTCAGTTTCCCGGAATGTAAACAGAATTCACTGAGGCTCGCTTAACGAGTCGAGACAGAAACGCCGTAGCCGGTAAGTTACAAATCAGTGGAGAATGAAACCGGAAAAAGTATAAAAACATCATGCTTCCTTTCTGGTTGTGTGCGTCTCTTTCGATTTCTCGGAATTCCCGGATGTTTTGTAAACATGAAGGTTCTCACAACAAAGCGAGAGGGATACGACATAGAGCAAGTGGTCTTACTTGTTGCTGGAAGGAACTCTGTCTTGTTTAGGGGGAACACGCGCTTCAGATAAAATATACAAAGTCTAGATCCCATCATGAAGGGATGTCTTGTTCCGAGGCTCAAACGGCGGAAGAGGGAATTAGATTGAATATTTAATCAAATCGGACAATGATGATCTTCCAAACAGCACTATATATGGTGGAACCTCAAATATGGTCAATTTCTAAGCGATTGTGCAGAAGAACAAGGCGATTGAATAAAGAATAATGAATAATGTGCAATCAGTTTGAAGAAATATAGAAGCATATATCCAACTCGAACTAGGAGGTCAATTTGCTTACGCTAAACGGCACAAGTCGCTATGTCATAAACTCTGTGTTTACCAAGGATGGAGCTAAAACTGGGGACGTTGTCACATAAGGAAGTGTAAGGTTACTTACGAATTTAAGAGCCAATGTCGCCGAGGCTTGGACAAAATTGCAAATGATCAAACAAAACGTTCCTTGATACTTTGTGTGTAGTTACTAGTCCTTGGGATGAAACTACTCACCGTGGTATTTGTTTGATTTCTAACAAAAACCTGAGCTGAGCATCGGGGGCGGGGGGGGGGGGGGGGGGGGGCATTTTCCACCTTGAAAATTGGAGTTTTGTTAGCAAAATATTTCAAACAGCAACTTTACAGATAAAAATCTGCTTATATCATACCAAACTTTCAAGAAATATGTTATCAATTTTTCACCTTGCCCCCACCCCCTTTTGACCTCTGTGCCTTATCATTTTGAAGGGGGGAATGTTTTTTTAAAAACCTGTCTTCCTGGTATTTATATTTTCATCGATATTAAGACTGGATGTCAATATTTCACTCTTTGTAGATCGTTTGATGCTAAAAACTCCGCGGGCACTCCATAATTTTTCGAAGGCTAATCAATTTACAATGTATACCTCAGGCAAAATTGCCGTTTTCCGTACTTTTTATTCACGACTATCTTTCTTTTAAATAATATTATTCAGGCGATTTTACGCAAGGCCGTTCGATTGTTTACTATAGATTGTATTTATCTAGGTTTGACAGTCAGATATCAAGCAGATTTGTAGTTATTATTTTTAAAAAATGGTATCTTCAAGCAAGCGGTTAATTTATGCAAATTGCTGTCTTCGGTTAAGTGGGCAAGAAAAATGTACAACTAACTGTTCAGCATAGTTAACCGCTCTGAAGGGATCTATAATAGGTAACTTAAATTATACATACCACTAGCAAAGCTATCAGCTCGAGAAACATTTCAGAGTCAACGGGAAATCACACAAAAGTCCGTGGTTCCTGAACGTCTCATTCACATGGAGAGAATGCATGTTGGGGTGTTCAAGCCACAGTTCTCATCTTCGATGACAGCTCAAATGGTTCCTTTTACAGCGACACCCTATCCAATTTGCTGCACCTGCAATTGGCTCGGCAAAAAGCTCCAAAGATCATTATTTCTTTTTCGAGTTAGTTGACGGACATCTTGCATCTTGGTATTTCAAGTAATACCTCCTGGCATTCAGTTCGTACCGTTATCCCCTATTTGAACAACTGGGGCCTGATTTGTTCCTGCTGTTTACCCCAAATTTAAGTTCAGTTACCATACCTTGAAAATCTTTAATGCTCAGTTTTAAAAGGTTTTCCTCCGTTCTGGAATTAAGCTGGTACTTAACAGAGTCTTAACACAAGTGGAGCAATGCAGGTACCACAAATGATCTAATAAATTAAACGCCTGGAGCGTCCATTAATTTTACTGGTCCTGGGGAGGGAGGCCAGGAGGGGCGTTAAATACTGTCGATATGAGGTGTTTATTAGAAAGAGGTGTTTATTTCACTTTAACTCATTGTCAAAATTTGTGGAAAACGAAAACGTGCCGTTCCTTGATGACCGAAATAATGTTCCTGACATATTGATACAGAAATTACGAAGGTAAAAGAGCGCCACAGGTACTTTTGAATTTGGGATTGAACAAGATGCACTTGTACTGCTAGCCAAGCAAGCAAGAAACTTAATTAATTGCATGATTTTACTCTATGGAGCGTTTCCTTGGTTTCTGAGGCGATTCTTGGAGGGCGTCAATTAGAAACGGGGCGTTTATTAGAGGGGAGAGTCTAATACAAACTTTACACCTCAGGGAGGACGTTTATTAGAAAGGAGGCGTTTATTTGCGGTGGGCGTTGACGTTTGACTAGTTTTGCGGGTTGCGTGGCTTTCATTCTACTAAAGTAAGAGGCCACTTCCCGGGAAGCTAGAAACTCAGATACCTGAAACACACGCATGTTCTCTTCATTTCTGGTCTTCCTCATGGTCTTTGAGACTGTATCTGGATTTAGATACTTCACAAATTAATGTGATCAAGTAGGCTGAAGCCACTCAAAAGGCACTATGGCCACAAGGTAGCGGGCATTACCCCTTAAATCTACCAAAGCAAAGATTGAGCCCAAGCATTAGCAGCCATGGACAGCTGTTTCGGCCTTGTTAGGCCTCATCAGCATGGCATAGCTAATGGTCAGGCTCAAGTACCCACATATCAATAAAACAAGCAATCAAAACGTAAAGCTTGTGGGATGTGGCTTCAGCTTACTTGATCACATTAATTTGTGAAGTATCCTTGTCACTCCAGCCACATCCCACAAGCTTTACGTTTTCATTGCTTGTATCTGGATTTGCTTTGATACCAGTCTGCTCATCCTCTTGAAACTGAAATTTCATTCAAAAATTCATTCTGTCTGTGTCTGTCTCTTTCTGTTTTGCAAGATTTTAGCGCCCATCGATGGTCGTGAAAAAGGGAACCCACATCATGTCGATCTATATCTTCATCCCATTGCTACACTATACCCACGAGTCAGCTACGAAACAGTGACTAAATTACCAACGGTGTATGATATGCTATTTTGGGTGCCCACCCAAAGCTGGTACTTATTTTCTCGACTAACAAAATTATACTCTCACAGATTTCTGTAAAAGTTCCACTTGCAATTTCCCTTTAAAGTGCTAATGAAGCGAAATTTGTTTCTCGCTAATTTTAAAGTTTAATCCATAAAACTCAACATTCCAAAATTTGAGGTGCTCTTGATCAAAATTGGCGATTTTACAAGCGTTCGAAGTTGGGCTATTTGCCCTCAAAAATGGCATTTGAATCGCGCGGCCAAAAGACACGTGACAGTAGCTGTGACGTAATTTTGGGGACAAGTATTCCAACTATTTCACTATATTTCTTAAGCACAAACACATTTTTGTACCCAAAATGACGTCACATCATAGAATTTCGCGAATAAAATCGACCCAGACCCCTGACCATTTTTAAAGGCAAAATAGCCCAACTTCAAACGCTCGTAAAATCGCCAATTTTCATCACGAGCACCTCAAATTTTGAGATTCTTGCGTTTTTAGGGGTAAACTTTAAACTAGCGAGAAGCAAATTTCGCTTCATAGGCACTTTAAAGATCCGTGGAGCAAATGGCCTCTTACTTTAGTAGAAAGAAAGCGTCGCAGACAGGAAAAGTTTGCATACATGAACACCAGCATTGCTCCACTTGTGTTAAGACTCTGTTCCAGCTTAATTCCAAAACAGAGGAAAACCTTTAAAAATAAGCATTAAAGAACTTCGAGGGATTGTAGCTGAACTTAAACTTGGGATAAATAACATTAAGAAATCTGATCTTGTTCAACACGCCTCGAGTTGCAATAAGAACCGGTCAGCGGAAACGCGCACAAACATAAACACCATACTGAAGAACCCTTGGTGAAGCCCTATTAGGGAGCAGAGGGGCATTTTGTCTGCGCATGTTCCATAATCCCGTTTTCATGAGGATAACCGCTGGAACATTGTGCAAAATTGTAAAAGTTGTTTACACGGTTCAGGAAGAAAGCTCCAGCCAAATCCATGTCAACCGAAAATTACATCGAGGAATAAAATATGCATTTTTGATGCAACGTTGAATTTTGGTAAGTTTGTCAACAGTCAAATTCAGATCGAGTAAGACGCTTGTTTGAGAAGTAAAAGTTTGGAACATCTGAGAGGAGCTCCGAAGAGCTCTTCAAGAGTACAGCTTGAGTGCAGAAACACTGAGTGGCCTATCGTGCGGATCGTCTCGAAGAAGTATAAACAATGGAGTTAATTGTACGTTCTTCGAATGCCAAACTAGGGTTGAGCTTTAACAAATGAAAATTAACTGATTGTATAATAAAGTCGTAAGCGTATTTTTACTGCAGTCATTTGAACATATGAGATTGTTTTTTGTGGAAAAAACAAAACAAAACAAGAAGCAAGTAAACAAGCTTACTTGGGTTTTTAAGAAAATGTAGTTGTGTTACGGCAAAAACGTGCAGCGCGTTTATCTTCAGTTGAACGTCTTTTTGCACAAATACATGTACACCGCCTAGGACACGAGTGTTTTTTTTGGCATCGACCAAAAGGATACAGACATTGGGGGGGGGGGGGGGTCAGTTTCAAAAGACTACAAATGAGTTGCTAATAAAGTCATGCTCTCAACACATTTGTCATTTTAGAAGTACAGTACGAACCACAGTATGCTTCAACTAGTTGCACAGACTTTTCAAATTAATTGCACTGCCTTGAGTGGATTGGAATTGTTTGAAGGAAGGGAGATAAAGAATAAGTTAAAATGTCATACACACTCTCCTATCCAGCTTCCCTCCCCAAATCTTTCGTACTGGCTCGACAATAACCAGCAATAATGGATGTCAAATGACTCACTACCTGTAGCAGTTCCTCCCTTGTGTACAAAAATAAAGAACGAAGCACAAATTAAAATAAATCCAGACAGATTGCAAAGACTATTTGTATTGTTCAAACTTTATTGTGCCTGACTGCTTTACAGGAACATTTGTTGAAGTTGTTTGGTGAGTGAATTACAGTGCCACAGACTTAAGGTTACCGTGTACCTTCAGGGGTGTCTCTAGTCTAAGTGTTGTAGCGGCTCCCGATTACATCCCAGATACCATAAACCGTATATCAAATTAAAGCTAATTGAACTAGCTATTTGAATATTTCATTAATTTTGTGAGAAAGTGAATTACTGAACGCTCCGTCGAGTTTAAACTCGAAGGTGTAAATTAACTTTTGAAAGCTACGACTAAATGTGATTTTCGTATTTACGGAAATTGAAAATTTTCTCCAAGTCTGGAAACCAGACGCTAAAAAAACGTGTTGGGGTTTTCCTTCATTCGACTGCGTTCAAAAGTTACAGAGCATTTTCAAATTCGCTAGAAAAAGAGACGGAGCGGGCGCACGGAAATGGCTCTCGGCGAAAAACGGTTTTGAATTATCTAATACCCCAACAAGTATTTGTTGAAGATAAGTTATTCTAGCGACTGTCCAAGTTTGATCGAAATCGAACAAATCGCCCTTGAGTTGTAACTCTTGAAAGTGTCCTCTTCAAGACAAAAATAAACTTTGCGAAAACAGCCCTTAAAAAAATCTTCACTACACAAACAAACACCGCCCGCAAACACCTCTATCGACGATCGGCCAATCAATTTACGCTAACTTTTCTTCCGGTCACCTACTGTGGAAATTTTCCGCGTAATTTTATCTGCACGCAAACTCTCATGCTACAAACAGTTCACTGGTTTTATCATTTTGTTACATATTCTCCGGCTTTGACTAAGTTTACCTGACCCATCGTCATAGCCGAAAAACTAAAAGCGCACAACCTTCATGAAGCAAAGCAACTTTTTCGCGTGCAATATTTCCCGCGCAAATCGCTCCGGTTGGCTGCATTCGCATTAACATATTGTCCATGTTTACATCCGGTGCATATAGGTTTTTCCCAATCTCTCGGCGATTATTCACTCGTTTTGAATTGGGTTCTTTTTGCTTGAAAGATCACAGCAAAAAGTTCATTTTTATGGAGAAAAATAAAAATAGAAAATTTTATACCCTGAACGTACACGGTAACCTTAATAATGCAAAACATGACCTTAAGGAAGCATATAACATAGTGCTTGGAGCAGGTCTGGGTATTTGTATGAGAAAGTTAACGATTTTCAGGCCTGTTAATTTTGCTGCTGCAGCAAAATAATCAGGTAGTGCCCGATGGGAGTTCTTCAGCTACAGTCTCAGTGTCAACATTACTCTCTCAAACTGCAGATGATATGCATATTCACATTCAATGGTACAGTTTCCAAGACCACATAATTGATCAACAAAGCTTGCTCTTGAACTTGTCTGCCTTGTGATCCTTTTTTGTGTGTTATCACAGCAATTGGTCTCCTCTGTATATCTGTAAAAAATATGAGAACATAATTATTGTTAGTTCCTTCCTTTTATACAAATTTTCTACAAAACAGTGTCCATCATCAGTCTTTTGGAGAATTAGTTTATATGAAATTGTATTTTCATTAACACAAATTCTGATAGTCAAAAGTTAATACATGGTTGCATTCCATGTGATTATCACTGAACACTGATGACATGTGCATAAAGATAGACTTAATACAAGAGTATTTCAATAGAATGACAGTCAAGTGTTTTGAATTTATCCATTGACCTTCCAGTGAAATTATGGTGTAATTTATTTTAGAACCCTTAATTTATAAATAGAAAAGCAACACTATCAATATTTATGGTCTGGCTTATATCTAAATTAAGCATCAACATCTTTTCCTCCAGTGTATGCTCATGTCATACTCTTTAACTTGGCCAAGTTAGGCTAAAGCAAATCTTCAAGCTTGTTATATTGTAGTATTATTTCGAGAGAACAGTTTGTTTTGATTTTACAGTTTTGCATTGTACCTGGACAAACTCACCTAAGGGCTTAAATATGCAGGTACCAATAAACTTAATTTAAATGTTTGGGTACAACAGTTGTATATTTAGGGCTAGTATATCGGCTCACTTCTGAGCATTCCTCTTGATCAGAAAACTGTACAGATCTGTACAGCATAAAGAGTATTACTTTACTATAAATAAATAATCTTTAACACAAGCTCATATCAAGCTTACATCAGATTTATCCGAAAAGGCCATTTTTCGCCGTTCGCTAATCCAAAATATAACATTTCCTCAATTTTCAAAACTCCGTTGAAAATCAGCTAGTGGAAAGACCTCTTTTTTATGATAATATTCCGAGAAAACTTTATAACCATAAAACTTCGCTTACCAAGAAAGTGGAGTTGCGAGTATTTTAGCGGGTACAAAACAGTAAACGACTGTAGAGTAATATGTGCATCACACCGTACATACCGGGTCTTCGATCAGTACTCGTGAGAACACGCTAGACGCCATGTTTTTCGACTGAAAACTTCGGCCTTTTGAACGACTAAAGTAAAGCGCGAACCATTTTTGGCGTAAATAAACCACGTAGAGTCAAAATAAAGTAAATATGACATACACTCATGGTGTAAAAATTTTGGGGGACGATGAAAGAAGAAAGTTACAGTGAAGTTTTTTGCTGAGTTAGCACTTTAAGAGGAGAAAAAGCATTGACGACAAACAAGGCAAACACAATACAAAAAATACGCGGAAATGAAAGCATAATCAAATAAAATTGTAATAGTGATATTCGTATGTAGCTAATCACTTTGTGTCGCAGACTTGATCAGCAATCGACCAAAGATTTCCGAGATCCATGACTTGCAAATATGCATAAGTTCGCTGTTCGCAAACACTGCTGAATCTCCCCGGCGCAAAATAATAATCACGGGATCGGAACTATTTTTTAAGTCTGGAATTCCATTTAACAGAAAAGAGAACGGAAAGCCAACGTTGACAATGGTAATTTGATTCTGGGGACGGTCAAAAGTTTGAGCAAATTGCCATCGAAGTTGAAGCAAAATCAGGTCTAAGCAAAAACATTTCGTCTAAACAGAGGCGTATATTTCACGATCGTTTTAAGATACAAGATTGCCCTTCTAGGTAGGAAAAGTCTAATGTCTACACACTCACCTCTGTTGTTTGTCTTCTAGTATGAGCTTCGTGATGTGGAATGATCCCTTGGTAAAATCCCTTGACTTGGCGCCTTTTTCCTTCCACAGCGGAACTTTGATCAATAAAATCTCGAGACCGAATTGAACCACAAATACCTTAACGGGTCACGGTGTTAGTGCTATATGTATACATGATGTTCTCGTTCATTTCTTTCTATGGAATCCACTTGTAGGCGTAGATCCTCGAGTCAAAAACTTCTCACAGTGAGCTCCAGACAACAAAATGGCGGACGAAGTTATATTCCATCTCATCTGACGCATGCGCAGACAAAATGCCCCTCTGCTCTATTAGGATAAATTCCGACAGGCGACACGGCTCTGAAACTGCGACATGAAGGAAATGAAATGACGACGAACGACAAGAGCGCTCCCGTGGAATGGCGACAGCGACAAAAATAAAAGCAAAATGGACAGCGACATTGGCGATTTTAAATAAGACAGCAACTTGACG
This sequence comes from Pachyseris speciosa, assembly GCA_016490735.1. NCBI lineage: Eukaryota > Metazoa > Cnidaria > Anthozoa > Scleractinia > Pachyseridae > Pachyseris > Pachyseris speciosa. Next base: position 52,118 of record JAEMWC010000776.1, read on the forward strand.
GCATTCGGGTAGAGGAGAATGTCGATAATGAGTTTGTATTTTCAAAAAGTTAATCGTTCTGTCAGTCTTCTGTGTGGAAACACACTGAGTTACGACCCTTGAATTGCGACAACGCATTTTTTGTGGGAGAAACGACCTCAGAAACGTTTTGAATTTTCCGAAATTGCGACAGCGACATCGGTCACTGCATGAAATTCCGACAGCGACATGTGGCCCTTCCGAAATTACGACATGTAAAAGGTTTCAACCTCAGACGGGGGACATGAAGACTCCCCCTAACAGGGCCTCCTTGGTGGGCATGAAATCGTGGAACTTCTCAGCTTTCGTACTGCATGACAATTAACTTGCCAGCAATTTTATAGCAAGGTATTTCAATGTTAAACATCCCGAAGTTTAAAAGTGCTTTAAACAGCATTCTCCATATCGTTGACGAAGCAGCCGGTACGAACTGAATGCCAGAAGGTATTACTTGAAATACCAAGATGCAAGATGTCCGTCAGCTAACTCGAAAAAGAAATAATGATCTTTGGAGCTTTGGAGCCGAACCAATTGCAGGTGCAGCAAATTGGATAGGGTGTCGCTGTAAAAGGAACCATTTGAGTTGTCATCGAAGATGAGAACTGTGGCTTGAACGTGCCGACATGCATTCTCTTCATGTGAATGAGACGTTCAGGAACCACGGACTTTTGTGTGATTTCCCGTTGACTCTGAAATGTTTCTCGAGCTGATATAGCTTTGCTAGTGGTATGTATAATTTAAGTTACCTATTATAGATCCCTTCAGAGCGGTTAACTATGCTGGACAGTTTAGTTGTACATTTTTCTTGCCCACTTAACCGAAGACAGCAATTTGCATAAATTAACCGCTTGCTTGAAGATGCGATTTTTGAAAACAAATAACTACAAATCTGCTTGATATCTGACTGTTAAACCTAGATAAATACAATCTATAGTAAACAATCGAACGGCCTTGCGTAATATTATTTAAAAGAAAGATAGTTGTAAATAAAAAGTACGGAAAATCGTAATTTTGCCTGAGGTACACATTGTAAATTGATTAGCCTTCGAAAAATTATGGAGTGCCCGCGGAGTTTTAGCATCAAACGATTCACAAAGATCGAGTGAAATATTGACATCCAGTCTTAATTTTGATTAAAATCTAAATACCAGAAAGAGAAAAGTTTGTTTAAAGATGTTTTTTAAACCCCCCCCCCCCCTTCAAAATGATAAGGCGCAAGGGTCACCAGGGAAGGGGGGGGGAGGGGGGCCAAGGTGAAAAATTGATAACATATTTCTAAATAATAATCACTTTATTTAAGCCTCAACTCTATCTAGCCGAGCACAGATGCTGTACTTATTGGGGAGACTAAATCTTTCTTGACAAGAACTATGAAAGTTTGCTATGATATAAGCAGATTGTTATCTGTAAGGTTGCTGTTTGAAATATTCTGCTAACAAAACTCCAATTTTCAAGGTGCAAAATTTCCCCAAAAATGCTTTATGAGACCTAAACGTTCCCCCTGATGCACAACTCAGGTTTTTGCTAGAAATTAAACAAATACCACGATGAGTAGTTTCATCCCAAGGACTAACTACACACAAAGTATCAAGGAAGGTTTTGTTTGACCATTTCCAATTTTGCTCAAGCCTTAGGGACATTCGCTCTTAAGCGGGCCAGTGCTTTTTTTAGCGTTTGCGCTATGTACCTTTGTGGTGGGAGATTATACATTTGATGTAAAATGGGATGCAGATACAAATAAATATTTGTTCGAAGTCTTCTTTAATCGCCATGAGCTCAACTAAACAAAACGAATGCGTGGGGCGCGCATGCCCATATATGGTATGTCACGCTAGACATACCATGACATTCCTCTCTTTTTGTTTATAGAGGAGGTTCTAGTTACATCCAGATAAATCGAAAAAAGGGAACATGATAATCAACGCTAATAGAATCAATCAAATGTCTATCAAATGACAACAGGAACTCAGAACAGTTTCATGGGCATACATAGGAACCCAATGTCAATAAAAAATAGTTTTGTTCATAAGTCTTTGTTTGTCCGTTTAATCTTTAAACTCGATTGGAACCCGGGTGATGCGTCCTGTTCATGTAACTTGGCTCTTGCGTTGGTAGCAGGTTCTTCCGCTGGTTGCAACAGCACCTGTTGGCTCAAGATCAACTTGCTTCTTGCTGCAAGGTAGCTTGGAAGGAGGTAATTGATCTGGTGCTGATGTATTAAGCTGTCGTTAGCGCTAGCATCTGCCAACGGGGAAGGTCTGGTTACCTTGCTAATGTGTGTGCGTGTATCTTTGGAGTTGTGTACTGGAATCACTGTACCCATGGGTGGAAGGTTACTGAGGGGGACATGTCACTCTGGCTCCTTGGTCTCAGGTGCTCCCTAGTTCTCTGGTATATTTTTCCTTGAATGTCCACTGTGTAGGTTCGCAGGCGCCCCGTTGGCTGTGGCCTATTTAGCACAGTTCCTGGCTGCCAGTTATTCTTCAAGGTGCTGTAGACGAACCCTGGTTCTCGGTTATTAAGGGGCTTCTTGTCGCTACCAGCCTTTCTGTCATAGAATACTGCTTGCCTTTCTTGGTGTCTCTGGTTGACTTCGCGGTGAGGGTCATCTTCTGGATGCTTGGACTAAGTGCGCTTCTGCTGCTTGGGAGTGTCGTTTGGGGTTTACGTCCGAACAGCAACTCGTAGGGTAATGGCATCTGGTCACCAAGTGGAGCCGTGCGATACATCCATAACTCTGTGTAAGGGCATTCCTTCTCCTCTATTGCTTTCCTCAATAGTGACTTGCAGTTTCCAATTCCTCTCTCTGCCAGGCTGTTGGCCTGGTGGTGGTATGAAGAACTACAGTGTAGTGAGATGCCACTCTGTTCGCATTTTTTTTGAAACCTTTCGCTGATGTACTGAGATCCGAAGTCTATAACGATAGTGGCTGGTAGCCCGTATTCTGCCATGATGCTTGTGAAGTCGTTGCACACGGTGTGTCTGGTAATGTTGTTTAGAGTCTTATCACCGGGAATCTTGAATGGTAGTCGACGACCATTAAGTACTTCTTCCCTTTAAATTCAAAGATGTCCGTACCGAGCTTCTCCCATGGCCGGGTTAGAAGGTCTGGTTGCAAGATGAGAAGTTTGGGTTTGGCCGGCTGGTACTTGTTACACGAGTGGCAGTTCTTTACCATCTGCCTAATGTAAGCGGAACACTGATTCTCTTGCTCGGAGGATGCATTTGTTCTCTCTTTGATGTGTCAGGTTGATTGCTTGGAGAATCTGGTTTCTCGTGGAGGCTGGCACGACGATCCTGCTGGCTTTTAGTACTAGGCCGTCCTCCAATGTGAGGTCGCATCGGAAGTTCCAAAACTCCCATAGTTCTTGCGGGCATTGCTTTCTATAAGGAGGCGAGCCGTTCAAGATGGTATTCTTCAGTAGATTCATGGTAGGATCTTGTGCTGTGGAGGATTTCACTGCTGTTAGGTCAATGGGGTGGATAAGAAGTGGATGTTACGCTGTGATGCAGGGTCGTCCGTCATGTTCTGAGCATTGTGTGCTGCTTTCTTGCGAAACACTCGTGACAGGGCTTCGGCAACTTGGATAGATCTACCTTGCTTGTACTGGACATTGACGTCAAATCGCAGGCATCTAAGGAGTAGCCTCTGCTACAGGCTTGGAGCATCATTGATGATTTTTTTTTTAATTTGTTCCAAAGGGGAGTGATCAGCTTCAACTGTTACGTTCCGATCGAGCAGGTAGTAATCAAACTTCTCTAGGCCATATGTGACTACCAGGCACTCGTGCTCAAGGTTTGAATATCTGGCCTCGGTGTCAGTTAGTGACCGGGACGCCATGGCGACAATGTGTTCATTGCCTAATTGTCTCCGCCAGGCCCAAATGCCCGTTTTGCTTGCGTCTCACTGAAGGAGCGTGGGTGTATTCGGATCTGGATCGTAATAGGAAATGAGCTTGAATGTGCCGAGTTCTTGCTTAATCCTATCGAGTGTCTGCTGATGGTGGGGCTCCCAGCTAAAATGGGCGTGCTTCTTGGTTAGCTCTCTTAGTGGTGATGTTAGGTCAGCTAGCTTTGTCAAGAAGCGGTTCAGGTAGGTTACCATGCCCAGGATGGTCTGAAGCTCTCCCATGTTTGATGGGCTCCTCATGTTGCGGATTGCTTCGAGTTTCTCCTTCGCTGTTTGGGATTCTCAGTCAGAATGTGCCCATAGAAGTCGACTTGTGTCTGCTTGAACTGCAGCTTTTCAAAGTTTAGGCTGACGTTGTGTTTGCGAAGAAGAAGGAAGGCTTGATTATGCTCTGATTCGGTTGAGTCGCATACCACGATGTCGTCAGCAATCCCCATTACATTGGGGATGCACCTTTATACTTCATCGAGTTTGCGTTAAAAGATGTCCTGGGAGAGCTTGACCCCGAAGAGTAATCGTTGAAAACGGTACCGTCCGAAGGGGGTATTGAAGGTGCACAGCAGGCTTGATTTGTGGTCCAAGGCTACGTGCCAATAACCTTTCTTTATGTCAACAGCGGAGAAGAACTTCTTTCCATGTAGCTGCGGCAGGAGCTCATCGATGGTACGGGTGTGGTAGTGCTTTCAACGTATATTCATGTTGAGGACCTTAGGGTCAAGGCAAAGCCTAATCTTTTTGCCTTTGGTTGGTTCGGTCACGGCTGTGATGTCATTGTCTGTGATCATTTTGTCTAGTTCCTCCTTGTATAAGGATAGTATGTGGACTGGAACGGTGCGTGGCTGGTGGATGACGGGGACAGGATGGTCGATTAGGTGAATGCGATACGTCTGTCCCGGGAAACAGCCTAACCTATCAAAGCAATCTTGGTACTCTTCTATAACAGTGGAATTGGATAGCTGACCACGTTGTGCCCGGGCTTCCGTCTTGGTTGGCGGAATGGTGTTAACTTCATCTAAATTTGCTGATATTATTCCCAGGTCTTGCGGGCACTGTCGGTACCCCAGCATGGTTGGGCTTCCACGAGGTTGAGCTTGATATTGGCTGACTTCTCCTTGACTCTTTTTCTACCGGCGATTTGGTCGCCTTGTTTGCAATTTCCGGAGGGTAGGAGGTCAAATCGACCTGCCTACCCCATATAAGGGGTTACCACGGAGATTTCGCTGGTCCACAACACCAAAAGCTCTATCTTTGTTGTCACGCTAGTCACGCTAGCTGTCGTTTACTTCTAAACGATCACTGCAGCTACAATTGGTTACTTATTTGATTTATAAGTATGTTTTTCGAGCCATTTTCCACCTCAGAAGCCCCCTGCCTGGCATCATAAAGCTGGGTTGATGGGTAGAGGCAATCCTTTGAAAGAAAACAGAGGTGAGAAGCAATTTCACAAGAAACAGACCGCTCAAAGTATTCGAACGACTGACGGCAATAGACCCATTCGGCTTACTCAATGTTGTACCCAATTCAAACCCTTTGGGATTAAAACGTTTTGTTCCAGGTATTTCCATATCATTTTAATATGAATGCTACATTATAATGCAAATACAGTACACAAAGAATCTTAAGCCCAGGGGATTTGAATTGGCTACAACATTGAGTTAGCCGAATGGGTCTATTCATGGAGTGAAGTTGTGTCTTACGTCGTTTTGTGAGTGGATTCCGGGAACTGGCATGGCAATTTTGGCGAGTTTTCACTTGTAAATAAATCAATCGGTGCAATATTTTGCCAGATGGACCGGGCGGCTCGACACTTATAAAAGATATGTGAAATGGAAATTGGCGAACTTCCATGCTGCTGTTAGGCAAAGTATCCCAGAATTCCTTTGGATCACAAACGTGAAAATCACAGATCGTGAGAGCAACTGAAATCAAATAGCGTTAACCACGTCGCGCTAAAGGAGTGAGCAGGAAAAGTGGAACAAATTGCAAGAGGTAGAGTCGAAGTTTGCTGCCAATGCAAACTTTTAACTTCAATAGGAATTTTTGTCTGAAAACTTCAAGACAAGGTTGCGTGAATTTTGGTGTTGTCCGAGGGCGATTTTGGGTTTTAAACGGAATAAACAGTCATATTTTAATTGAAAACTGGGAATTTCGGTCAAGTTCCAGGGTGATAAAGACTAAAAAAGTGAACTTTCGACAACGACAGTGGTTTATTTCAACCATGGTCCGGGATTTAGGAAAGTTGCGGGGTTTTCAAAACATCGGTCATCTATGACCGATATTATGGTGAGCGTTAGGAAAAGAGTTAAAGGAGACCTTTAGGGTGGCGAAACCAAGGTTTTCTATCTCGGGAGTCTCCATATCCTCTAAGAACGTTGCTGCATGGAAGGAAGGTAATCGGGAATGAGAAGTGCTGGAGGTCTGTGGTGGTGATTACGCAGGCGTCTGCTCCCGTATCTACTTTCAGGCTCATGTTGTGGAGTTCATTAATGTTGACCTTGGCGTAGATCTTGTGTGGGTGGCTGTCGAGGACGTTTAGTGAAATTTCTTCGGTTTGCTGGCCCTTTGTTGAATTGAGAGTTCCAAGAAATACAGTAATGGGTTCTGTGTCGCTAGTTTCTTCTTCTGATTCTTCTTTATAAATGTGAAGAGGTACTTGTCCTCTAGGTGGATGTCTTGGCCCTGGTACTCTGGGCTACTCACGATCTGGTGAACCTTTTAAAGGCGTTGTTGCATGCACACTCTTGCGTAATGGCCGGTCTTGCCGCAGTGTTTGCATTTTGAATTCTTGGCGGGGCAACTTACTGATCTGTCGTGGGTGTTTCCGCATCTGAAGCAGCCTTTTGATTTGAACTGAAACTGGCGAGGTTTTCTTCCGGTATGATCTCTTTGGTTTTGGTCGCCGTAGGATGTTTGGTGTGTAAAGCTTTGTTTCGGTGGGTTCCTTTTAGTGGAATATGCAGACTTTTTTTTTTTAACCATGTGTACATCGGATTTCTCTTCACCTTTGGCAATTATCTTCATTTGTGCTTTAGCGGTTTCCTCGACTTTCGCCAGGTCGTAGACTGGAAACGGAACGATTCCCTCAAATGGTAAGCAATTTTCTGAAAGTTCGTTCCGCATGGAAAAAGATGACTACCTCTGGAGGTTGTCCACAATTTCCGTTAAGATTTTCCGGAAAATTACCTTACCATTTGACTTCAAACCAAAATTTCCGGATTTTTCTGACAAATGGTAAGCACCCGATTTCTCTGACTTAATGAAAACTACTCTCTTATCTCTTGGACAATGTGTCATTGTTATATTACCAGCTAAGAAGTAATTTTTGAATTAATACCATCGTTTGTTTCTTCGTGTCTTTCAATTCCGGCGTAGATTCTGTGTCAAATTTCTCCAAGTGCTTTTCATTATCCTAAGAATACTGTAGCGTTCCCAGAGCTAGAGCTGAGTTTAGCTAAAGCGATCAACCAGTCCAATAACGCAAACTCTTTATAGTTTAATTCTTGATTGAAAATATTGAACGGTGAAAACTGCAACACAAATAAAAGACGACAAAAATAGCTATAGAGGAAAACAAATACGCTAACGGATAAAGGAACGGGAAACGGAAAACGGGAGATTAAAATGTAACTGACATGTGATGTATAACTCCGGGCGTAAGGAACAGACAAGTCTACGGGAGAAAATATGGAACAACAGTTGTCCAAAGGGGATGATAAGAAAAACGATACTCGAGGGTAAAAATAATAAATCGGATGAAGTAGACCCCGCGTACGGACCGCTGCTGAATTTGAAGCAAACTAGGAAGCGAGCGAGAATTTTCATCAAAGTGAAAGCGCAAAAATGGTGTAAATGATGTTTTATATTAACCATGAATGTTTGTTAAGTGGATGAAGGAACAAGCAGAGGGATTGAAATCGTTGCAATTTCTGAAAAAGGCGAGTACACACAATTAACTGAGTACACTTCCGAATTTAATTTTAAAGTTGTATCTTGGTTTATTTTAATACGCTATATATCGTTGCAAGTTCCACTGATTTCGTGCTGTCAGTTTTTCCTTTTCTCTTGTATAATCGAGGTCTTTTCACGATTTAATCAAATAGGAAAGCACACCGACGCTTGTATTTTAATTGTTGTACATTCCGTCAGTCGGTGTTGTACAAATTTTGCGCTTGTTGTTGTTGTTCATTGTTGTAGCGATAAGCGTAGTTATACGAGCTTTACCATATTTTACTGCGTTTAATGGTTTCTTTTATTTGCATTTTATACTTTTTCAATTCTTAAATCGGCGTTTTGTTAAGTTAAATTCAAGAAGGAACGTGTTACTTTTCTCTTATCGTTGAATTTATGCGTTCGTCTTGAGGCGAAGGTTTCACGCTACAGTCACTGTCTTCAGTTGCATAATACTAGCAAACGTTAAAACCTCTGCAAGGTAAACTGACATCTAATACAGTTCAAGTTTCTGACCTTAAAGTGCCTGTTAAAATTTTCCATGAAGATTTCGAGGATCAATTTTTACCGCGGTAAGGCGACAAATTTGAAAACTTTTGTTCACTTAGTATTTTATTTTTCACCGACTAAAAAGTCCATGCAAATTCGCGCGTAATAAACGGAGTTTACCCGTCCTAGATTGATTAGTCCACCTAATAATCAGTTTTTTCTCGAAAAAAATAAACATGTTATTTGCTGGCCTTAGGTCGGTCAGTATTTGGAAAAACTGTGCCCTCGGTCTCGAGTATGGCCCGAGGCCGCAGGCTGAGGGCCATACTCGAGACCTCTGGCACAGTTTTTCCCAATACGGACCTCCCGGCCAGCAAATAACATATATGTATGTCACGCGAGTAACGCACGAAAACTATCTAACGTCACAAATACTAAGAACTTTCTTCGTGATGTTTTCGGCAGTTTTCAATTGTTGCAAAGTTGTTTAACAGTAGTAGCTTTCCGGTTGTAGATTGTATTTAAACGACGCGAATATTTGGATAGTGTGCATATCTGGTTGCGTTCCTGCTTCCTATTGGCTTAGGCCAGTATTAGTGTCCCTTTTAGCCTGTGAAATAAGCCACAATGCCGGATGAAGTTGTTAGAAAGCGAAATGCAATGGTATATATTTACGTGTCTACAGTCACCTTATCGTGCGACCGACATTACTAATTTTTGTCCGTGTAAGCTAGCTATGAACAGTGTTGTTTGAGCCTTGTGTGGTACGGTATTGGTTAATATTGGGAGTCTATTAAAGTTTTATTATGAGTACTTAATTGCCAAAAAGTAAAACTCGACAGGCCACTTTATCTGCTCACATAGGGGTGTACTGGAGGATTAAAGTGCGGTCCTTGGAGCAGTTAGAAGACAATGAAGCAACAGGATACAAATCCACTTAAGAAGCCAAAGAAGTTGTAATAGGTACCTTAACGGTGTCCGCTTACGGAAAAGAAAAGTCACTTTACAATCGAGCATTCAGAATCATGACAGAAACTGGCACAAAACCAGAGGAAGCAAACTATTACAACGTCCAAGCAGTTAAGTGTTATTCGAATGGAGAATATTCCAAAGCTAAAGATTATTTAGAGAAAGCTCTTGTCATCACAAGGGCGATTGGCGACAGAAAAGGAGTGGCAGTATGTTGCGGAAACCTGGGGGCTGTGCTTCAATCTCTTTGCGACTATGATAAAGCCAAAGAATATATCGAGAAAGCACGTGTGATCAGACAAGAAATTGGCGACAGAGAAGGAGAGGCAGTAGATTATAGAAACCTGGGAAGTGTGGCTTGTTCCCTCGGCAATTATGGTCAGGCAAAAGAGTATCGCGAGAAAGCACTTTTGATCAGCATAGAAATTGGTGACAAACAAGGGGAAGCAGAGAATTGGAGAAACCTTGGAGTTGTGTGTTATTTTCTTGGGGAGTACGGCAAGGCTGAAGATTATGCACAGAAAGCACTTGCGATGTCAACGGAAATTGGTGACAGAAAAGGCGAAGCTTCTTGTTGTGAAGATCTGGGATCTTTGTTTCAATCACGTGGACAGTATGGCGAGGCTAAAGAATATCTCCAGAAAGCGCTTGCGATCAACAAAGAGACCAAGGACAGAATCGGCGAAGGATCGTCATACGAAAAGCTGGGAATTGTGTTTATGTCTACTGCTCAGTATAACGAAGCCAAAGAAAATTTAGAGAAAGCCCTTGAAATCAGAAAAGAAATAAACGACAGAGGAAGAGAGGGTTCGTGTTACAGTAATCTAGGAGACGTGTTTTTGTCTCTTCGCGAGTTTGGTAAAGCTAAAGAACATTACAAGAAAGCTCTTGCTATCAGAAAGGAAACTGGTGACAGACAAGGAGAGGCGGTGGATTACGCCAGTCTAGGAACTCTGTTTTTCTCCCTAACGGACTTTGAGATGGCTAAAGAGTATTACGAGAAAGCACTCCCGATACGGGCAGAAGTTGGCGACAGAGAAGGGGAAGTAGCCGATTACTGCAACTTAGGGAATTCGTATTTTTCTATGAAGAATTATGACAAGGCTAAAGAAACTCTTGAGAAAGCACTCGCGATTGCAAGGGTAATTGGCTACAAAAAAGGGGAAGGCTCATGCTACGCAAATCTGGGAGATGTTTTTTGTGGTCTTGGAGAAATATTCAAGGCTAAAGGATTTTATGAAAAGGCACTAGCAGTCAGAAAGGATATTGGAGACAAGAAGGGAGAAGCAGCTGATTATGGAAATATAGGATCAATGCTTCGCTGTCTTGGGGAGATTGACAGGGCTGAAGAATATTTGGAAAGGTCACATTCCATTGCAACAGAAATTGCCGATAAACAAGCGGAAGCAGCAGCCTACGAAAGCCTGGGACTTTTGTTCCGAGATCGAGGGAATTTCGTTAAGGCCATAGAATTCCTGTCGAACGCACTTGCGATCAGACGAGAAATGGGCAACAGAAGCAAAGAAGATCAGGATTACAGAATCCTAGGTACTGTATTCCTCTTAAAGGGAGAGTGTGGCAAAGCTGAAGAATATTTTGAGAAAGCTGCTGTCATCGGAAAAGAAATTGGGAGACCAGAAGATGCACACGATTATGTAAACCGAGGAATACTGTTTCGTTCCCTTGGTGACTACGGAAAGGCGATAAAATACCACGAGAAGGCACTCTTTTGCAATAAGGAAGCTGGCGACAGACAGGGAGAAGTAGTAAGTCGCGGAAACCTTGCTAACGTGTTTGAATCTCTTGGAGAATATGACAAGGCCAAGGAACATTTCGAGAAAGCGCTTGCAATCAGCAGAGATCTTGGTCTTAGAAAAGAAGAGAGCTCGTGTTTACAAGACCTGGGAACAGTGTTTGTAGGTCTAGGAGAATATCACAGGGCTAAAGAATGCCTCGAGAAAGCGCTTGCAGCCAAGAAGGAAATTGGCCTCAGAAGAGGAGAAGGAACATGCAATGGTAACTTAGGAATTCTCTTCAGCTGTATGGGAGACAGTGACAGGTCTAAAGAACATTATGAAAAAGCACTTGCGATTGCTGAAGAAATTGGTGACAGAGATGGAGAAGCAGCAAGTTATGGTAAACTGGGGACTCTGTTTTATGAAAATGGAGAATATAGAAAGGCAAGAGAATATCACAATAAAGCAGTTACAATATACAAGAGTACTGGAAACTTTGAAGGGGAGATAGCGTGCCTCGAAGGTCTTGCACTGGACATGATATCCGAGGAAAACTGGGAAGAGGCTATTTCAAACGTCCTTGAATGCATCAATGAGAGCGAGAAAAAGCGACATCTAGTGAAAACCGATGATCAGTTGAGCATAAGTTTTTCCGATGTGCACAAATCTCATTTCAAGCTACTCAGTCAAATGCTTCTTGTTCAAAGAGATCATTTTGAAGCTCTCATAAGTGAAGATTTTAGCCGTGCTAGGGCACTCTCAGACATGATGTTATCGCAATACTGCGTTGAAAACAAACTGTCTACGTATACCAATCGAAAGACCATTGAGAACATGACGCAAGAGGGCAACTGTTGTGTTCTTTACACCTGTTACAGTTCCTTATGTATTCGTCTATGGATTGTTAGGCGAAACAAGGAGACTATTTTTCGACAAATAGACGTTACTAGCCATGCTGGCGATGGAGGATCTTTAAGAGACTTAAACCAATTTTTGGGAAAGGACATCATTTTCAGAAGAAACAGACCTTTACTGACAGTGAATTGCGAAGATCGATCCCTGCCTCGTCAGGTACATGATTGTCAGCCAAATGGTTGGTCACCCCAGAAAGACACACCTGCAGCTCTACGACCGGTGGAGGAAGATGATGACGAAGAGCAAGAGGCAAGTCTTTCCTTTTATCACAAATTGATTATAACACCTGTGGCTGAGTTACTCGAGGAACCTGAAATCCTGATCGTTCCAGATCGTTCCCTGTACAAGGTTCCATTCGCAGCGCTAAAAAATGAAAGTGGGAGGTATTTATCTGAGAATTTCAGGATCCGCCTCATTCCTTCTTTGCTCTCGCTAAAGATCATCCAGGATAGTCCCGCAGACTATCATAGTCAGACTGGTGCACTGATAGTGGGTGATCCTGAGGTTGGTGTTGTGATTTACAAGGGAAGCGCTGAACGGTTGAAGCCCTTGCCTTGTGCAAGAAAGGAAGCAGAGATGATCGGGCGTCTTTTGGGTACTCAGCCTTTGATAGGAAAGGACGCAACTAAGCAGGCGGTCCTTCGGAGGATAAACTCTGTAAGTCTCATCCATTTCGCTGCCCATGGTGATGCTGAAAGAGGGGAAATTGCCTTAGCTCCGCTGAGTCCTACTGATAAGATTCCAGAAGAAGAAGGCTACTTATTGACAATGTCCGACATTTCAAGAGTCCAGCTACGTGCCAAGCTGGTAGTCCTTAGCTGTTGTCACAGTGCAAGTGGTCAAATACGATCGGAGGGAGTTGTTGGAATCGCTCGAGCCTTCCTTGGATCAGGTGCACGTTCCGTCTTGGTAGCACTTTGGGCTTTAGAAGACAGTGCAACAGAACAACTGATGAGTCGTTTCTACGAGAACCTTGTTCGCGGGGTCAGTGCCAGTGAATCTCTCCATCAGGCCACGAAGTGGATGAGAAGAAGCGGTTATTCTAATGTGAGAGACTGGGCACCATTTGTGCTGCTGGGAGATAATGTCACATTTGACTTCCAAAGAGGTCAGTGTCTGTTTAATTTTGATTACAGGAGACAGATGGTTAATACTAATTTCAATTCATTTGAATGAAATGTTTAAAGTCAGGCTCAAACATTGCTCTTCTCAAACACAGTACCAATTGAATAGTTGCGAAAAAGGATATGTGCGACATGGGCGAGACTTCTCTTCCACTGAAATTTCATCTCGGCTTCTTACAAAAGCCAGGGTCAGAAATAAGTGTGGGTTTTTACATATTATGAAACTCCACCATGCGGCTACCTCGTTAACGCGGGCATGTTTTTTCGTGCCGGCGAAATGACCATACTATTTCCCATATGAAACCAGTTAATGCAGCCAGCGGGCACATTTTGAAAAGTGTATATTCTTCTATAAATTAAATATCGTCGACAAGGCCACTCAAATCAAATGTAAATTGTAAAGGACAGGCATGCAAGTGACAGATCAGGAGAAACAATAATGATATTCTATTGACTTGAGTTTGAGGCCATTGCTTTGAAAAGTATACTTCGTATAGCACTTTTGTAATAGTCAGTTACTTTTTATTTTACTTGACAAAGACCAGCCAGCCAGTTGGCTGTCGTACTTACGGAATACCACTGTGGGTGTTTCATGTAGCAGTGATGTTTTGGGAAATTTAGGATCTCGAGAACGAGAGGATTGTTGAAAGTAGCGAGGTCCCCATTGTGGGTTAATCATTTCCATATTGTTGTTAAAATTATCTGTCACTTGTCTATGATGCGAACAGTTCTATATGTCCCTTCCCTGGTCTTGCAAAAGATAATTGATGCTCTAATATAGATCACATGGTAACATTGGGAGTCAATTAGATGATAAGGCGATGCCTTTCATGATGAGGTAATTTGCAATGTCTATTAACATTACTTAACGCATATTTAAAATGTTTTCCCTAAAAGGTTTGATTTTTTGACAATCTGCGGTTTTAAGTGTCGTATTTGTTTGATAGGCGCAGGTATTTCAGAGAAAAGGCCTGAACAGGACTAAGTGAAAGACTCAGATAACGATGTGCATGGAGAGCTCTATGGTCACCTTGAGGCCCATTTACGTAGTGCTCAAGAAAAGTCGCAAAAAAAAAAAAAAAAAAACACGGGCTTCTCACGATTGCTGCAAGAAAAACTGTTATAAGACTAGAAATAGTTATAACCATACACTTTAGTTTCATTTAGATATATTTCTTAGGATTTTGACCAGTATGGCATTTTAACTGGTACTAAGTATTAACGTGCTACTGATAATCATTGCAAGAAGCAGTATTGTCAAAGCGAAATAAGGATAATCACTTACTTAGGTATATAGTTATGGTTGGGTTCACTCTTATTAATGACACATTTATCTTTGCCACTTGCTGTCTTATTGGACCTTACCACTGATGATGACTGTAAGATGCAGTATCATCATGGCTATAAACAGGCTTGAAAGGTTCACTTGCTTCATTTTAAGGCAGGATTTGAATTTACCCTAAAATTTAATATATCTATTGATATGGGGGAACATGCTACTGGTTATGGATGCAAGAACCAGCATTATCTTACAGAGATAGGTATAGCATTTTGATTTTAACAGTTTCGTTACTTTGATTAAGTTACGTATGACTGGTACTCAGTGTGGAAGATGTTTGATGCCAAAAAGCTTCTTTTCGAACAAAAGTGCAGTTCTGACGGTAACTGTAAGAAGCAGTATGACCTTAGCAATTAATCAATGGACATAGTTTTACATAGATAATCTTAGCTGAAAGAATCACTCTTACATATGACGTGTTTGTTATCGTATTTGCCAAACGTTTTAATTAGAACAAAATAGTTGTCGATAGCAACTGACAATAGCCGCAGGAAGCAGCAAGGTCATAGCTATTGATAAATATAAATATAATTTTGTATAGGTAGGTATTCATTATTCCTACTTAAATATGGTATGGGATTTGCCTTGGTCGTTTGCCAAGACTGTTATTTTGCTACTGATGATGGCTGTAAGAAGCAGTACTGTCGTAGCTATAAACAGTCTTAAAACATTTGCGTAGGTTTATTGGTATGAAGTCATTTTCGCAGCTTTTAAATGTATTTGACCCTTTGATTTGTACATTGAGGTATTAGTAAATGTATGTTGTTTTGTCTTGCTGAGGAAGTAGTATTATTCTAGCTACATTGCCTTAATGTGTAGATTTTAGACGTTTTGGCAAGACTGATATAGGTCAGTTTCGACTTAACGTTGTTTGATGGCAAGAAAAGATGTTTAAGCAGTTATACCACTGACGATGTCTTCAAGAAGCAGCATTGTCATATCTTAATGCCAATAGTTTCACATAGATTCACAGTTTTGGTATAGGATTAGCACTAACTCAGAGTTGACATTTTTCATCGTCATTTGCCAAACCGTCTTGTCACAGAGTAGTGGTATATAACTATTGTCGATTGCTGCGAGATGCGAGATATTGTCACTGCTAAACGAAGATAGTTTTTTGTAACTACTTATTTTTGGTGGGATTGACTCTTAGTTAGCTAAACCGTCTTGGTACAAAGTAGTGGTAAATGCATTGCAAAATAGTGATTCTTTAGATAGCAGCAAGAAGGGACAGGCTAGCATGCTTAACGTTACCGTGTACGTTCAGGGTATAAAATTTTCGAATTTTTTCCATGAGAACAAACTTTTTAGTGTGATCTTTCAAGCAAAGAAAACATAATTCAAAATAACGTGTGAATAGTCGCTGAGAAATTAGGATATAAAATATTTGCACTGGATGTAAACGTTGACAGTATGTTTATGCGACTGCAGCCAACCTAGGCGATTTGCGCGGGAAATATTGTATGCGAAAAAGTTCCTTTGCTCTATGAAGGTTGTGCGCTTTTAGTTTTTCGGTTATGACAATGGGCCAAGTAAACTTAGTCAAAGCCTGAAAATATGCCACAAAATGATAAAGTAGTGAACTGTTTGGAGCACAAGTTGTCTCGTGCGGTAGCCCTGTATCAGAAAGACCATTTAGAGTCCCCTTTAGACCTTCGATCTCAGACTCGGCGAAACATTCAGTAATTCATCTTCTTGTAATATTAATGAATTATTCGAACAGCTAATTCTATTAGCTTTAATTTGATATATAGGATTTATGGTATCTGGGCTGTAATCGGGAGCCGCTGTAGCCCTTAGACTAGAGACACACCTGAAGGTACACTGTAAGCCGTTAAACTGTATCCCGAAGCTGATGATTGTTGTATTTATGAGTTTACATTAGATCTTTGTTTAAGAGTTAAGCTATAGGCAGTATTAAAGAGGTTTTGTTGTGATTGATATCCAAACGTTTTTACCTTCTTATGACATCGTTACAGGAAAAAAATACTAAGAAAATGATTGGTCGAGATGGGAAAGAGAGCAGTTTTTGTTTTCTATTTACTGAGGGATAAATTCTCACAACAATAGAGACCTTAAAGGGAACCCCACTCTTACAACAAGTTGACGCTAAATTGTAGGCAATAATTACTAGATTTCAAATTTTGTTTAAAATGTCGATATAACGTTTAAGTGTACAAACAAAAAATGGATATCATCATCGCCTATTTTCGCTTTAAAATTTCCTGGTCGTGGCCATTTTGGATTTCATGACGTGTAATGGTTGCCCTATTGTTTAACACACAGGATTTTCTGCTTCCTTTGCTTCCTGACAATAGCTGCAACCATTACACGTCATCAAATCCAATCGAAAATAGGCGGTAATGAAATCGTTTTTTTTTTTTTTTTTATTGCTCACTTAAATGCTATATCCACGTTTCAAAACAAAATTGGGAAGCTAGTAATTATTTCCAACAATTTAGCGTGAATTTTTGTACGAGTCGAGGTTCCCTTTAAGTTCGAAGTTTGGCCATCTTACCGCAAACACACACACATTCACTTACACACACACATTACTTTATTTACCCTCGGATTTTAGAGTAGCTTGTGAAGCTAATATCTCCGAGCATTTAACCATCAGATGAGAGATAGACCACAACATCGGAAACTACGTCCCCTACTCTTTTCGAACAGTGTGTGGGTTCTTTTACGTCCCACAGAATTAATTATGGGGAGTTGTGAGACGGGGCCTACGGTTTATCGTCCTTATCCGAGAAGACTAGAAAGTCTAACCATTTGCAGATGTAATTACAAAGGCAGCACTTTCTCCTCAATTATTTAAAGACCCTGAGTGTTGGTCCGGGCGGGGTTTGAACCCGCGACCTCCGGCACGCTAGTCCGTTGCTCTACCACTGAGCTAACCGGTGGGCGGTAAAGAAAAAAAAAACGGCAAAGCGTGGTTTGTGGTTACTGGTTTTACGTTAGCCGTCTGTCCATATTCGAGACATAAGATTCGTGGGTGGTAGCACAAGATGGCGGCTGACCTAAGTTGGATGTGGATCAAGACTACGAAGATCTGCTGGACATCATGCAGCTGGATGATAGCAGTTCCGAAGGCTCGTCGTCGAGCGATGAAGATCTCGATTTCTTATTTCTAGAAGCAGCTTGGCCATCTGAACGGAGCCATCTAGAAACAATGTTATACGTTCATACAGTTCACATATCATCAAAAATTGGCTTTTGTTTTAATTATCTATCGTAGTTTAACCTCAAAGTAATCCGACTGGCAAAACAGTTCTAATTATCAATTAGATTATGAGTTCGAGATTTCTATCGCGTGATAGCTGATGAGGGCGCAACCCGAATCAGCTATCACGCCAGGAGCCCATGGGCTCCTGTCACGCATAGAAATCGAGAGCGAATAATCTAATTGTTTTCGTATATATCTACTAGTCGTTCAAAACTGAACAAGTAAATTATCTCAATCCTCCTCGCAGACACCTTGAAAACGCAAAGAAGCGGCCGCCATCTTATTGACAATCGCTACTCACTATCTATCACAGAATAGCGAGTAGCGTAGCCAATCAGAGAACTGCATTCATGATAGAACGCTAGTAGATTTATACTAACAACAAATTTTAGCTGAGAAATCGTCTTCAAAGTTACGTTTCCATGAAAAAGAATTCGATAATTAATCGAGCGAAAGAGTTCTAAAAAGTAGTATTTTCTCTTAAACGTGGGATTGTGATGTTTTAGGGTGCAAAAAAAAAACCATTGCGGTAAATCGTTTACCGTCAAGGCATTGGTCACGTGATTTCTTGACGTTCGCGGGAAATGCCAAAGACCTCGATCTTAAGGTCTCTAATGTAGTCGCTCTTCTGAGTCTGACTACTCGGATTGTTTGTGGGAAAAATGAACGCAATCAGAAATAGCTTGAAAAGAAATATTACGCAGTTCTATGGGCACAACGTTTGCTGCAGGATTTTCAAGCGGTAGAGGACTTCACCACACAGCTGAATCAAATTAATTGACGGCTAACGTTTCTGTTCATAACGTTCACTGAGTCAAATTTGGTCTTCTTCATTCGAAAGATTTTCCATTACTTCATCGTTTTGAAGTTTTAAGACGAGTTCTTTACAAAGCGGTAATTTAATAGAGCTATTATTTCTTTCCAGCCGAGTCCAATCTCACGACTAAACTTTAAAAAAAATGCTAAGCGACAGTTAGCGCCAACGGAAGCTATATTGCTTCACAGCATTCCTTTAATTGGGGTCATTTTTCTGATCCTTTCCAGACCTGCCTGGCTTTCCCACCCTTCTAGAGATACGAAAGCTATATCGGTCAGGCTTGGACGACAAATAGAACGTCCAAAGTTGTTTGCTTGAGGTCCGCGACTACAAGCGGTGACATCAAATGACGCGTTAATTACGTCACGCTGTCAAATTGCTCATTGTCCATCCTGGGTTTCAAGATGGCCAAAGAAAAACATCCAGTTTTGCCAAAATGAAATCAACGCCATTAAAGAACACTTAATTAAAACATGAACTTTTATTTGTCATAAATAGACCCACCACACCGTATTGTTCTCATGATCAGAGAAATTTCATGAAAAGTCACTAGGTTTGGTTACATCTGCTCACGTAACATAAAAATTATTAAGGTTCAAATTCCTCGTGGTTAGAATCCGTTCACTTCATTTTATTTCAGGCGATCAAAAATGGTCATGTCATTGCAAGAAATTCTCAACAGATTTTTAATGCAAATCTTTGATGTCTTTCTTCATAAAACGTTGGGCTTTCATTTGACGGAACTTTCGATGGTTTATCAAGACGAAGAGTTGCCGCTCTTTCTTCTCTTTTTATAAAAGAAGATCATCAATAATGTGAACAAAAACTCCAATAATTCAATCCCTGTCAACGCCGATATTCCCACGAACAGGCCCAGCTGGCTGCCAATGTCGGAGCAAGGACTCTTCAGCTGTGAAGGGAAGAGTAAAGTGAAAGTCTTAGTCAATATAGTTTTTTTCAGTGTTTCATGAGTGCTGGCATTTCTGTGGTCTGTTATTTCCAGACCAGGGAAATGTCACTGACGTTCAAAAACTGAAATTAATACATCTGTGGCTTGAAGCTTCATGACTGAACTGAAACAACGCTTGCCGAAATATCCGGTTCATTGGTGTACAATAAAGAGCGAGTTAGTTTCTGTGGTGCTGCGTCGGTGGTAGAGTGAAACCTTAAAACCCTTACACTATTTCAGACCAAAATCTGCGCGATACCCTATTTCAGACCTATTCCACGTACACGGTCTGCGTAAACAAAAGGAAAGACTTTTGTTGATGGTCTTATCGCCTAATGATGAAGAAGTAGCTTCTTCGAAAAAACATACTAAATTCAAGACAAGAGTGCAAAAACCATACCCTATTTCAGACCAAAATGGTCAAAATCGATACCCTATTTCAGACCAAAACGGCTACAAAACCATACCCTTTGGGGCCGCACACACCTGTATAGCCCATATAAGGGAGTACCCCCAACCCCGGGAGTGAAACAAGGGAATTTGCCTTATCAACGGAGCTGATAACATAAATTGACCATCGCAAAGACATTCAAAAAGCTGTTTCCAGCGTTAACCCTTCATCAGAGGGAATCCGATTCGTCCAGGTGTATTAATCGCTCTGACAAAGGGCTAACGCTCCAGACGTCAGCTTTTTTTAATCTCTTCACGGTGGTCAATTTACATTCTCAACTCCGTTGATAAACCAAATCTCGTGTTCTACAAAAAAAGGGTTGGAATGGATTTGCCCAATCTCCGTCTATTCTTTAACATGCTAACCAAACTTTACGATGATGAATGAATCCCACCTACCTTAACATAAGAAACACTTTGCGAGCACAAAACGTATTCGGAATCCATCTTTTTCGATTGGCCAACCTCGTTCCCATGTTCTTTCATTTCCCCACCCTTCGGAAAGAGGTTGCCCAGGGGCACGCCATCGAAACCTCAGGCAATTTTTAATTAGTTGTTTGGATCTTACAACCGCTGAACTTTTTTATGTTTCGTATGTTCATAAAAACAGTCGAAAAAAAACTTGGAAACAACGGGATTTACATGGCTTACCGTGTGAGTAGGCTTTTGTATAATACGCTCTCGAAACATTGTTGAGTAGTGAACATCAATCCGTAGAAGATGCTTTCTAATGTAAAACAAACAGACACATAAAAATGAATTAATAGTTTTTCATTTCATTACAAAAGAACTCACCAGATCAGTGCTATCTGCTCTCAAGCACCCGTCAGTGTTTTCCTCTTTTAGGTAGAACAGTTTGCAATTGAGCATCGAAAATAGATTGCGTTTAATTTGGTTTTGCATTGCTTCGCTTTGTGATTGGCTACAAAAACTCGCGCCACTTTCTCTACCAATAGTACATGTAATGCCACGAAGCTTGATTTAAATATCTCTAAAACGTGGGTTTTGTTTGATCATGATACACAGCTGATCTGTCAGAAGATGACTTTTAATTTGACTGACGTTTTCCTTTCCAATTGCTCGTCTTAGTATTGGCTAAGTAATTACAAAAAATAGACTTTCATTAATAAAATTGTCCCAGGTTTATAGGTCAACAGCTTTCACAAACTGATGCACTTAATAACATTCCGTAAAACGAAAACCGCGTTGGTTGGGTCTAGAATCCCGAACTCGCCGATATTTGAATGCGCACATACAAGCTACGCTGTTGAATGTGAGTATAACGCAACTGATTCAAAGATTGCTCCCATCATGGAAAAGATATAACCATGGCGTTGAAAGATGTACATCTGCTCAGAGTTGCTAACTCACGAGGAACTCCTTCGATGGCCAGTGAGACTCGAAAGACTCGAAAGACTCGAAAGAGTGGGAATGAGGAAATTGTGCCTGCGGAATATGAAAACAAGGCACTAGTTATGCGTTGATAAATTACATCTTGCTTGCTTTTGTTTTGACGTTAACAGGCAAGTAAATTTAAACACAAAAAACCCACATGTATCGGACCACATATGGTAAAATGATTTCTTATGAATTACAAACAGGAAGAGCACAGGAATACAGAGCATAGTGATGTCATGGTTCCTTGGTCAACCATGAAGTGCAAAATTTAGCCTTATAACTCAAGGACAGTTTCAGATCTGATTTAAGGACAACTTGACTCAAAACGGTCAAATAAAAGACAACCTTGAAACTTGATTTAGCCCTTTGGTGCATTTCAGCCGTTAAAAATCAAACTATTCAGGCCGTAACTTGAATTGATTTCCAGAGGAGGCCCCAATTTTTAGATTAAACTGTGAACAGATCTTTTAAGTGCAGAAAAGGGTTCCACTGGAATGGTACTGATCAAATCCTTTCCTAAATAAAGTGAATGTTACCGGCCTTTCTCATATACTTAATTTCCTTGTTGTTACCTGAAGAACTGAGTAATGTGTAAATAAAGCAAACTTGAGGATTATTTAGTAAATAAACCCCTTTCTGGCTTGCTGGTATATCGGAAGATAATGTCTGCGGCTGATAGATTGTCCGAAACTAAAGTGAACAGAGCCGAGAAGCGAAGCTTCGAGGGTAACTATGAAATTTTGAGGACAATCTATCAGCCAAGGACATTATCCTCCGAAATACAAGCAAGCCAGAAATGGGTTTATTTATATTGCTATAACCCTCCGCTTAATTTTCATCGCGTATACACAGTTGAAAGTTGTTGAAAAAAAGTGATCTGACGACGATTTCGAATAAAGTAAACAAAAGTATTGATTAGTTGAATTTATTTTATTTAAACTGAGATTTGATTCCTCCATTTGAAATCGGAGAAACTTTAAAAAGCCTGGCTATGTTTTGTCTTCTTTTGCGATCGAAAATTCGGAGGGCAAATATCGACGCGGACGGGGTATATTGCCTGATATCCGTCCTCCGATTTGCACCACCTGATCCAAAATAGCCAATAAAATCGCGCAAAAATTAATCGGTGGGTTATAATGTTTAATAGTCAGTTAGTAGTCTATAGTCTATTATCATTTTTCACTATAAAGACACTCCGCATAGTTTACGTAGAAAAATACTAACGAGCAAGAAGAAGGACATGCTTCTTGACAAACTTCTTTGAATGGCATTACCTCATCGGCAGCCGCAAATATGCACTGTCCTGGAAGAAAAAGGGTAATTATTTTATGTCACTCAAAACAAAATATTAGTCTTAGGCGGCTATGCATAAAAAATGCCAACTCGTGTTTGGACAAAATGATTTTTGGAGGCCAGCGTTCTGTTACGACCAAAGGCGCCCGCCGGGGAACAAAGTTTCGACGCTTGTTTGTCCAGTTCGAGAACATCAACCGCGTTGTTCGGGGAAATAAGACTTTTGTGGTATAAAATGTTAATTACAGCGTGGTAAATTAATTTGACCCTTCATGACGTGGGAACCACATCATGGCTCCAAATGTCCTCCTCTGTCTTTGATTTTTTGATGTTTCCATGTCACCAATAAATGTCTTAATTCCATCCAAGCTGATATTATATAAAGTAACAATGGGTGTGAGAATAATTACAAAATATATAACCGTAACCGTAACCGTAAACCAACAACAGAGATAAACTAATTTTATGGCGGCGTTTATATTTCTTTGTCTTAATCACGAAGATTATAGTTAATTTAGAGGGTAGAATGTAGATTTAAAAATTTAATACAAACTGTTTTCTTCCTGTAAAAAATTGCAGATGATTGCCTCCGATGATGTTGGATATATTTCGCGTTTGCATGATTGCCAAACGTAGCGATTGAAGCACTTATCAAGGCATACCTAAAAGTGACAGAACATTAATTTTTAACTCGAAAAATGTCATTTTGTCTTGACTTATGTTACCTTGAAATACAGGTTGTACTTGTTGTTGTCATTCTTCGCACGTCCCACCAAACAATGAAAGCTTCCTTCTGGTGAGCGAATCATTCCATCGATATGTTTCTCTTTGCTGCAGCCTTTTGGATTTTCATTACAGTGGCCAGTTTAGATTTGAAGATAAGGTCTGCGTCCAGGGCTGTAAAAAAATAAAAGGAAAAATAAAATGATGATGATGATGATGATGATGATGATGATGATGATGATGATGATGATACTCATAATGATGTGATGATGATGATGATGTGATAACTATGTCTCAGTTCATGTTGCACAAGAACTGAGTCAGTTTACACTTTAAGAATATCAGACTGAAATACGCTTAAGATGTTGCATAAAAGAGATGCACAAAACAAACAAACAAACAAACAATGACAGAGGTGGAGTCTTAGCATCACCATGGCCACTAAAGGAGTTTGAATAAGTTATTATAACTTTTTAAAGATTGATTATAATCGGATTAACGGTTAAAAATAGACATGGAGATGATGCCCAAGTTTCTTTCGCTAATTAAAGAAGACTTCATCTACATGTAAGTCAACTAGTTTTAATAATAATAATAATAATAATAATAATAATAATAATAATAATTTTTTTAAATAATAATATAAAACTTTATTCATAGATTTTAAAAAAATAAAACAAATAGACTATTTACAGGTTCAAGAATATGAATATTAAAACATTATACCCTATGTGCGTTCTTCTTGTGAACGAAAGAGAATTGTCGACAAATGACTATCCAAAAACACTACTAATAGCAATTATAAAAAGCATCAATAATAATAATAATAAAATGAACCACGAAAAATTCATGATACACAGAAAAAGTGTTCAATAGATGGTAACGACGGGGCATTATAAGCTATACGAGTTGAGAGAGTCTGAATTATTAAACAGCATCTCCTGAAAGAAAAAATATATATATCGCATCGTTTAGGAATCGAATACATTTAATAAATAATTTAGTTCATCATTCGTTTGTTTTGGTGGTCAGAAAATGGGATTGGCCAGAGGGTTGCCTATTTTTTGTCTTCGGTTCCTTTTTGTTAATCAAATTCTACCAGTAAGCAATTTCTAAAGATGTTTAATGTTTTGAGCCTTTGAAAAGGACTCCAATATCGCTGTTTTTTACACAGTTAACAAAGCCACCAAAATTCATGCAACAACTAGTGTTCAATATTACAGTTTTATTGGTGCAGTTTCTGCAAAATAAATTTACTTGGTTTGTACCTCGTAATCAGATCCAGGTGGCAAAATACTGGGTGACTGTCTAACCTCGACTTGTAGACACTTCCAGTAAGCGGATACCGACTCAAACCCTACGTTTATAGCCTCCCGAACTCAAACGACGCGTTTCACTAGAACACCTCTGTCGATTTGTTGCTCCATTTAGCGGTAGCATACAGCTTCTCAAATGTCCCCACTACCCTGCATTCCTAACGAGGTCTAAAGGAAGTCATGACTGACACACCCTAGTTCCTCCCTGTCCTGTAAGCGGACACCTCCCTTAAACAGACACTTATGCTTGCACGCCTATCACACTCGGGAACATCAAGCTGCTCTCTTAAACTGAACTGACTTCAATTATAACTGGATATTCCAAATATTCTTGCGCAAAACCAATTATGTTGATGATTGGAACTATACAAGCAACCAAAAACAGCAGCTTCCAGAACGCCACGCCTTTTCTTGTTGTGGACGACGAAATTTGTGACAATCCATGAGCGCTAGTTTTTGAGCAGAAGTGCTTCAACGCCGATTGAAAATTTTCCGATATTTCACCATTACCATGGGGGATGGCAAGCTTTTAACCAAACGGGGTGTTAATGTCAACTTGAATATATTGCAAAAAGTCGCCGAATACACATTGTGATTTTACTCAGTAAGTGATATATTATTAATAACGAGTCTTTTTGGGATGGATTATTACACCAAGACAAAATAAACCGCAATTCTTAAACCACTTATGATTGGTTCGTATGAAAAATAGGGAATTAATGAATATGTAAGTGAACTCACTGCGTTAATATTTTAAAGGGTGCACTGATGTTCAAAGTACCATGAGTTGAATGTATTTTTGTAGTTGGTTAGATGCCTGTACTTTTGAAACTGATTTCAAAAACATTTATTCGATCTTCGTCTTCTGTTTTGTTGATTTCATCATTTCATTTTATTGCGCTAAGTGTTCTTCTCTGTTATAACCACATCAGTAATTTCACTGATTTGTCCGTTCATCTATTCATGTATTAGTTATAGATTAGATTATTGTTATGTACCTTTTTCCGTTCTAGAGACTGGAGTAGCTGAAACATTTTTAGCGATTTCATCGAAAACGACAACAGTTAACGCAGTAGTAAAAATATGCAAGAGTTGAGCAACGACCAGCTCTTTAGTTTATGGGTGTAATTATCCTAAATAATTCAACGTAGCAAAAGCAAGGCGAGGGATATCAATAACGCGCTGTTACACAACAATTTGTCGTGTTTTTGTTGCTATGCAAGTTGCACGAAAAATTCAGCCTGAAATGAGCGAGTCTCGCACTTTTTTCAGTCCCGCGATCAGCGAGAAGTAGAATTTGTTTCTAGTTTTCTGAACGCTTCTTGCATCACTGGAACGAATTTTTCCAGCGTTGTATAGGGCTGCTAAGCTAAGCAATGTTTCGGGGAACTTGACCCGTAATGGCGGAACAAAATTGCGAAACAAGTTGCAGGAAAATTGCGCCAGACTTAAAATGGCAATTTACCTTTATCCCTGTACTTTTTTAATTAGTACTTATAGTTTGATTTTCAATTTGATGGGTTTGTTTGTTTTTTCAGTTTGTTATGTGACTTATTCCATGTCCTCAATAAAACCTCAGGCCCCGCAACTTGGACTGCTTTTTAAGTATTCCAAGACATGATCGGATAATTGCGTAAAGTGTGCAAGTGATTGACGTGGAAATATAACCTGCTTAATCATAAAAATTACAATTTCCACTAATTCACTTGCCAAGTTGTTATCGGACAGTTTGTTATTGGACACTTTGTTATTGGACAGTTTGTTATCGGACAGTTCAATAAGCCAATCACATTCAAAGTAGTATTTTAAATCAACCAATCACATTCAAAGTTGTAGTTTAAATCAACCAATCACAACCTTGTTTACAATCACCATACATTTTGATCGTAGTCAATTTCAGAGCGACATTAAACAATTTACGCTTCCTTTGTCAGTCTTTTAATTCAAAATTTCCCTCCCTTTTATAACTTGGCTCTTCTTCCTTTCTAGGAAATTGTAATTTTTATGATTAATTGGTAACAAGAGGCTACAATTAGCCTAAACTCGGGCTTGCAAAAAACAGTATTGTATCCCTAACTGGAAGTCTGTCTTTCTTACATCGGACGCATTGTGTTTAGCTTGTGTTGGAGTCTATTTCTTTAGACCCCTATCAACATATATTCCTCTAAAATACAGCTCAACCATTGAGAACAATAATTATAACACTTGTAAAAAATATTTCTAAAAGAACAAGAAAAAGAAAAAATAAAGCCGTGATATATACCACTAAAGGACATCGAACCCGAGTTAGCTGCGTCACAGGCAGGAACAATGACCTTTAGGCCACAGAGGTTTATCATTATGCAAGGTGATAAATGTAGTGTATTGATTCCCAAAAAAAACTAAGCACACTTGTTTTCGCTTCGATGGATAATTGTTTGAGAAAGGAAACGCTTATCGAACGATGTAGGATTTTTTCGCATAAATGTGAATGGAGTCTCGGTGAAATGTGAGTAGAAAATTAATTAGCAGAGTGAAACTGTTTACAAATACGTCAATCCAGGGTCATTTGAAACACAAGAAAGGAACGTTTCTGGACAGTTTCAAGCCGCTAGTACATTTGTAAAAACTAATCGCTTATCATTCAAAAATTAAAGTCCAGAAATTGAGATATTGTGGGAAAATAGTAAATTAACTACCTGTCAAACAAAATCTCAGGGGTGTGTGATATCCCGTACTTGAGTTATTCAACATGATGTACATCTCAATGGAGCGGATACGGGGAACACGGCAGTCCATCTGGAGTTAAATTTTGGTCATGTTAAAAGATTTCTTCTCGCTGTTGAACTTGCAAACATTCGTATAGACACTTCTCTTAACATATTAGTTGTTCAGACTTCAAAGACACAAGGTGAATCGACGTTTTCCGATACGTGACAACAAGTATCATTCTTGCTGTTGATATGAGATTTATACTTCCGAATCACTCGGCCGTGAAAGGTCAAACTCCCTTTGTCTGTAGTCTCTAATTTTTGGCGCTCCCCTCGCGTCGCGTCTCCTCGCAACTTCGCGCGCGCACGTGTCTTTCGCCCGCCCCACAATCCATCGCCAAAATTAGAGACTACTCGCAGTCTACTGATTAAAAAGCAGACACGAGGAAACACGGCAGTCCATCTGGAGTTAAGTTTACTCATGTTAAAAGCTTTCTTCTCGCCGTTGAACTTGCAAACATTCGCATAGACACTTCTCTTAACATATTGTTTGCTCAGACTTCAAAAGACACAAGGTGAATCGACATTTTCCGATACGTGACAACAGGCATCACTCTGTTAAAAATAGTTAGCGCTTGCGCAGAAACGCCAGAAGTGCACTTTGTGGATGATACTCGACGACGAAAAAGAATAACCGTCGGTAATCTTAGACCCGGGCGACGCGCGAGACGCGCGCAGCCCGAGTAAAAAGCCGGCAGCAAGAGGAAGCAGCAAGGAGGGAGTAACAGTAGGGAAAGCTGTAGTTCAGCTAAGAAAGCAAGAAAATATCTGTTTTCGATTACAATAAAATTCGGTTGTCACCACCAAGTTATTTTTTGACTTGACTGGTTTAATTTTAACTTGTACTGTATGTATTCCGCCGACAAGATAAGAGCTGTCAATTAAACGTCTGGTGTTAAAAAGAGTCACGTACAAGAATTTTTCTTCCCTAAATCGTAATTTGCGGTCACATTCGTGTCCGTTGACGATTTTAAAGTGTCCGTTGTCCGTCTTATGGAGGTGTCCGTCTTATAGAGAGTTTGGTTATAGTAAAATGACTGAGAAACGGCCGGGACCAGCACCAGGTGTCCGTCTTATAGGAGAGAGTTGACTGTACCCGGAAACCACTCCTTCACGCTATCAACTGATTTGGGGGTGAAGCAGGAATTATTTGACGAAACATCCAATTTGGGGGGCTCATGAAGTTAACGTTAAATCCAGGCGCCCCTAAATTAAACATTGCTAGTTGTAAATCGCTACTTACTCAAATCCTAAGCGCAAATGATGCATTGCGTGTTTTTGCTGTTCAATCCCTAAACAGACTTGAAGTCAGTAAGATGACAACAGTTCCTTTAAGTTATCTTGTTCAACTTCCCGAGGAAGTCTTGGTGATCGGACAAGACGGCGAGATAAAGGAATTTTGAAAAGAAAAACAAAATTATCGCTGTGCCCTCTTCCGGAGCGGAAAAACGTTCTGCGCAGCTTTCTGCGCATTACCCTCGAGAGCTTTCTCTTGTTTGTCTTTGGAATGAAATCGAACATGATGAGGTGAGAGGGTTCGCACCTTGCGAAGTGTCATGTTTTTATTTTTCTATCATTGCATTTTTTGCCTGACTGTGCCAACTAGTGTTAGACCAGAGAAGAAATAAGCAGTGGAATTAAACGTTTTGAAATTTTCTAAAAGGCGAGTGGCTAGTATTCATGTGATGTAAGTATGTTTGTGATCAAGGGAATTAAGATTTTTTTCCATCATTAGGTCGTTAAGTTTGCAAACAACTGCTTGTTAGTGTAGAGTTCAGTCCTAAATGATTTTTTTTACATAGTTTTAACATTTTTCTGATGGTTCATCTGTTATAGCTATTTTTCTTTTGATAGCTGAGTCTCACGATTGAGTCACAAAGATGTGGATCGCGACGTTTCGACCACTATACTGCTGGTCTTCATCAGGCGATGGTGTCGACTGGCTGCGTGTGAGTATAACAAGCACCGTGGCTGGTGGTGATTGGTGCGTTTCGATCCTCGCTTAGGCTGTTGTTGATTGGAGCATTTCGATCCTTGTCGTTCAGACTAGAAATTTTTCCCTCAGCGGTCCGCTTTGGTACTGATCGGCTGTTGTGGTGTTTGATCGTGGGCATCCACGCTTCAGGAATTTCAATTCCACTGTCCCTGTTAATGTTGTGAGGGTGAAGTCTTATGTGAATAGCCTCTTTAACCCTACGGGTGTACCAATGTGGGTCTCGGTCAATAAATTTAACTTCGTCCCAGAGCGGATAATGTCCGGTCGCTTTGCTATGTTCTGAAACGGCGGAGGATTGGGTTCGAGCAAGCCGTATGTCTCTATCGTGTTCCTTATCCGTTCATGTATAGATCTTCGCTTTTCTCCAATATAAACCTTACCACACTTTTAATTGTTAATGTTTTAGTTGCCCAGGGCACCCATTTATAACAGCCTCAGCTGACGGGTTTACCCTGGTAAAATATGCTATTATTATTATTATTATTATTATTATTATTATTATTATTATTATTATTATTATTATTATTATTATTATTATTATTATTGAATCATCAGTTTAATCGCATTGCGGACTGCTTTGGTGATAGTGATCTCTTAGGCACTGAAACGGTTAGCTTGTCACGCGGGTAAAACAAAACATTGAAAGATGTTCAAAAATTGATAATTCAGAGAAGTTGAAAAAAGCACTGTGCTTGGGATAAAAACCAAGGCTAGTCGGCCACTTCTTCGATAGAGCCAGGTCGTTTAATTTTAATCATTTTCTCGTTTAGCCTCAACACAACTGAAAGGATGTTTTATTTAGGTAAGTTAAAAAAAAAAAAAGGCGATGCAGCTGCATAACCTTTCTGATTAAGGATAAGTTCAAGAATTGTTGAGAAAATTGTGTGTCTGGAATAGTTATTGCTGCGTACCAGGATGCCTGCAGAGGCGTATCATGATTTTTGAGATAAAAATGTTAAAAAGCCGCCATTTTTTTTCAAATTTCTGTTTCTCGCGCTCTCTCGAAGTTTAAGCCGCTGTTACACGTTAAAACTTTTAGCTGAAACTTGTGTGTAACGGCGATGAGACCAGAGCGAGACCAGTTTCACGAAGTGGTGTTACACGGTGAAACTCTTGTTTTTATCATCATTGCGATCGTTGCGACCTTTGCAGAAGTAGAAAGCGGTTCTATTGTTTCGCAACGGAAGTTTCACGGTGCAACGCCTGCTGAAACTTGTTTCGCAGCGCCGTTACACACAAGTTTCAGCTAAAAGTTTCAACGTGGAAAGCAACAGCGGCTTAAGCGTTTTTCCGCTCTGAACTTCCGGTAACTTCTTCTCGGTGCACCCAGATCTCCCTCGCTGTTATCCAGCCTGGGTTTGGGGACGAGATACCGGGATTTTTCCCAGACGAGACGGAAATAATATTTGCTGTGTATTAAGCTTAAGTTCCTGCGTGTATTAAGTTTTGCGGAAACACACGGTATTGGCACACCAAAGAGGACGCCCTTGTCGATATTTTGTCAATACGCTTTGTTGGCGAGTGACGACTGAACATAGGCGAAGTTTTTGTCCTCAACCTGCCTTTCTTCTCACGATGAGTGGCGGAGCTCTGCGTGATCGCGTTCGCAAGTCCATTTCAAAATCTGTCAAGGGAAATGCGTGTAAATTTCGTTTCACGATCACTTACGAATACGTGGATCTCAGATGCAATAACAGATGGTAAGTGGAGTATTTACGATGCTTGAGATATCTGATTTAAATTTTTTAATTTAGCTTATACAAGACCGTGACTGGGTATGTTTTTTGTTCGACATGCATGGAAGCGTCGGTCAACACTGTTGGTCTCTTCCAATCTCCTCACGCATTGTAAGCTAGCTTCTTTTGGGAGTTTTGAAGCAAGAATTCTAAGTAAGAAGTGCGGCACAAATCACTCTATAATTCTGATTCAACTGCAATGCCTTGTATTTTCTCTGTGTTATCGTTTCCTGTCGATGATAAAAATTATATTCAAACCCCATGCATGTTGTTGATAATCTTATTACTTCTTGAGGAATTTTACATCCTTCCGGCGTCAGCATAAACATCAAATGGCAAACAACAACAACACACCTTAATGTTGTTTTCCGGCAGATTGGTTTAATGATTTGTCTGTTTCTGTCCTGAGCAAAGTTCTATTTCCTGTTGAGCGGGCCGTAGCAACTGTCACATTCTTTGGATGTTTTGAAATCTGCTGCGAATATTTGCATGAATCATCAAATAAATTGGACAGCCACCCTCCCTGGGAAAATATAGTGGAAAATGATTGCAGAAGAAAAAAAGAAACTAAAATTCCCTTCTTGACTCGAAATCACAATGAAATAAATGCTGTTCTTCATCACTTTGAAAGCTCTTTCGAACAAGCTAATGAAACGTTTTGTGTCATATACATTTTAATAAATTACTACCCCTTTCCACTAGGGGAGGGGCAGGGGTAGGATAGTACTCTCCTATATAATCTGTATAGGTGTGTGTGTGTGTGTGTGTGTGTGTGTGTGTGTGTGTGTGTGTGTGTGTGTGTGTGTGTGTGTGTGTGTGTGTGTGTGTGTGTGTGTGTGTGTGTGTGTGTGTGTGTGTACCATACCCTGTACTGTGCCCTATGCTCTTCCCCTTCAATCTCCAACATCAGCCATTCATGATGAAGTCAATTGTTCTTCATAGTAAAGTTTTCTTTGTTATTGATTTGTAGGAAACCAACTTGTTTGAGTGTGGTATGGTTTCGAAGTCATCGCTCCAAAGTCTCTGAGAAGGTACACCATTTATTTTGTGGTGCACCAACAGATCTGGAAATATCACTCTTAAAATAGCACGCCCTTTCAAGTGAAGTTCCCATCCTTTTTTTTTTGTAGTGAAGTGGTGTTAAACACAACTCCGTGTAGTGTGGTCAGGGCTGTTGTGAGAAGCCAGGTCTCAGGTACTGGCACCAATGTACTCTGAACACAGTACCCACCTTTACCGTTATAAGAAATTGAAAGGGGCAGCCTAAAAAATCTCAGGGTTGCCTGCCTATAGTAAATCCTATACGGTGTGGTCCTCCTATTTCTGCTAACTCCTAGTCATTGAAACAGTAGTTTTAAGCAATTTTCTCAAGATCAACCTTTTTAAAGAGATTATTGTCTTTTCAAATTGAGACAATTTTTTTCTACCAGCTTTTAAATTGTGTTCCTTTCAATTGGTTTTTTGAATAGCCTACGTCCAAAGTGTCGATAGTAGATGAAAAGACAGGAGTCGTCAGTTATGCTGCTAACTGGTTCCCACCCAACTCGGTGGAGTTGGTTGTTACTCTTTACAAGGTATTTTGAGTATACTGGTGCAACACCTTAATTAATTTCCTTGTGCTCCTACTGGATGAAACACAAATGATATAACACAAAGCTGCATTGGGATGCAAACATAACTGGTCTGATTTGAAGTATTTGGTATTTACGTGTTTGGAGGTTTGACTCTACCCCTTGAATATTTTTTGAGTTTTTGTTTTCTAGTTGGTCTCTGGGATACATGTGCAAATGAAATGTCTGCATTGTAAAATTATTATCAAACCCATTGGTCAGGAACTTGCAAAAAACTTAAATCTTAACTAAAAAAAATTAATGTGGAACAGGGCAACACTGAAAAGTCTGATACAATGTCTGTGAACTACATGAAACTCATGAACAGATGGCTTTAAAATCAGTTCCTCAGCTTTTATAGGCGTATTAATTAAATTAATTGTGTCTTTAATTCTGACCTTCAGGATTTTACCGGAATAATGTTCAAGAAGAAAGACTATATGTTTGTCATTGAAAATGTAAGTCAGAACTGTGCTTACATGTATGTTTATGTTGTTGGATTTACAATATACTGGTAGCTCAGTGTCAACAGTGTGCTGAAATCAGATTACATGGTACCTTTTTGTGTATAAATAGTGAAAGTTACAAATAGAAATGTAGTGGTACATACAAATGTATAGTGGTACATGTAGTAGTAGTGATACTAGTAGTACTGGTACATGTATGTAATGGTTGTGGTGATGGCAACAGTGATGATGAATAAATCACGATTATGGCGCTGGTAATGGTGGTGGTGATGGCACTGGTGATGGTGATGTTGGTGATGATGTCAATGATGACAGTGGTGTTGAGTGATGGTTGTGTTGATGGTGTTGGAGGCAGTGGTAGTGATGGTGATGGTGAAAATGATGGTGACAGTGTGATAATTGGTAAACTTTAAATAGAGCTCTATAGTAAGTGGCAGCCTTGCATAAAAACTAAGGATCTATCCTTCAGATACTGCACAAAGCCAAAAGGTACCAAATATGCCTTCAACTCAGCATTGTAAGTATAATTTGAAGAATTTTTTTTTCAATGATTTCCATCAGGTTACCTCAGATGCCAGGAAGAAGCTTGCCATATTTCCATGTAACATGGCTGAGTATGCATCATCAGAGACTGAAGTGTGAGTAGATCAAGTTAGCATTTAAAGCACCCTTTCTCATTTTAATCTTAAAGTGCCTATGAAGCGAAATTTTTTTCTCACTAATTTTAAAGTTTAATCCATAAAACTCAACATTCCAAAATTTGAAGTGCTCTTGATTAAAATCGGCGATTATACAAGCGTTTGAAATTGGGCTATTTTGCCCTCAAAAATGGCATTTGAATCGCGTGGCCAAAAAGACGTGACGTAATTTTGACGTAATTTTGGGGACAAGTATTCCAACTATTTCACTATAATTCATAAGCGCAAACACATTTTTGTACCCAAAATGACGTCACATCGCGAATAAACACGACCCAGACCCCTGACCATTTTTAAAGGCAAAATAGTCCAACTTCAAACGCTCATAAAATCAACAATTTTAATCACAAGCACCTCAAATTTTGAGATTCTTGCGTTTTTAGGGGTAAACTTTAAAATTAGCAAGAAAGAAATTTCGCTTCATAGGCACTTTAAATTTGATAGTTCTTGTTTTCTTAATTATGTAGCCAAGCGTACATGTAGGCTCAGGCGTGTGTTTCTCAAAAGCCCCAAAACTTTTCAGGCCTATTTTGGGTTCCATGATTCCCACTGACAAAGACCTTTGTAGGCATCAAGTCTTGAAAACCTTGAAAACATACTAAATTACCAGCTTTTAGGATAAGCAGTTGCAGTTTTAGAAATTACTTTTCAGGTTCAAAAAGTTCTAGGGACTAGAGTGAGTGACCACTTCCCACCTCATTGACTTTAAATAAAAATTTTCTTCCCTCCTTCATTTATTAATTCCTCCCTCCCCCCTCCCTTTCATCCTTCCTTCTTTGGTTCTTTTTCTTCTGCCGTCTCTGACGCTCCCTTCCTTCCTCCCTCCCTCCCTCCCTCCCTCCCTTCCTTCCTTCCTTCCTTTCCTCCCTCCTTCTGCTGTCCTCTCTCTCCCTCCCTCCTTCTCTCTCTTCCTTCCTTCCTTTTTGTAGTCCCTCTTCCCTCCCTCTTTCCTTCCCTCTCTTCCATCCTTTCTTTTTTCTTTCCATCATCCCTCTCTCCCTTCCTCTCTTCCTTCCTTCCTTTCACCACCCCCCTCCCTCCCTGCCTCCCTTCTTTCCTTCCTCCCATCCTTTGTTCCTCTCTCTCCATCCCTTCCTTCTTCTGTCCCTCCCTCCCTCCATTCTTTTCGTTCTTCCTTCCTCCCTTACATAGTTACCTATTTACCTACCTTGTCACTTCAGTTTTAGTGAAATTACAAGATCTCACTAATTAACTATCATTGTTTTTTTTTTCTCCATGTAGATTTGACCTGGAGATGGAATTCAAGTCGCTTTCGAAGAAAATTGCCTCTGCAAGACTTGGAGCAAAGGTTAAGTGTGAGTTTATCAAGGAAGGAAGACCTGAGTAAGTTGAGCACTTGCAATTTCCTTGTGTTTACAGTTGCTGCAATTTAAAAATTAATATGTTGCTAGTAAATTTTGTTTTGCATTTTTTGGTCAAAGTGAGGATGACATGCAGAGCAACTTTAGCCACCTAAGTGAGGCTGAATTCAAATCGAGGCTTTCTGAGCTGGCAGAATGCAGTGATGAGGAAGAGGAGGAGGAAGAAGACAGGCAACCAAGCAGCTCTGATAAATTTGCTGACCGATCAAAACAGTAAGTGAATTCTTGTTACTAGTCATGGCAGGCGTATTCTATTGATTTCCATTACATTTTATCAACTTCTCTGGGGAAAAATAGTATTAACTGTTACAAGTTGGCAGGGTGGCCGCAACAGCATGAAGCTGAAAATCGGGACCAAAGACGAGGCTTGTTCTCGTCAAAACTGTTAACGTCATTCTTTGGGAAAGGAGAATAGGGTTCTTCTTGCTTTATATTTAAACAGTATTTACATTTTACAGTACCTGGTCCCAGTTTATCGATGAAATGAAAACGCTGGAATACAGGGATGTGGCCATGATTGGTAATCCTATAGCTGATGTTACACTGAATGAAGTCAATCAAGGTATGGAATGCAACAGATTGCATTAATTATTATTTTATTTTAGTTATTATGTTGGTCAAGTTTGTCCTTACACTTGTTCCTTATCGTGAAATGTGAGTGACGTATGCACAAGTACTTGATTTAGGTTACAATCCAGCCTGGTTGTTACTGAGTGAAAACAATTAAGGCATGTTAGAGCAGTTTTCAATCGAGTGTCTTAAAACCAAAAACAAAGCAATTTCTCCAGCCAATCACAACAGACCGAAACAGTGCAACGAACCAATCAGAATTCGAAGTAATTACACGTAACTGGCGCAGAGCGCGGGAAAATGTGTGCGTGCAAGTCAGGATTGGTTTTGGTTTTGCTTCTCATTGGATGAGAAAGTGGCATGAGCTTTCCTGGCCAATCACAGAGCGAAGCAATGCAAAACCAAAACTAAAAGAGAATTACTTTCGACACTCAATTGAAAACCGCTCAACTTCTCATTATGATTTCTTACTACGAAATAGCACATGTTTTAACCATGTCCATTAGCTTTGTAACTACTCATTCAAGCAAATTAACCAGTCAGTCCCTGTGTCAAGGGATTGCCGGTTTACTTCCGCGTTATTGCTACTGATGATCGATTAGCGTTTTTACAAGAAAAGGAAACAGACAAACAAAGAAACAAAACACAGAGACAATAGACATGACCATTTTGGGAAAGCGAAAAATTGAAAAAGGCAAAAAGAAAGACATCTTGCTTTTTCTGTCCACGTGTAGAGAGGCAAAGGGTCAACTAACTGATAACTGATTTTTTTTTTTTTTGAACGAAGTTCTTTATTTGACAGTCAAACACACATTACAAAGCGATGTTATTAAATTACATACAATACAAGTGACGCAAGAAAAGGAGGCATATATTGTACACATGTAACAAAGCTTATAATGAATCCCATTTAACAAATTCTAACTGTTAAACTACAAAACAAAAGCTGTACAAACAATAACATTGAAATTGGGTGTTAATTTAAGAATCTGGCCCATTTCTCGTAAAAAGTGCTGCATTTGTTTGAACTGAATGCTATGTATTTTTCTGTTTCAATCTTTTGATGTAATAACGATTTAAAATCGGCAAAAAGAAAATTGACTCTATTTATTTCTTAACAATAGATTAAGTATTTACCAATAAGAATAAGATGGTTTAGGGCTGAACAAGAGGACCAATTATTCAAGATGCCGTACATGATTTCTTTCTTGCCTAGAGTTAGAGTTTCTTTGGAAATGCACTGGTACCAACCAGTAAAGTCGGACCAAAAGGAAACTGCAATAGGACAGGATACAAATAAATGGGTGACTGTTTGCTCGACATTTGTGCAATAAGGACAGAAAGGATCCTCGACTTTTGTCATTTTGTAAAGAACAGCATTTGTGTAAAGTATGTTGTGAATAATTTTATACTGAAACATTGAAAGTTTTATTTCTTTTGTGGCAACAAACGGTAGAAAGTAAATGTTCTGACATTCTTCTTTACTGAATCCCATTTCCGTCAGCTTTTTCTCTGCCGTTGGCGGATTAGAATCTTGATCATCGACCAGTAATCTGTGTATTGTTTTGCAAGTCATCTTATCAAGGGCAAGTAAATTGGTCGTATTAGTTTGATTTTCTTCTTTTAAACAATTCTTCTACTTTCCCAGTATTGTAGAAGTGAGGCCAAAGTACTGCAGAAAGTTGCATTTGATCTTAAATTTCTGTAAGAACTCATGAAAAGATAGAAGCCGGGTTTTGTTTTCACCCACAAGACTCGAGAGTTTAGTGACACCAGCTTGGTGCCAACTTTCGTAGTACACGGACACGTTATTGCAATTTATAAACTATTGTTCCAAATAATCTGATCAAGTACGTCTTTCTTTGTTTTAGGAATCACATTATTAATTTCTTGCCAATGTAGAATTATTTCTTTATAAAAAGAGTGCAGTTTTGCATTAAGAGTCAAATAGTCAACGTTATAATTGCAACAAAACAGCAATGTTCCGCCAACATTAGAGAGCAGACGTAAAGGAATGATCTTCCACGGTTGATTACCTTCTGAGCAGAAACGTCGTACCCAACATATTTTTAGTGCTTTATCAAACAAAGTAAAATCTATCATATTTAGGCCTCCATTTTTCTTGTGTTTTATCAAGGTGGTTTTTTTAATCTTCGGGATTTTGTAATTCCATATAAAGTCAAAGATTAGTTCAGGGGCACCCAGCGACACGTTTCGGTAGATATCTGTTCGGTGGAGGGTGGTTCGCCTTAGGCTTTCGGGGTAGATTAAAGATTGCACTCGGATTTTCGTTAGTTGAACGTGGGCTAAAAGATTCGTAATGAGGAAATCATAGCCCCTGAGGTTTTCGGAAAGGTCGTTATTACTGTTTTTGGCAGTCAAAAACGTCAGCTAGCATTTTCGGAAAGAAAAATTGTTCCCTAGAAAGTTAACTTCACCTAGGATTTTCTCAAAGGAAGATTTTGTTTCCTAACATTTTCGGGCAATTAAAATTTCAGCTAGGGAATCCGAACAGATGAAATTCTTCTAGCTATTGAAAACATCACTTTGAACATACTTCAAACAACATAGGGTACTTAAAAATCCCTTTCTATAGCTTTTGGCTGATTTGGCTCGTTGGGTGCCCCTGATTAGTTCATTAACTTCAGCTGCGAAAGAGGCCGGCTGGTGTACTCAACACACTACAGAACAAATATTCAGAACAAATATTCAGGAGTTTTCTTAAAGAATCTAGTCGATCAAAAAAATTCTTTTTGGCTGCTAGTTTTTCGTCATAAGAGAAGTAGACCCCTAGTGCATAGTTTGGTTCTTCATTCATTCTTAAACTTTGAAACGTGTCTTTTCGATGACGTAGAGACCCTAACCACAACAATTCTGATTTCGACTGGTTTATTTTTAATCCAGAGCAGCTTTCGAACTGGGAAAGTAAACTGAATAAGTTACTTAGAGATTCGATATTTTCAAGAAAGGCCGTGGTGTCATCTGCGTACTGCGAGAGCTTCAACGTATTGCTTTCATCAATTTTAATACCTTTTATTTCTATTGAACTTCTTATGGCATTACCCAGGATTTCAATTCCAATGACAAACAAGATGCCTGACAGAGGCAACCTTGCCTGACTCCTCTACTCAAATTGAAGTGTTTAGTGGCGTGTCCGTTATTTAAAACGCAAGTAGAAATATTGCTGTAAATTACTCTAATCCATTGGCGTAACTGTGGGCCAAAGTTGAATATTTCTAGGCACTTCTGAAGATAATTCCTTTTAAGAGAGTCGAATGCTTTTCCAAAATCGAGAAAAACAGCTAAACCAGGGATGTTATGAGTTTTTGTAAATGACATGACGTCGGAAATCGTTCTAATACTTTCTCCAATGTACCTACCTTTGACATAACCTGTTTGGCTTTCATTTATAATTTTAGGGAGAACTTTCTCCATTCTGAGTGC
The DNA here is from genome assembly GCA_016490735.1 of Pachyseris speciosa. Taxonomy (NCBI): domain Eukaryota; kingdom Metazoa; phylum Cnidaria; class Anthozoa; order Scleractinia; family Pachyseridae; genus Pachyseris; species Pachyseris speciosa. The sequence continues at coordinate 91,394 of JAEMWC010000776.1, forward strand.
AATGGCTTTTGTAGCGATTTTATAGTCATTATTGAGAAGGGAGACTAGCCTCCAATTTTTTAAATATTGCAAGTCGTTGTCTTTCTTTGGTATCAATGAGATAATTGCTAACCATTGAGAGATCGTTAGATTAGGCCATTTTTAAAGCCGTAATTAAACTGACTGTCAACCATAAACGGTGCAACCGCATTCCAGAAGCATCTGTAAAATTCAATTGTGAAACCATCAGAACCTGGCGTCTTGTTGTTTTGGAACTTATTAAGCGCTTCGGAGCATTCCTTTATCGTTAGTAAACCTTCGCAACTTTCAGCTTCTTCATTATTTAACTTTTTTAAATGGGGAGACTCGAAAAAGTATTTGAAATCGTTTGATTCGGGATTAGTATTTTTCGAAAGATATATTTCGCTGTAGAATCTTTCTTCTTCATCTAGTATTCCTTTTGGATCACACTGAACAGAGCCATCATCTTTTGTCAATGAAGTTATGTGTTTTTTCCTGTGATTTCTTTTTTCCGAGTTTAAAAAATATTTACTGTTCTTTTCGCCGAATTCATACCAGCGTCCGCCCTGGGTTTTTCGTGCAATTATTTTTGCCAGCTTTTTACACGATCCATTTCCGCCTTTGTCTCTTCACTAAAGTGTGATCTGATTTTCTCTTGCAATGCATTGAATATTTGTGTTAACATTTTTTCTTCGTCGCGTTGTTTCAATGCTTTTCTTTTCGAAAAGGCAATAGTCGCTTCTCTAACTTCCATTTTGATTAATTCCCAGAGAAGCCCTTTATCAGTTCCATCGTGATACTTTAAAGCGAATTCAGGTATTTTTGCTGTAATTAAGTCAACGTATTCTTTATCAATCAAAAGTGAATTATTAAATTCCAAAAGCCAGGACCTCGATTAGTTTCTTTCTCGCAGTGAGTTAAGACTAAGCTTAACGCAGAATAGTCTGAAAATACATTAGGGACTATTTTAATAGCCTTCAAGGATGATCGAATATCTTTAGACAGCAAGAAGTAATCTAGTCTGCATTCAATTTTCATCGACGGATTGCTCCAAGTGTAGCCCTGCCCACTGAGATTTTTAACTTGCCATGTATCAACAAGATCATAGGTTTCCATTAAGTTGTTCATTTCCTGGATAACGTTTTTCTTAGTTATGTTCAACTGGTCGACCTCCTCGTTTATCCCAGTCATTCAACGGGCAGTTAAAGTCACCACCTATCACCAAAGTGTCATTTGCATAACTATTGAGAACGGAATTAGACAGATCTCTAAGGAATTTGATTTGTTGCGTTTGATCGTTTGGTGCATAAATATTTACTATTGCTGCTTCACTTACAACGTATCTGCCGTTTTTATCCCGAATGACGTTACCAATCGACACGTTGATTTTAGGTTTGAACAGAATCATCACACCACGGCTGTGAGTAGAACCGTGGCATGCGAGCATTTTACCTCCCCATTCAGCTTCCCACAATTTGACAGTCTGTGCAGACGAATATGTTTCTTGAAGAAATATTACGTCAGAAGTTTGTTGATGTAACCATCTAAAAAGTTGGCGTCGTTTGGTAGTCTTGTTCAACCCTCTAACATTCAAAGATAAAAACTGAAGCTCCATTTGATATACGTTTTAGCCACAAGCTATTTATCACTGAAGTAAGTAAACAAATGAGCCAATGATGCAGCACTTGGGTTTGCTTGTTGCAACTGATTTCGTTGGTACGGTGCTGATGTGCTCAAAAGTCAAAATCACGCAATTAACGTTGGTGCGAAACTTCTTTGTTTTTTGCTAATAAAAAACTGCACAATGTCGTGTTGTTTTGAGGGTTGAAAGAAGAGAACCAACCTGCTGACGTTTGTTGCCAGCAGAGACAGGTTGTCAGGTGTGAATTACCATTAACAACGTTTAACTTGCTGATTTCAGTCAGTTGCTTTCGTTTGTCCGTAAGGAGCAGTACATGTCCAGGGACCTCGAAATTCCCGGTAACTTAAGTTGCCCGAAACCATACTTTGAAATGAAAATGTCAAGAAAAGTAGGGTGTGTTCTGACCTCTAATGAAGTCCATTTTGTTTCTTTAGCTGATAACTTTACTGTATAATTTTCAAAACTTTTGAAACTCCCATCTGGAATGGAAAACAAAGAAGCTTAAAGGGTCCGGTAATTACCGGGAGCTTCAGTCAAGAAACGGGCGCAAGGATCTTCGCCAGCAATGAAATTGGCTTCGGGGTTCGCTCGAGTACTGGGATTTATAGCCACTATGACGGATCCCTAAGGCATTAGTACTACCCACCTCTTTATAATTTCAAAAACCAAAATTTTGTGGCCACATGTTTCTCAAATACTGAGCAGCTTTCTCGACCAATAATACAGGAAGTCAGTTTAGTCTGTTACCTCAGTTTAGACTTTAACTCTGGCGTCTCCCATAACCAGTTTTCGTTTAAACCTTTAACAGATCGGAGTGAGCGTTTCGCAGAAGAATCACCGCAGCTTGAAAACCATAGCAGTAAACGTTTGGTGAGTGCCACCTTAGAGGCACTGAAAGAATGCGATGAAGAAGAAGAGGAGATGCAAGATCATTCCGTGAGCATGTCCACCTCACCACTGTCCTCGCTGAGTTCATTCAAGAATAAGTGGCCATTTTCAGCAAGGCGATCGAAGGTAAGAGTGTTGCGTTGTTGTATCCTTAAGCTTCTTCTACACTCTGGTAACGGGTATTTTGTAGTGAACGGTGTTAAGCGGTTTTCGCGAATAGTCGAGTAAATGTATTTTTTCTTCCACGACCCATGACGCTCAAAAAAGACTATGCCTTATTTCCAAGGATAACGGCATACATAATTCTTCCTTACTAAGAGCAAACATTAGTACAAAATCTTAAAGTTGAACGGAGGGAATTGTGTCTGTTATCCCTCACCTAATGGCCCTGAAAGTAAGCATCATTATGCGTTGAACCTTACCGTGTACAGATGTTCATGAATTATATAAAACAGGAGAGGTGTTTTGATATTTCAGCGATGAAACGTTTTCGAGTCTAAAAAACAACTTTTCTCACCACTAATACTTCTTGGAGAAATTCTCCCACAGTAGCTCGCACTAAATGTCATTTTAATTAGGATAACTTAGCTAAATCTCCTTTGCTTGACGTTCTTTTATCTTCACTGATTTGGGCTGGGCCATCCCCAAAGATCGTTATACTAGGGGCTTTGTTATTTGTCTATGTGATGTAAGAGCTCCATTGTACATCATGTAACTGCTGCCACCATGCGAGGTAAATGGCTGCGACAGTGACACCATTGAGGGGAAAGTACAACCCTCTCCCCCACCCCCCCCCCCCCCCGCTCATCTTTTAGCGTCAGTTTGAGAGTCCCGTGAAAGCGCCCTTTTGCCGAAAGTGTAGATAGGCCGTTTGTTTTATGTGATACTGGTAAACGTGTAAGCAACAGAATCTCTTTTTCTTCCCTCAGTCCAGGTCAGGAACATCAGACTCACTGCCTGAAAGTGCGCTCCCAGAGCACCTCGAGGTACGTATGTGTGAGGCTCTTTCTTATATCCCTTTTGAGGTGCCTAACACCGGTTCCTGGCACTTTGCAGCAGTTTTACTTTCATGGATCTTTACTTCCACACATTATATGTTGGTACCTTTACAGTGGCATGATCAAACAACTGCTCAGTCATTGAAAATACGGGTCACCGAGCTCGATTTGAATTTTGGTATGGTAAACGCTATTTTGTCGAGAAGTTAACCATAGGCTATTCACCAATAGCTGGGGATTTGTTTGATGCCACTATTACGATATCAACTGATAAAGAGAGGTAGTATGGATGCATCAAGGTATAAGTACTGGAAAGTGCTTGAAACTGGTGTCAAGTTCCATCTTAAGCGAAGATAAAAAACTGCGAAGTAAATGGCCAATACATTTTAATGCCGCGGAGTTGAAGATCTAGTTTCCATCCTGTTTCCCTGCAGTGCACTTACGCATTGATTCTGTTAAGCACCTGGTGGCCGTATTATATAGTCACTGAGAGCTATGTGGAGAGCGCTTCCTTTCTTTTTCACAAACGTGTGACATCTGAGTGCATAAAAGGGCTTGGTCAGTATCGAGGACCACAACACATAATCGATATACATGTGCGATACTAAGTTTCCTTGAATCAATTCTTATAGAAAGAATATTTTGATAACTCTTGCTAATTCCAAAGATGGCCTCACGATACCAATTATGGACGATGGTGTCAAAATCTCGACAAAAGCCAGTTGTCGTTTAATACTATAGAGAGATTTTATGGGATCGATTTCATACACTGCTAGCGACTCAACCTTGTTTAAGATGCTTGCCAAAAAAAAAATGAACACAGGAGAATTGAAACAGTCAGAGTAAGGTGTTAGGTTCGGTTAAGGCCCGGGCAAACGGCTTCAACATTCGTTCGATTTTGTTGCACCCTGTTGAACGATATTGAACGCCGGGGGTGGTAAACGGTTTCAACACATCATTTACATTTGATTCAACAAAGCTTCACGAGAGGCCGCGATTGTTACTATGGATACGTCTTTCAAAGATCGATTAGTGCGCACGCGCATAACAAACAATGTTGAAAGCAACCTCGTACCCAGGGTCTTGCTGTCGGGAAACGAACGACCCTGCTGCGCATGCTTAGGGTTCAGCGCCGCATTAGATTTTGTGAGAGTACTGTTTGACTTCCGTTTATTTGAATTGTTTGAAAAAGCCAATCAGAATCGTAAACCTATTCGATCTTTCGAGAGTCGCTCGTTTCGTCAAGCCTGCGCAGTACGGAGCGAAGACTCGAGGGACGAGAATTTGTTGAAAGCGGGTGGCAAACGGCTTCAGCATCGTTTAACATTCGTCGATAACAAACGAAATGTTGAATGGATGTTGAAGCAAAGTTTAAACGCTTTCAACACGGTTGAAAGGGCGTGGCAAACGGTTTCGACATTGCTGTTCAACAAAATCGAACGGATGTTGAAGCAAATGTTGAAGCCGGTTGCCCGAGTCTTTAATCTTCCACGTGTCGTTAGTGACACTATTTTTCGGTTGGACATTTTTTTACAGAACCCCCCTCTCTCTATTTCTTGTTAAAGCCAGCAGCTGAAGCAAAGGCAAGTGATGCATCTTTTTTTTTCATTGTTATTTACTGTGTGTTTTATTTTAGGGAGTTCCGAGTGTAAGTACTGAAAACAAAGTCCAAACATGGATCCAGGAGAATTTGGAAGACGATAGCTTCATTCAGTTGAGAGCAGAGTGAGTACAAAAGCGTTTCACATTTAATAATATACACCTATACGTCATATATATTCGTCATCTTGGCTTTTCTAAAATCAAGATCTTGTGGCATGCATTACTTTCTAGACTGCTTTTGCAATGAATTTTGGTACGATCTCCAAGCGTAGCCTGCATACAGGTTCTTCATTTGGGCAATTCAGAGACGCTGGCGCTCGGTCAAATGCTTTCTTCCTTTCCCTCGCTCGCCCCAATCCTGTAGCTTTTGACCGTGCGCCATTAATCGAGGCAAAAATCCTCTCTGTGTTACCCAAATGAAGAGCCTGTATACAGGCTACTCCAAGCGCATTGCCATTTATAACTTTGAACTTTTGCTGGGCGACAATGTGTGGAGAGTTTTGCAAAAGAACATCTAAAGATGAAATTGCGCCTTTCTATCTTAGATAAAATCTTTGATCAATTCCGAGCCATCTTTTTGCACGGACACTTTGTCCGAGCAAACTTAAGAATTAGTCCCAGGACACTTTAGACCTGGCCTAAGTTGTTCAAAGAGAGGATAACTCTATCCAGTTGATAAGGCGCTATCCAGCGGATAAAATGTATCAGTTTCGATGCATTTTATCCGCTGGATAGCGACTTATCCGCTGGATAGAGTTATCCGCTCTTTAAACAACTGGGGCCCGGGGTTCGAACAATGTCCGAATTTAGCACGCGGTGCATCCAATTAAACCCTAATCTATCCTGGTGTAGAAGTCTTAGCTGACTTTGTTATTCACAACATCAGAACATTACAAGGGAGAGCACGAAACAAGAGTTGATTTTCAAAGGCCTCTGAATCCCTAAAGCATTGACCCAGCATCCGCTGAATGCCACCTCTCTATCTTCATAACTCGCGCAGACGCGAGCTTGACGCGTACGGGGATGACCTTCTGTTCACGGATTGTGTTTGTTAACTTGTACATTATCTCTTGTTCTTGCAGAAAATTAGAGAAGGAGATAATGGATCTGAGAGCGTCGTACCATAAACTCGTAACCAAGGTTACCGACTTGGAAAACGAGAAAGCGGACCTGCATTCAGAGTTAGAGCAGATGCGGCTACTTGCCAAATACAAGAAAACGGATTTTGAGAAGGACAAAGACGAGCTACAGTCGGAAATTTCAGAGCTGCAGATGTTAGTTGAAGATCTGAGGGCGCAGGTAGTAAAGAAATACGCAAGCGTTCTATGACGAGATTCAGTGTTAAGAGGCTTGACGGTCCTGCAACCACAGTGCAATCAATCAATCAATCGATCAATCAAAAATAGGCACTCTGTGAGTGCATGTGCTACAAGCACGCTTTACGGGCCTATCTTGCCACCACGGACTTTAAAGGCACACAACTTGATGATAGTAGAGGCTACTGCTTACTACTGCAGTAGCCACAATAATGAATTGTTTAATTAGGGTGACGCTTTATAGCTTAAGAAGCGTAGAATTTGCTATCTATTGGTAGTGTTCATGTGATGTTTTATAGTTCTTAACATTGCGACGTTGAGAAAGTTATAAATGACCATGTTTTTTAAACATGGCCTAGCAACGGCAAGGGTACAATTTTAGTTTGTTAAAATACTTTTCTTAATTTTCTGTTTCGTTTTAGCTTCGGCAAGCTGAATCTGAGCTGGATAGCAACAAAGAAAAGCAAACGATTCTATCAAGCATTGAAGTAAGAATGTAACGATAATGCTGATGATAGTGAGGGCATTTTGTGGTAAGGCTCTTAAAAACTGTCGATTTGAGCAGCTGTTGAAGGCATGAATTGATGTGTTAACATAGAGATTAAAATCACGTTTGCCCAAGAGCTAACTCAAAACTGCTGGTTTCCATGGGGGCTCGAAAATTGCGGATTTTAACAATCAAGCCAAAATAATGGGTCATTTATTTATTTATTTGTTTGTTTGTTTATTTTTTTATTTGCAATTTTCATAGTATTTACAAGTAATATACCTAAGCTAGTGGTGAGGAGATCTCAGGAAACCACAAGGCTTATATGAGAGGCCACCTCGAAGGATAATATTACATTAAAATTTGGTGCTGTGTGAGAGCGGCATGACAGATTCAAGATTGTTTAAATAAAAATTGTAACATCTTTTTCTTAAAGGTAAGAAAACGTGCTGAACAGGTAATTGAAGTAGGGAGAGAATTCCAAGTTTTAGCACCTTGAAAGAGAATTGTAATATCCCGCGACTCAGGAGTTACTCAATGACACTGTTCCTTTTGTGGCAATAAAAGGGGGAATATTGTTGCCTCCCCCTTAAATTATGTTTACATACTTGAGTGCTTCTAAGTAACCCTGACCCTGACAGCTAATGCTGTAACATTTCGCTTTTAACACGCTGCTAATATATTAATGTTCTTGTTCTCCAGAAAAAACGGAAAAAACAGGTAAGAAGAAGCAGTAGAGAATTGAATTTTGGTAGCTATATTTCAATAGCTTTGGTACGCTGTATTCACAGGGTGCAGAGGAGTTCTGTTCGATCGTACACGACAAATTCTCACCTTGTTAATTCCTAAATATGTTTACTTTGTACGATAAAGATTATCGAAATGAAATCCTTCTGATTTGTGAACGATTTTTGCTTTCATATCCTTCTGTATCCCCCGATCTTGTCTCTCTCTGGTACGGTTTCCGCCTTGTTTACTTGCATATACCGCGGTCCAATGTACTGTGGGCTCGCACGGTTTCCGATTGCCGAAGTTTATTCGTTGCCCTTCGGGCAAAGATCATTGCGCCCGCGGCCAGCGTCAGTTGACGCGGTATATACAAGTAAACATGGCGGAAAGCCGTATGAGCGGGGGATATAGAAGGATATGGAAGCAGAAAACATTCATAAATCAGAAGGATTTCATTTCGACAATCCTTATCGTACAAAGTTAACATATCTAGGAATTAAGTGAGACTTTATCGTCTACGATCGAACAGAACTCCTCTGCACCCTGTGTGTATTCTGCTTTTCCCACCTCGTTCTTAGGGCGTTTCCCTTAGAAATCGAGGTTACTGCTTTTCTAAACACCAGACACATCAACAATCTTTTAGATTGCGAGCAGTCGTACTTTTTTCTGCAGATGACTTGCGCAAGCACACGGTTGAATTATGAAAAATAGAGAAGAGATAGAGGGGGCGTTTCTCGCGGTGCCTCGCGGCTTCGCCGCTCGCCGCGCGTTAGATCCAATGCGCGCTACAGAACTAGAAAAAGAAAGCTAGAGACAACTCGCAGTCTACCAATTTGCGCACGATCGTACTAAACGATTTTATCCAGAGACAACTTTCAAGTCAGAGTAATCAATAACATAACAGGAAAATAAGGGTTAACATCTTTTATTTAAATTACCACAATGTCCACAGACTCAACCAACCTCAGACCCGGGCAAAACGAGCCTGAGCGTTGCCGAGAGTTCATGAAGAGTCTGCTAAGAGTTGACGCACAATCTGATGGTTTGTTTTAGACCGCTCTGTATTTACGCAACTCTAAGTGTGAACCAAGCTAGAGAAATTCTCATAAATTCGTACGAAAACTTTGACCAGGTTCAAGGTCGATTAGAGGGTGCAAGAGTGGGTAGGAGCTCATAACAGTTTCAAGTCTCTTTAAACGTGAACTAACGCTTCTCTGACACAAGGTTTTACTTCCATCTGCGAGCTCTCCAGCCACCCTTACGGAGAGTAATCTCCACTGGTTATTTTTTGTGGGTTATTGGGCTTAATACTACCTTTCACAAGTATTCGTATCAATTTATTGGACGTTGTGGCAGATACAATTAGTAATGGTAATAGGACTGAGTGGAATCCAATTCGGTCTATAATCGTACGAGCGATAAAAAAAATCTGATTTGTTTATCACGAGTATGATTACAGACCGAATTGGACGACACGAAGTCTTATTACCAATTAATCATAAAAATTACAATTTCCGAGAAAAGAGGAAGAGCCAAGTTATAAAAGGGAAGGAAATTTTGCATTAAAAGACTGACAAAGAAAGCGTAAATTGTTTAATGTCGCTCTGAAATTGACTACGATCAAAATGTATGGTGATTGAAACCAAGGTTGTGATTGGTTGATTTAAACTACAACTTTGAATGTGATTGGTTGATTTAAAATACTACTTTGAATGTGATTGGCTTATTGAACTGTCCAATAACAAAGTGTCCAATAACAAACTGTCCGATAACAACTTGGCACGTGAATTAGTGGAAAATAGGAGTTTTTTAAACCAATCACAATCGAGGAAATTGTAAGTTGTTAGGACGAACGCAACCAATATCATTTCGCATTTTCCCTCCCACCTGCACTCCTCCTTATCTTGAGCAATAACGGTCTGCTCGTCTATGGGTGTCCTAACAGTAACTTGTTTGTTCTTTTGTCGTTACTCCATCTTAGTTGAGTCAAATCCGTGGCTGGCTGTGCAAGAGAGGCGTAAAAGGACCCACGGGAAGAAAATGGAGACGCCGCTGGTTTTCCACTGACCCAGATGGCAGGCTGTACTATTATCAAAAAAATAATAACACCATGCCAAGAGGGTAGGTGACAAGGAAACCAACAGCATTCACAAATGAATAGCTAAACGTTTTCCCTTTAAACTTCAGTGGAAAATTTGGAGGGTTTTATATTGATTGTCGACCTTCAATTCTGTTTGGTTTTTGTCTTGTCATGGTCTGGTATTTAAATTTTACAGGACCCCCTTTGATACCAGTGCATGTGACACTGATTGGGTTATCCTGTATCATCATCATCATAATCATTATCGTCGTCGTGTCGTCGTCATCTGTCGTCATAGTCATCGTCATCATCATTAATTCACTTACGTCTACCGGTTAAAATACAGATGAGGTCAGTTTCTATAGAAATTGCGGTGCTTTTTTAGTGGATAGAGATGGAATGTTGGTGTTGTCGACTGACTTTACAAGGTATATTGGCGAACGTCAACAGGTTAAAATCTTTCACTGAACAAAGTGTATTTCACTGTGTTGATAAACAAACATTTAAAAAGACCTTAAACCTTGGCCAACTCTGCCTCTGTCGTATTCTGCGCTTGACGCGTTTTATATCTATTTGCCTTGTAATCTATGCCACTGCACAGCTGTTTGAGTAATGCATATCATTGTCCAATGTGTTGTTTGTGGGTTTGCTTGACGTCGCTCGTTTAAGAGCACTCTACGTACAAAACACGTCGTCGAATCTTCATTATTTTTTTCTTCCTGTATTAGATTCATAGATCTCGATGTGATCATTGCAGTCCAAGACCAACCACCACCCAAGCAAGACATCAACAAGTCTTCATTTAATGTCGTCACACCCACTCGAACGTACGAGTTGATGGCACACGATGAGGAAGAAAAGCTAAGGTATCAGTTTGAATTGTACGGTCTCCTGCTGACAGTTTGATTGATCAATCCATTCATTGACTAATCAATCGATAGATCGATCGGTGGAGGAAGAGGGCGGGGAAGGGGAGGGAGGGAGGGAGAGAGGGAAGACGGGAGGGAGGGAGAGAGGGAAGAAGGGAGGGAGGGAGAGAGGGAAGAAGGGAGGGAGGGAGGGAGAGAGGAAAGACGGGAGGGAGGGAGAGAGGGAAGAAGGGAGGAAGGGAGAGAGGGAAGAAGGGAGGGAGGGAGGGAGAGAGGGAAGACGGGAGGGAGGGAGAGAGGGAAGAAGGGAGGGAGGGAGAGAGGGAAGAAGGGAGGGAGGGAGGGAGAGAGGAAAGACGGGAGGGAGGGAGAGAGGGAAGAAGGGAGGAAGGGAGAGAGGGAAGAAGGGAGGGAGGGAGGGAGGGAGAGAGGGAAGACGGGAGGGAGGGAGAGAGGGAAGAAGGGAGGGAGGGAGAGAGGGAAGAAGGGAGGGAGGGAGAGAGAGAGGGAGGGAGGGAGGGAGAGAGAGAGGGAAGAAGGGAGGGAGAGAGAGGGAAGAAGGGAGGGAGGGAGGTGTGCATGAACGAATTAGTTACTAATTAGTTTTGGAAGGAATGTGCTGAAGGAAACGTCAAGGGACAAACAAGACGTAAATCAGTTTGACGTCCGCATCAATTTCTTTCAATACAGTACTTTTTTTTGGACATTTATTATATTTATAGCGCCCTCTTATTATTTCAGGTGGATCGACGCTTTGGATCATTTACGACATTGGAGAAACCGCCTGTCAACGTGCAACGAAAAATATTAAACCTCACACCTCTAATGAATCGTCCAGATTTAAGATGGAAGTGCCTTGCAAGAATTAAGTACCGTTCGTATTATAAAATAATGAGAAGAACTAGTGAACTGATTTGGAAAACATGTTGGCTGTGAAGGTGATAACACATTTGCGGCATTCAATTCCGTTGGTTAGTTGCTTGACCAAATTCAAAAGATTAGCCTGATTTTAGCTTGTTCCTGGTTAACGCTTAAGTAAAGTATATTGCATTTGGTACTCATTTGACTGGTTGACTGCGTTGTTCGCCAGTTTTCTGGGGTTTGTATTAATTTACCACACATCTGAAACGCCACTCAGGTACAAATGTGGGTTCGCTTTATTTTTTGAAGACCGTCGCCATGGAAATAAAACAACTAAAGGATGGTAGATTTAAGTAGTTAACCAGTAAGTGGTTTAAGACAAGTGCACGACTATGTACCGACAGTTAGTGAAAATATCTTTCAATAGCACACTTTACAACTAGAAAAGAACAAAATATACATGTACATAAATATAACAGGAAAACAAGAGCTTGAATGTCGAGGAAGCCAAAAAAATCAGCCTGTAAAACCAGAAGGATTATGGGCGTACGCTTCCTCTTTTAAGTAAAACGGAAAAATACACAATTTACAGACTCGTTTTGGCCTGCTAGGATACATATCAATTGAGGATAATACTTGAGAAATATTTTGCTTTTGTATTGCTTCAACATTAATATATTTTATATAATATCTTTTCTATATTATTTTTTTCAATTTTTAGAGTTTCCGTTGCATGGTGATAGCTTGAGATTGCTTCCTTCGAAAATGGTTTTGAAATAGTCCAGTAGAACCAACATCATTCCTAGTTTTGATTATTTAACTTATTCGTTCCGAATAGGAGCATTTGTATCTCAATTTGTGTAAGAATGTTACTCACAGAATGCAAGAAAATAGGGAGTTTAAGAAACGAGGACGCGACGGCAACGAAACCGTCATTTCAAAATATATCTTCTCGTTATTGTAGCACTTTCGCGATTATTCCAATTTGTTTAACTTGTAAAATGTCGGCGAACTATCCAGGAACTAAATTTCTATGAACGGCGTTAAAGTAAAGTAAAAGAAAAACAAAATTTGCCATCATGTGCTCACGTTCTCGCCAAAACCTCAAATTTGGTCATTTCACGTTGTTGTCTTGCAGAGGACGGCAAAGAAATGTACCAAAATGTAAAACGCACGTGCAGAGGACCGTGTAGAGCGATTGTTTTTGCTCATTACCTAGTGTTTGGTGCCGTTGTGGTTCACGTTCCCGTCCTCATTTCTTAAACTTCCTATTGCCATTTGGACGCCGGTGTTTATGTGATTTGTATTGGGAAATAGCGTTCAGTTCCTGATTAACATTTGCTCGCAACACTCGTAAGTCGCACAAATATCAATGTTTTAATAGAAGAAAATTTATATTTTTGGTTTGTATGTTATCAAATAGAATCCCTTTTAAAGTTCATATTTGTTTGTTTTGCCCTTTTTGTTTTGTTTTACTTTGCAATTGCGGTATTAAAAGTCTTTTTCTGCCGGAGTTGTATGCATCTTGAGTCTTTCTTTGGGTTGTAAAGAGAGTACAAAGGAATACTTAGGGCGTTTGTCATTTTGCAAGAAAAAGAATACGATGGGGGTCACCCTTGAAAAAATGGAAGGATTTTAAAATCCCAATACAGCAACTAACCAAATGAGATCGGAGGTATCGATCACTTTACAAAGATGCTCCTCTTGTTACCAAAAATGGAACGGGAGGAAATGATGGGGCTGCACAACTTTGTATAAAAAGCTTGTTCTTGTTCAGTAGTAATGGCTGAAATTTGACTGACCTGAATTTCCAAAATCGGTTTTTTGGAATTCCATTTTCTCCAATTGGTCAAACGGAATCCTCGTGATGTTAAGTTTAGCATTCCGCAAAGCTTCTCCGTCAACGGCACTCGCGGTCAGTGGTAGAATTCTCGCCTACCACGCGGGAGGCCCGGGTTCGATTCCCGACAAGTGCAGTCTGCTGTTTCCTTTTTAAATAAAATCATTCCATTTCTTTTTCCCTACTTCAAAGGTCAAAAACATCAAGCCGTATTCCATTTACATTCTACTTATGGAAAACTTTTATTGTCTGTTACCATTGTTTAAACATATCTAGGATAATGAAATCCTCCTGAGGATAGGGAATGTCTTATTTCCTTACTTACGGTCGCAGGAAATTTATTTCCAAACACTCGGTGGCCATAGCACGCCTAGTTTCGTTATATAAACATATGCTTTTGGCGTTGTTTTCTTTCTGTTCTCTTGTCTTGAACTCCTACCGTGCCCTTCAGTGCTAGAGATATCGAAATAACTTGCTTTGATCATTAAGACATTCAGTCCTGCCTAATTCTTCCTCCGGATGACAGGCCGATAGGAACAGCAATTTCATCATCGCTTTTAAGATATTAGCGTGCAAATTTCGTCAATTTTCATTTTCAGTTCTCGCAGCTTGTGTACGCAATCGTATTAGCTTTCCACTTTCCAACTCCACAAAAGTATATTCAAGAGGACAAGACGAAAAATCATCCGCTTTTCGATCTTCACATGCTCTGATCGACGCCATTAATTCATATTCACTTCATGACACATTAAAAGTCGAGCAAGAATCTACGCAATTCTACTAACCCCTGAAACTTGCAAACCTTGAGCAAAGAGGACTCCGGGGACAAATACAATACTTACCAGGGGAGAGACAAAAGAAATGTTTCATCCAAGTTTAATGAATAAATTAATCAGAATCGAGTGAGTGAGTGAGTGAGTGACATCGAGTCCTTCCTATACCTCATGGCATGACTACGTCATCCTTGAGCTAAAAAGGGGATAAGAAACGAGAAAGCCAAGAATAAAAGACAGAAAAAAGGGGAGAAGGAGCAACGAAGAAATAGGAACAACAAAATCAATAAAAGCAGTGAAATTATAACACAGCAATCATCATAAAATAGAACAGCAGCAAACAAACAAACAAAAGCGACAGAAAACGCAGAAAAAGAAAATACGAAATGAACGCTGAAATGAGGGGGCAACCGGGATTGAACCGGTGACCTCTCGATCTGCAGTCGAATGCTCTACCACTGAGCTATGCCCCCTTGGATGGAATACAGTAGTAGGTAATCAAATGATATTTCAAATGGCGGACGTAGTTCAGCCCTTTCGACGGTAATCTGTTCCAACCACGGGATTTCATACAAATCTTAAACTATTAAATAGGTTAATAATTTCTGTTTAAACTTGTTCCACTTTTCGGTAATCCGTATTACATTTTTGCTACGAAAACATACCAGTCTTATTAACCACATTAAATTGTACAAGTAGCTGATTCACTTCTTTTTATTTCTCTGTTTGATACTTTGATGTTTTTTTTTTCCTGAATTCTTACTGACTCCATGAAAAACAAGTTATACCTTAGTTAAGCCAAAATTTATCACGTAAAATGTAGGGAAATTGTCAGTCAGCAGCACTGGTAGTTCAGTGGTAGAATTCTCGCCTGCCACGCGGGAGGCCCGGGTTCGATTCCCGGCCAGTGCAATCCGCTACATCCTTTTTAAATAAAACCATTCCATTTCATTTCCTTCCTTCAAAGGTCAAGCCGTATTTCATTTACATTCTTCTTATGGAAAACTTTTATTGTCTGTTGCCATTGTTTAAACATATAAAGGATAATGAATCCTCCTGAGCATAGGGAATGTCTTATTTCCTTACTTACGGTCGCAGGAAATTTATTTCCAAACACTCGGTGGCCATAGCATGCTTAGTTTTGTTATATAAACATATGCTTTTGGCGTAGCTTTCTTTCTGTTCTCTTGTCTTGAACTCCAACCGTGCCCTTTAGTGCTAGTGATATCGAAATAACTTGCTTTGATCATTAAGACATTCATTCCTGCCTACTTCTTCCTCCGAGTGACATGCCGATGGGAACAACAATTCCATCATCGCTTTTAAGATATCAGCGTGCAAATTTCGTCGATTTTCATCTTCAGTTCTCGCAGTTTATGTACGCAATCGTATTAGCTATCCACTCCCCTACTCCAACAAACAACCAAACAAAAGCGACAGAAAGCGCAAAAAAAGAAAATATGAAATGAACGCTGAAATGAGGGGGCAACCGGGATTGAACCGGTGACCTCTCGATCTGCAGTCGAATGCTCTACCACTGAGCTATGCCCCCTTGGATGGAATACAGTAGTAAGTAATCAAAAGATATTTCAAATGGCGGACGTAGTTCAGCCCTTTCGACGGTAATCTGTTCCTACCACGGGATTTCATACAAATCTTAAACTATTAAATAGGTTAATAATTTCTGTTTAAACTTGTTCCACTTTTCGGTAATCCGTATTACATTTTAGCTACGAAAAAATACCAGTCTTATTAACCACATTAAATTGCACAGGTAGCTGATTCACTTCTTTTTATTTCTCTGTTTGATACTTTGATGTTTTTTTGTAGCTGAATTCTTACTGACTCCATGGAAAACAAGTTATACCTTAGTTAAGCCAAAATTTATCACGTGAAATGTAGGGAAATTGTAAATCAGCAGCACTGGTAGTTCAGTGGTAGAATTCTCGCCTGCCACGCGGGAGGCCCGGGTTCGATTCCCGGCCAGTGCAATCCGCTACATCCTTTTTTTAAAAATAAATTCATTCCATTTCATTTCCTTCCTTCAAAGATCAAGCCTTATTTCATTTACATTCTTCTTATGGAACACTTTTATTGTCTGTTGCCATTGTTTAAACATATATAGGATAATGAAATCCTCCTGAGGATAGGGAATGTCTTATTTCCTTACTTACGGTCGCAGGAAATTTATTTCCAAACACTCGGTGGCCATAGCATGCCTAGTTTTGTTATATAAACATATGCTTTTGGCATAGCTTTCTTTCTGTTCTCTTGTCTTGAACTCCAACCGTGACCTTCAGTGCTACAGATATCAAAATAACTTGCTTTGATCATTAAGACATTCATTCCTCCCTGCTTCTTCCTCCGGGTGACAAGCCGATAGGAACAACAATTCCATCATCGCTTTTAAGATATCAGCGTGCAAATTTCGTCAAGTTTCATCTTCAGTTCTCGCAGTTTGTGTACGTAATCGTATTAGCTTTCCACTTTCCAACTCCACAAAGGATATTCAAGAGGACAAGACGAAGAATCATCCGCTTTTCGATCGTCACATGCTCTGATCGACGCCATTAATTCATATTCACTTCATGATACATAAACAGTCGAGCAAGAATCTACGCATTTGTACTAACCCCTGAAACTTGCAAACCTTGAGCAAAGAGGACTCCGGGGACAAATACAATACTTACCAGGGGAGAGACAAAAGAAATGTTTCATCCAAGTTTAATGAATAAATTAATCAGAATCGAGTGAGTGAGTGAGTGAGTGACATCGAGTCCTTCCTATATCTCATGGCACGACTACGTCATCCTTGAGCTAAAAAGGGGGAAAAGAAACGAGCAAGCCAAGAATAAAAGACAGAAAAAAGGGGAGAAGGAGCAACGAAGAAATTGGAACAACGAAATCAAGAAAAGCAGTGAAATTATCACACAGCAATCATCATAAAATAGAACAGCAGCAAACAAACAAACAAAAGCGACAGAAAGCGCAAAAAAAGAAAATATGAAATGAACGCTGAAATGAGAGGGCAACCGGGATTGAACCGGTGACCTCTCGATCTGCAGTCGAATGCTCTACCACTGAGCTATGCCCCCTTGGATGAAATACAGTAGTAAGTAATCAAAAGATATTTCAAATGGCGGACGTAGTTCAGCCCTTTCGACGGTAATCTGTTCCAACCACGGGATTTCATACAAATCTTAAACTATTAAATAGGTTAATAATTTCTGTTTAAATTTGTTCCACTTTTCGGTAATCCGTATTACATTTTTGCTACGAAAAAAATACCAGTCTTATTAACCACACTAAATTGCACAAGTAGCTGATTCACTTCTTTTTATTTCTCAGTTTGACACTTTGATGTTTTTTTGTAGCTGAATTCTTACTGACTCCATGGAAAACTAGTTATATCTTAGTTGAGCCAAAACTTATCACGTAAAATGTAGGAAAATTTTCAGTCATCAGCACTGGTGGCTCAGTGGTAGAATTCTCGCCTGCCACGCGGGAGGCCCGGGTTCGATTCCCCGGCCAGTGCAATCCGCTACATCCTTTTTAAATAAAATCATTCCATTTCATATCCTTACTTCAAAGATCAACCCATCAAGCCGTATTCCATTTACATTCTTCTTACGGAAAACAGTTATTGTCTGTTTTTTTTTTTTTTTTTTTTCTCTTTTTTTTTTTTTAATATTTACAATACATATACATACATTAATTACAATTCTAAAGTTAGCTACTTACACTACATTACAATATTTGTCTAATGCCTACATAGCTACATATTACCCAACAATTACGTTACAGTCAATACAGTTCTAAAAACATAGTATAAGCAGATGGGAAATTAAGGTACAGAGCCCATGCACAAATCCCACTTCTTATTAAATTTGTCCATGTTATTAGTATTAACACATATAAATTTTTCGGTTTCATACTTAATTTTTACCTTAAGTTTAAAGGCGTTTATAATAGGAGGAGTCAGACTTCTTCTGCAATCCCATATATATACTTTGGCGACTAGTAACAAGTAGTTCAGTAGAGGGTAATTTGCATAGATAATACCAATTATGACATCTTGCAGAGTAAGATGGACGAATTCCCTTGTCAGTAGGTAGAAATAGTATTCGAAATCTTTCCAAAAGGGTTTCACAAGGCTACAATGAAAAAGGAGATGGTGAGGGGTTTCTGGTTCTGATTTACAAAACGAACATTTATCGTCTGAGATGTAACCTATTTTAAACAACTTTGTATTAGTAAATAGTAGTGAATTAAGGACTTTGTATTGAAATGCCTTTATGTATGGTTCAAAGGACACCTTATGCGGTAGCCAGAAAATCTTTTTCACGTGATCTTCTGACAAATTAAAAGTTTGTCTCAGATATTGAGAATTGTTTGGAAGCTTAGCTTTTGAGCTTTTTATTAATGTGTAGTAGTCCTTAGATTTCTTTTTTAACACATCAAAGTCTTTGTTATCTATCGTTACCAATAAGGACATTTCGGACAGGGTGCTTTCCTTGGTTTT
>JAEMWC010000776.1:115000-207500 GCA_016490735.1 Pachyseris speciosa
GACTTAATCCTGACAAATAACAAGAGAACTACTTTAACATCAGGTGTAGTGGATACCCTTGTAAGTGATCATTCTCTGGTTTATACGGTTTTGCGATCATCAGCGCCGCGATCGCGTTCGCGTAAAATTTATTCTCGAAGTCTGAAAACCTTCAGTCAACAAAATTTTGTGCGGGATATGCAAATGGCCCCTTTTCACATTATGGATTTATTTGACGACGTGGATGATAAACTTTACACCTTTGAACAATTGTACGTAGACATTCTTGATGAACACGCACCGCTCAAAGTGACACACATCAGGGGCAAACAAGTGCCTTATATGACTGATGAATGGCGCAAGGCAATTAGACACCGTAATAAACTTTGGAAGATTTTCACGAGAGAACGTACAGATGAAAATTATGAAAAATATAAATGCCAGCGTAATAAGTGCACTTCTCTTAGGCGCAAAGCCATAAGAGCAAATTTCAGAAGGAAATCATCAGAGCCAGAAAATCCGCGCGAGTTTTGGTCTGTTTACCGCCCCTTTTTGAATTTTAAGAATAAACAAGCAAACGACATTATTTTAAAGGAGAATGATATTGTTGTTAGTGACAAGAAGGAAATTGCTGATTTATTCAACAATCACTTTGTTCAAATTGCTGATTGCGCTGCCCAAGTAGGTGAAGAGGACTATGGACAGGATTATGCAAATCATCCGAGCATTCTTGCCATTCATGAACACAGCTCAAAAGGCCATTTCAAATTTCAACACACCAACCAGGTACTGGTAAATAAATTGCTCCTGGATATAAATGTCCGAAAATCATGTGGCCACGACATGATTTCTCCGAGACTACTTAAAGAGTCGGCGGCTGTGATTGCTGGGCCAATAGCTAATATCATTAACTCCTCGGTCGATCAGTGTAGATATCCAGCCTCGTGGAAAATGGGACAAGTCACTCCACTATTTAAAAAAGATGACGAATCGAGTAAGATAAACTACAGGCCGGTCACAGTTTTGCCAGCAATTAACAATATTTATGAGAGGATTTTAGCCGCACAGCTAAATGACTTCTACACTTCTATTTTGTCTGATTTTATAAGCTCGTATAGAAAGTTTCACAGCTGTGAGACATCGTTATTAAGAATGACAGAAGAGTGGAGGTCTATGCGTGATGATGGACAACTTGTGGGGATAGTGTCTATGGATTTGTCAAAGGCCTTTGACGTTATACAGCACCCCCTGCTATTAGCCAAACTCAAAGCCTACGGATTAGACGAGGATAGTTGTGCCCTGGTAAGAGACTATCTGTCAAATCGACAACAGAGGGTGAAGATTGGTGACACTTTCTCGTCGTGGGAGACTGTTAAGCGCGGAGTGCCTCAGGGTAGTGTTTTAGGCCCCATTCTTTTTAATATATTTATAAACGATCTTTTCTATCATATAAAGAGAGCTAAGCTTAACGCTTATGCTGACGACCATCAAATTTATTACTCAGACAGGGATCCGGTGGCACTAGAAAAATGCTTGTGTAAGGAAGTAGAAACAGCAAATCAGTGGTACAATGTAAACGGAATGATTGTCAACGAAACAAAACATCAGGCCTTGATCCTTGGTGACACGGAGTATACTTTCTGTTTTCCAGTCAACGAGTCAATCGACATATTTGGTATGAACATTGACAACAAACTTCAGTTTGATAAACACGTATCTTCGGTTTGCAAAAAGGTCAATAATCAGTTAAATGTCATGATAAGATTTAGAAAACTGATCTCCAAGGCCACTTTGGTTAAACTGTATAAGGCCTTTATCTTGCCGCACTTTCACTATTGTTCATCGGTGTGGCATTTCTGTGGCGCGCGAAATACCGAGAAAACAGAAGCTCTCAATAAAAGGATTCTTAGGTTCATTCTAGATGATTTCGAATCTACATATAACAACTTATTGGACAAAGTTAACCTGGTTTCTCTATATAAAAGACGTATACACAATATGTTAATTTTACTCTACAAAAGTATATTTTTAACTAAATATCCTATCTACATGAGGAATATGTTTACTCTTCGTACTACTTCCTATAACTTACGCGGTAACTACATTCTGACACTCCCTGTACCTAAAACTACTGCTTATGGCCTTCGCTCCTTTTCTTATCATGCCGCTAAACAATGGAACTCACTGCCGGACATTGTTCGAACTGCTAACTTTAATGACTTTAAAAATGCATTAGCTAACCTTAACTTAATGTAAATTTGGTAAATTTTGTAATTTCTGCTTATAGTGTTTTATAATATTGTACACAGATTTTATTTATTTTAGCCATTAATTGTAAATATTGTACAGAATTGTAGTTTATAAGTTATCGCATGTTTTGTTGACTTCTTTTGTTATTGTTTTCTCGGAAACATTAGCTTTTATAATAGCTACTCTTAAATTCGAGAAAAAATAAAGTTTATGTATGTATGTATGTATGTATACCTTCAAACTTAAGGTTCTCCCGTCGGCTGTACGCCTCAAGGTAGAGGACTTGTTTGCGGCATTCGCTAACTTCATCCTTTCGCTTGTCCGTGCTGGTTTGAAGAGCAGTCTTAAGCTCTATAATTTGTTCGTCTACAAATTCAGCATTCTTTTCCATGTGTGAAAATTTTCCGTCAAGAGTTCTCTGTCTATCTTGAACAGAAGCAATCTCTGTCTCCATAAGGGAGATCTTATTTTGTATTTCCTTAACTGTTAGGTTTAACTCTTCCATCTTCGAATCCAGGCTGATTAGCTTTAAAAGGATAAGATCTAATTTCTCGTTGACGCCTTCTGTAAGGTTCAGCGCCTCCATTATTTCGTCGCCGCCGTTCGACTTGCCAGATACACTTGCCGGGGAATTTGACTTTTTCCACCTTTTTTCTCCGGGCGAAGTTTCCGCAGAACTGCTGGATGTGTTACTACTTCTAGTTTTTCTCTTTGGAGTTATAAATACACTCGATAATTCCATGAACACTTCAAAAACTGCATAAACGGTGAACGGAGCTATCCAGCACACGTCTACATCCTTACACGGTCAACCCCAGTCTCAGAGGTATCGATCACTTTACAAAGATGCTCCTCTTGTTACCAAAAATGGAACGGGAGGAAATGATGGGGCTGCACAACTTTGTATAAAAAGCTTGTTCTTGTTCAGTAGTAATGGCTGAAATTTGACTGACCTGAATTTCCAAAATCGGTTTTTTGGAATTCCATTTTCTCCAATTGGTCAAACGGAATCCTCGTGATGTTAAGTTTAGCATTCCGCAAAGCTTCTCCGTCAACGGCACTCGCGGTCAGTGGTAGAATTCTCGCCTACCACGCGGGAGGCCCGGGTTCGATTCCCGACAAGTGCAGTCTGCTGTTTCCTTTTTAAATAAAATCATTCCATTTCTTTTTCCCTACTTCAAAGGTCAAAAACATCAAGCCGTATTCCATTTACATTCTACTTATGGAAAACTTTTATTGTCTGTTGCCATTGTTTAAACATATAAAGGATAATGAAATCCTCCTGAGGATAGGGAATGTCTTATTTTCTTACTTACGGTCGCAGGAAATTTATTTCCAAACACTCGGTGGACGTCGCAAGCCTGGTTTTGTTATATAAACATATGCTTTTGGCGTAGTTTTCTTTCTGTTCTCTTGTCTTGGACTCCAACCGTGCCCTTCAGTGCTAGTGATATCGAAATAACTCACTCACTCACTCACTTGGTTGCCCGAAGACGGGCAACCACTAGATAATTCCGAAGCCTCTTATCAGCCATCAGTGCAGCAATCTCACATGCATCGAATGCCCCAGTATCCCTCTTAAGAGTGTCAATATAGGTAGTTTTCGGTCTTCCTCTCCCGCGATGACCATAACTTGCTTTGATCATTAAGACATTCATTCCTGCCTGCTTCTTCCTCCGGGTGACAAGCCGATAGGAACAGCAATTTCATCATCGCTTTTAAGATATCAGCGTGCAAATTTCGTCGATTTTCATCTTCAGTTCTCGCAGCTTGTAAACGTAATCGTATTAGCTTTCCACTTTCCAACTCCACAAAAGTATATTCAAGAGGACAGGCCGAAAAATCATCCGCTTTTTGATCTTCACATCCTCTGATCGACGCCATTAATTCATGTTCACTTCATGATACATAAACAGTCGCGCAAGAATCTACGCATTTCTACTACGCCCTGAAAGTTGCAAACCTTGAGCAAAGAGGACTCAGGGGACAAATACAATACTTACCAGGGGAGAGACAAAAGAAATGTTTCATCCAAGTTTAATGAATAAATTAATCAGAATCGAGTGAGTGAGTGAGTGAGTGAGTGACATCGATTCCTTCCTACACCTCAAGGCATGACTACGTCATCCTTGAGCTAAAAAGGGGAAAAGAAACGAGCAAGCCAAGAATAAAAGACAGAAAAAAGGGCAGAAGGAGCAACGAAGAAATAGGAACAACGAAATCAAGAAAAGCAGTGAAATTATCACACAGCAATCATCATAAAAGAGAACAGCAACAAACAAACAAAAGCGACAGAAAGCGCAGAAAAAGAAAATATGAAATGAACGCTGAAATGAGGGGGCAACCGGGATTGAACCGGTGACCTCTCGATCTGCAGTCGAATGCTCTACCACTGAGCTATGCTCCCTTGAATGGAATACAGTAGTAAGTAATCAAAAGATATTTCAAATGGCGGACGTAGTTCAGCCCTTTCGACGGTAATCTGTTCCTACCACAGGATTTCATACAAATCTTAAAATATTAAATAGGTTAATAATTTCTGTTTAAATTTGTTCCACTTTTCGGTAATCCGTATTACATTTTTGCTACGAAAAAATACCAGTCTTATTAAAAACATTAAATTGCACAAGTAACTGGTTCACTTCTTTTTAGTTCTCAGTTTGATACTTTGATGTTTTTTTGTAGCTGAATTCTTACTGACTCCATGGAAAACAAGTTATACCTTAGTTAAGCCAAAATTTATCACGTAAAATGTAGGGAAATTGCCAGTCAGCAGCACTGGTGGTTCAGTGGTAGAATTCTCGCCTGCCACGCGGGAGGCCCGGGTTCGATTCCCGGCCAGTGCAATCCGCTACATCCTTTTTAAATAAAATCATTCCATTTCATTTCCTTACTTCAAAGATCAAGCCGTATTTCATTTACATTCTTCTTATGGAAAACTTTTATTGTCTGTTGCCATTGTTTAAACATATAAAGGATAATGAAATCCTCCTGAGCATAGGGAATGTCTTATTTCCTTACTTACGGTCGCAGGAAATTTATTTCCAAACACTCGGTGGCCATAGCATGCCTAGTTTTGTTATATAAACATATGCTTTTGGCGTAGCTTTCTTTCTGTTCTCTTGTCTTGAACTCCAACCGTGCCCTTCAGTGCTAGTAATATCGAAATAACTTGCTTTGATCATTAAGACATTCACTCCTGCCTACTTCTTCCTCCGGGTGACAAGCCGATAAGAACAGCAATTCCATCATCGCTTTTAAGATATCAGCGTGCAAATTTCGTCGATTTTCATCTTCAGTTCTCGCAGTTTGTGTACGCAATCGTATTAGCTTTCCACTTTCCAACTCCAACAAACAAACAAACAAAAGCGACAGAAAGCGCAGAAAAAGAAAATATGAAATGAACGCTGAAATGGAGGGCAACCGGGATTGAACCGGTGACCTCTCGATCTGCAGTCGAATGCTCTACCACTGAGCTATGCCCCCTTGGATGGAATACAGTAGTAAGTAATCAAAAGATATTTCAAATGGCGGACGTAGTTCAGCCCTTTCGACGGTAATCTGTTCCTACCACGGGATTTCATACAAATCTTAAACTATTAAATAGGTTAATAATTTCTGTTTAAACTTGTTCCACTTTTCGGTAATCCGTATTACATTTTAGCTACGAAAAAATACCAGTCTTATTAACCACATTAAATTGCACAAGTAACTGGTTCACTTCTTTTTATTTCTCAGTTTGATACTTTGATGTTTTTTTGTAGCTGAATTCTTACTGACTCCATGGAAAACAAGTTATATCTTAGTTAAGCCAAAATTTATCACGTAAAATGTAGGGAAATTGCCAGTCAGCAGCACTGGTGGTTCAGTGGTAGAATTCTCGCCTGCCACGCGGGAGGCCCGGGTTCGATTCCCGGCCAGTGCAATCCGCTACATCCTTTTTAAATAAAATCATTCCATTTCATTTCCTTCCTTCAAAGATCAAGCCGTATTTCATTTACATTCTTCTTATTGAAAACTTTTATTGTCTGTTCGAAAATTTGGTTTATCAACGGAGTTGATAATGTAAATTGACCACCGTACAGGGATTCGATTAGCTGACGTTTCGAGCGTTAGCCCTTCGTCGGAGCGAATCGAGGAATTGTGGGTTGTGTATGGTTTATATACAGAGAATGGAGCTACGCTATTGGTGGTAACATGGTAACGTGAAAAACAGGAATAAATTAATTGAATGAAAAGCGCTCGTTGATACCGTGGGGATTAAGAGTTGCCGTTGTTTAAACATATATAGGATAATGTAATCCTCCTGAGCATAGGGAATGCCTTATTTCCTTACTTACGGTCGCAGGAAATTTATTTCGAAACACTCGGTGGCCATAGCACGCCTAGTTTCGTTATATAAACATATGCTTTTGGCGTAGCTTTCTTTCTGTTCTCTTGTCTTGAACTCCAACCGTGCCCTTCAGTTCTAGAGATATCGAAATAACTTGCTTTGATCATTAAGACATTCATTCCTCCCTGCTTCTTCCTCCGGGTCAGGGGCACCCAACGACAAGTTTCGGTATATATCTGTTCGATGGAGGGTAATTCTCCTTGCTCTTTCGGGTCGATTTAAGAGTGCACTCGGATTTTCGTAACTAAACCGTCGCCTAAAAGATTCGTTTTTGGGAAATCATAGCCCCTGAGGTTTTCGGAAAGGTCGTAATTGCTCTTTTTGGCAGTCGAAAACGTCAGCTAGCATTTTCGGAAAGAAAATAGTTCCCTAGAAAGTTCGTGGAAAGTTAATTTCAGCTTGCATTTTCTCAAAGGCAGATTTTTTTCCCTAACATTTTCGGGCAATTAAAATTTCAGCTAGGGAATCCGATCAGATGAACTTCTTCTAGCTTATGAAAACATCGCTTTAAATAGACTTCAAACACCGTAAGGTGCTTAAAAATGCCTTTCTACAGCTTTTGGTTAATTTAGCTAAGTGGGTGCCCCTGCCGGGTGACAAGCCGATAGGAACAGCAATTCCATCATCGCTTTTAAGATATCAGCGTGCAAATTTCGTCGATTTTCATCTTCAGTTCTCGCAGTTTGTGTACGCAATCGTACTAGCTTTCCACTTTCCAACTCCAAAAAGGATATTCAAGAGGACAGGACGAAAAGTTATCCGCTTTTCGATCTTCACATGCTCTGATCGACGCCATTAATTCAAATTCACTGCATGATACATAAACAGTTGAGCAAGAATTTAAGCATTTCTACTACCCCCTGAAACTTGCAAACCTTGAGCAAAGAGGACTCCGGGGACAAATACAATACTTACCAGGGGAGAGACAAAAGAAATGTTTCATCCAAGTTTAATGAATAAATTAATCAGAATCGAGTGAGTGAGTGAGTGAGTGACATCGAGTCCTTCCTATACCTCATGGCATGACTACGTCATCCTTGAGCTAAAACGGGGAAAAGAAACGAGCAAGCCAAGAATAAAAGACAGAAAAAAGGGGAGAAGGAGCAACGAAGAAATAGGAACAACGAAATCAAGAAAAGCAGTGAAATTATCACACAGCAATCATCATAAAAGAGAACAGCAACAAACAAACAAACAAAAGCGACAGAAAGCGCAGAAAAAGAAAATATGAAATGAACGCTGAAATGAGGGGGCAAACGGGATTAAACCGGTGACCTCTCGATCTGCAGTCGAATGCTCTACCACTGAGCTATGCCCCCTTGGATGAAATACAGTAGTAAGTAATCAAGAGATATTTCAAATGGCGGACGTAGTTCAGCCCTTTCGACGGTAATCTGTTCCTACCATGGGTTTTTATACAAATCTTAAAATATTAAATAGGTTAATAATTTCTGTTTAAACTTGTTCCACTTTTCTGTAATCCGTATTACATTTTTGCTACGAAAAAATACCAGTCTTATTAACCACATTAAATTGCACAAGTAGCTGGTTTACTTCTTTTTATTTCTGTTTGATACTTTGATGTTTTTTTGTAGCTGAATTCTTACTGACTCCATGGAAAACAAGTTATATCTTAGTTAAGCCAAAATTTATCACGTAAAATGTAGAGAAATCTTCAGTCAGCAGCATTGTTGTTTCAGTGGTAGAAATCTCGCCTGCCACGCGGGAGGCCCGGGTTCGATTCCCGCCCAGTGCAATCCGCTACATCCTTTTTAAATAAAATCATTCCATTTCCTTTCCTTACTTCAAAGATCAACCCATCAAGCCGCATTCCATTTACATTCTTCTTATGGAAAGCTTTTATTGTCTGTTGCCATTGTTTAAACATATATAGGATAATGAAATATGAGAGTCGATTTGCAGAAAAAAGTCCTAAGATCGGAGAATAGTTTTATGCAACCGTACTTTTATCTTTAACGAAGCGGATAAAAAGGGATAAAAAAGGAGAAAACCAAGAATAAAAGACAGAAAAAAGAGAAGGAGTAACGAAGAAATAGTAACAACGAAATAAAGAAAAGCAGTGAAGGTATCGCACAGCAATCATCATAAAATAGGCCAAAAACAACCAAACAAACAAAAGCGACAGAAAGCGCAGAAAAAGAAAATATGAAATGAACGCTGAAATGAGGGAGCAACCGGGATTGAACCGGTGACCTCTCGATCTGCAGTCGAATGCTCTACCACTGAGCTATGCCCCCTTGGATGGAATACAGTAGTAAGTAATCAAAAGATATTTCAAATGGCGGACGTAGTTCAGCCCTTTCGACGGTAATCTGTTCCTACCACGGGATTTCATAAGAATCTTAAAATATTAAATAGGTCAATAATTTCTGTTTAAACTTGTTCCACTTTTCGGTAATCCGTATTACATAAAAAATACCAGTCTTATTAACCACATTAAATTGCACAAGTAGCTGGTCCACTTCTTTTTATTTCTATATTGATATTTTGATGATTTTTTGTAATGGAAAACAATGGAAAACAAGTTATATCTTCGTTAAGCTAAATTTTATCGCGTAAAATGTATGGAAATTTTCAGTCAGCAGCACTGGGGGTTCAGTGGTAGAATTCTCGCCTGCCACGCGGGAGGCCCGGGCTCTATTCTAGGCCAGTGCAATCTGCTACTTCATTTCTAAAGAAAATCATTCCATTTCTTTTCCTTACTTGAAAGATCAACCCATCAAGCCGTATTCCATTTACATTCTTCTTATGGAAAAGTTTTATTGATTGTTGCCATTGTTTAAACATATATAAGGTAATGAAATATCAGAGTCGATTTGCAGAAAAAAGTCCTAAGATCGGAGAATAGTTTTATGCAACCGTACTTTTATCTTACCTCTTTCGCCTCAGGCTTACCAAATATTGTTTCTGTGGGAACGATGGCTTTGAAAACCTGCTACTTTCCCAAATCCTGAACTATGGTTGAAATGAACCACTGTCGTTGCCAAAAGGTCACTTTTGTAGACTTCATCACCCTAGAAACTGACCTAAACTCCCAATTTTCATTTAATATGACTGTTTATTCTCTCTCAAAACCAAAATCGCCCTCGGACAAGAGCAAAAAATTTCGACTCCAGTTCTTGCAATTTGTTTGACATATTCCTGCTCACTTCTTTAGCACCACCTCGATAACGCCATTTGATTTTACTTGCTCTCACTGGTCTGCCATGTTCGCATTTGTGACCCAAAGGAATTCTGGAATTTTCTTGGATAACGGGCGCATGACAGTCCGCCAATTTCCATTTCAGATATTTTTTACAAGTGTCGAGCCACCCGGCCCTGCTGATAAAACATTGCACCGATTGCATTATTTACTAGTTAAAACTCGCAAAAATTGCCATGCCAGGTCCCGGAATCCGGCACTCACAAAAACTTCACTCCGTGAATTTCTATCACTCGCTCGAATACGTTGAGCGGCCCAATTGGTGTGAAATTGCTTCTCACCTCTGTTTTCTTTCAAAGGATTGCCTCTACCCATCAACCCAGCTTTATGATGCCAGGCAGGGGGCTTCTGGAGTGGAAAATGGCTCGAAAAACACACTTATAAACCAAATACGCAACGAATTGTAGCTGAAGTGTTCGTTTAGAAATAAACGACAGCTAGCGTGACGAGCGTGACATCAAAGACAGAGCCTTCGGTGTTGTGGACCAGCGAAATCTCCATGGTAACCCCTTATATGGAGTAGCTAGCTCGATTTGACCTCCTACCCTTCAGAAATTGCAAAAAAGTTGACCAAATCGCCGGGGGGAAATGAGTTAAGGGAAAATTAGGTCACGTGACCAGTCCTTTTTACATCAAAAACTGAACGCCATGGCCAAGCTTAGCTTAAGCTTAGGTTT
Organism: Pachyseris speciosa; assembly: GCA_016490735.1. Lineage (NCBI taxonomy): Eukaryota > Metazoa > Cnidaria > Anthozoa > Scleractinia > Pachyseridae > Pachyseris > Pachyseris speciosa. The sequence goes on from JAEMWC010000776.1 coordinate 125,523, forward strand.
ACAATGTGGATTTTAGGGCAAAAGGTATTGTTTTGGCTTTAGGATTAAAGATCCGAGGCTTGGAGTAAGGTTAGGGTTAGGTTAGGGTTAGGGGTAGAATTGGGGTAGGTTAAGAAAGAGTATAAAAGCAAGGGCCGATACAACGTAGAATGGTTTTAAGTTTTGTGTACTATATTTCGGCTGGCCAAACCAGCCTTCTTCAGGTACAATGAGAATTTACATTGGAAGGGGTGTTTATGTAGTAATAAACCGAAAACACATAAAACTAAAATGATTGACAGTGTAAAATAAAATACTAGAAAAATTGTAAAAAAAAGATGAACTTTATGGCAAAAAATTAACTGATAGTTTTCTTCGCGGATCTTAAGACCTTCAGGATCAATTGTTCTGCCTTTTGAAATTAAAAAAGCTTCGCTGGCCTTACGGATTGAGTCTCTATTAGAAAATATTTTCTCAATGGGGATTAATTGCATGTCGTGAGCAGTGTGGTTTGGAGAGGAGAGGAAATGTTCCGCGACTGTGATAGGTTTAGATTTGGTGTTAGGGTTATCTATGGTACGGCGGTGTTCATTAAATCGGTCTTTTAAACGTCGTTTAGTCTCTCCTATGTATTGTAAATTACAGCGGTTGCATTGAATCATGTAGATGAGGTGTTTAGTGTCACAGGTCAGGTTAGATTTAATATGGCGCGTTTCACCTGTAGAAGAGAAAGTGTTGCTTGTGAGTCCATCTGAAATGTAGGGGCAAGTGGCGCAATTTTTTCCGCAACGGAATCAACCGGAAGGGAGTTGTGGGTGTGAATTAGTAGAATTAGTAGGAAGTTTAGCTGTGACAGGCAAATGCTGAAAAATGTTTTTGCAACGGTTAGAAGATAGCAGTAAATTGTAATGTTTTTTGATGATGCTAGAGATGTGAAGAAGTGATGGATTAAAAGTCGTTATAAAAGGTATACGTTTCGGTTTGTTGGCGTCTTTGGTTTATAAAGTGAGTCTGCGGGGGATGTCGGCGGCACGTTGTATTTGTTTAGTGATGAAGTTGCCGCTGTAACCTCGTTTGATGAGATATGTAGTGAGTTGAGCAGCGCGAGTATTAAAGGTTTCGTCGGTAGAACAAATACGTCGTAAACGGAGTGCTAGACTGAAAGGAATAGCTTTTTTAGTATGTATGGGATGACAAGTGGAGTAGAGTAAGTGTTTGTGCTTGTCTGTAGGTTTAGTCAGTTTAGTATAGAGGTCGGTACAGATATGACCGTCGTTAGTTAGTGAGACATTAACGTCAAGGAAAGGTACGTTAGTAAAAAGGTGTGCTGTAATTTACAATACATAGCAGAGACTAAACGACGCTTAAAAGACCGATTTCATGAACACCGCCGTACCATAGATAACCCTAACACCAAATCTAAACCTACCACAGTCGCGGAACATTTCCTCTCCTCTCCTAACCACACTGCTAACGACATGCAATTAATCCCCATTGAGAAAATATTTTCTAATAGAGACTCAATCCGTAAGGCCAGGGAAGCTTTTTTAATTTCAAAAGGCAGAACAATTGATCCTAAGGCCTTAAGATCCGCGAAGAAACATATTAGTTAGTTTCTTGCCATAAAGTTTATCTTTTTTTACAATTTTTACTAGTATTTCATTTTACACTGTCAATCATTTAAGTTTTACGTGTTTCCGGTTTATTACTACATAAACACCCCTTCCAATGTAAATTCTCATTGTACCTGAAGAAGGCTGGTTTGGCCAGCCGAAATATAGTACACAAAACCTAAACCATTCTACGCTGTATGGGCCCTTTGCTATTATACTCTTTGTTGATTTTATTACGCCGATCAGATCACCAGTTTGATCCAACGTATACCAGTGGGATTATTGTCCACGGTTACTTGCTTGAACATTTGATATTTGTTAGGTTAAGGCTAGGGCTAGGGTTTTGGGATTAGGGTTAGGGTTAGGGTTAGGTTAAGGCTACGGATAGGGTTAGGGTTGGGGTTAGATTTAGGGATACATTTAGCGTTAGGCTCAAAATTTACAGTGTTCTTGCTTCTTCACTTCCCTTTGCTACAGCACTAAGCTCTTAAGAGCTCTTGCAGGTACCCCACCCCCTCTAACTCTCCGTCATTTGCTTAGAATTTCACAAGCATTTGTAGAAATACTATTTTTAGTGACTTCTTCCAGTTTGTGGAGTCCACAGTTTGAAAAAGTAAAATGAGCTACAAAGAGTATTTTTTGCTTAAAGAAGCGGATAAAGAGGGAGAAAAAAGGAGCAAACCAAGAAAAAAGACAGAAAAAAGAGAAGGAGCAACGAAGAATTAAGAACAACGAAATAAAGAAAAGCAGAGAAGGCATCACACAGCAATCATCATAAAATAAATCTGCTGGTTACTTTGCTTATATTTGATTCACGGTAGCGATTGCGGCGTGAATGTATGTTGCGTTTAACCTGATATGCAACAACACGCAGTACTCATCACGTGTTGGGGTATTCAATTCATTGTTGAATGTTCCAATCCTTTGCTCAAACGAATTAGTTGCTTTTGGTCCTTGTCTAAAGCTCCTGAGGATAGGGAATGTCTTATTTTCTTACTTACGGTCGCAGGAAATTTATTTCCAAACACTCGCCGGTGCCCATAGCATGCCTAGTTTTCTTATATAAACATATGCTTTTGGCGTAGCTTTCTTTCTGTTCTCTTGTCTTGAACTCCAACCGTGCCCTTCAGTGCTAGAGATATCGAAATAACTTGCTTTGATCATTAAGACATTCAGTCCTCCCTGCTTCTTCCTCCTGGTGACAAGCCGATATGAACAGCAATTCCATCATCACTTTTAAGATATCAGCGTGCAAATTTCGTCGATTTTCATCTTCAGTTCTCGCAGCTTGTGTACGTAATCGTATTAGCTTTCCACTTTCCAACTCCACAAAGGATATTCAAGAGGACAGGACGAAGAATCATCCGCTTTTCGATCTTCACATGCTCTGATCGACGCCATTAATTCATATTCACTTCATGATACATAAACACTGGAGCAAGAATCTACGCATTTCTACTACCCCTGAAACTTGCAAACCTTGAGCAAAGAGGACTCCGGGGACAAATACAATACTTACCAGGGAAGGGACAGAAGAAATGTTTCATCCAAGTTTAATGAATAAATTAATCAGAATCGAGTGAGTGAGTGAGGGAGTGACATCGAGTCCTTCCTATACCTCATGGCATGACTACGTCATCCATGAGCTAAAAAGGGGAAAAGAAAGGAGCAAGCCAAGAATAAAAGACAGAAAAAAGAGGAGAAGGAGCAACGAAGAAATAGGAACAACGAAATCAAGAAAAGCAGTGAAAGTATCACACAGCAATTATCATGAAATAGAACAATCAATCAATCGGATCAATCGGATCAATTGGATATTTATTTACACTATAAAGGGCATTTAAATACAATTTATAAGTTACAGAAGTGACAATAATAAAGCATAAAATAATATGAAGCCATTAAGAAATAAATTAATATGTGAGCGGTGCCCAAAGTAGCGAAAGCTTTCTGGTTGGACACCGCCATGGCCAAGTAAATGGCAGCATAAGACATTAAATATTCAGTTAAGTTACACTACGTACATGTACGTTCTATTTATGTTTTCAGAAAAAAAAAAAAGAAAGAAATGGAAGCAGCAATATAAAACACAGTCAGCAAAATCAAATTAATTAACAGCAGCAACAACAAAATCATGTTTGATTACACAAAAGATAGCATTTATACTCATTCTTAAAAGTGTTGTAGGGCAGACTTTTAATTCTGAGGGGTATAGATTCCCAAATTTTAGGGCTCGAGAATCTATACGTAGATTTAGCCACATTGGTTGACACTCTTGGCCTAAAAAAATTCAGGTTATTAGCAAGTCGTGTATTATAGCTGTGCAGAGAAGACATCTGGAATGCTACCAGTTCTAGTTTTAATCTTATGTGTAAGGCAACTCATTCTAAATTTATATATACAGTCCAGCTTGAGAATTCCTAAGAGTTTGTAGTAAGGGCCAGCACTCTCCCTAGCATGTGCAAAGAAAATGCATCGAAGACATTTATTCAGCTTCATACGAAGGCAATTCAATCGATTGTTGCTGGCACAACCCCTGGCAAAAATGCCATAGCTTAGATAGGGATAAATCAAAGCATAATATATTTGTTTCAGCATGTGAAGGTTAAGATAATGTCTCAGTTTGGTAAGAATACCAGTATTTTTGGCTACTTTATTGTTTATATGTTGCGGCTGTGGTTGCCAATTGAGATGCTTATCAATATAGACTCCTAAGTACTTAATATGATCCTTTTCTTTTACATTATCAATATTTATCCTAGGGTGATACCTTGGTGATGATACCAGCACATAGTTAGTCTTTGAAAAGTTAATGGATAGTTTATTGAGAGCACAATACTTATAGATAAGAATTAAGCTCATGATTCATAACAGACTCAAGGTACTGTAAATTATCACTAGAAAAGAAAAAGTTAGTATCATCAGCAAAACTACGAACTGAAAGTTTACCAGTACAATTTGGTAAGTCATTTACATACAGCAAAAAAAGGAGTGGTCCTAAAGTTGAGCCTTGTGGTATTCCACATGTGATATTTTCATTGTCAGATTTAGTAGATTCAATCTTTACATACTGCTTGCGATTATGAAGATAGCTTTCAAACCATCTATGTGGGACTCCACGGATACCATATAAATAGAGTTTGGATAGTAAAATTCTGTGATTAACTGTATCAAAGGCCTTTGACAAGTCAAGAAATAAACCACAGGTAACCTGCCTTTTATCAATAGCTAGCTTTAAGTTATCTGTAATTTCAAGAATAGCCTGTTCAGTGGAGTATCCTTTTCTGAATCCAAATTGGTAGTTGTATAAAATATGAAGCTTCTCCACAAAAGCATATAATTGATCATAAATTAGCCTTTCAAGTACTTTACTAAATGGTGAAAGAGTCGCTATAGGTCGATAATTGCTAGGATTGGTCGCATCACCACTTTTGAACATTGGAGTAACCTGAGAGATTTTCAATACATCAGGTACAACGCCTGTTTCAATTGAGAGGTTATAAATGTATGTAAGGGGTTTGGACAATGGTAGGGCAGCTGCCTTAATTAGCTTATTAGGAATATCCAGGGATGTTTTATTGTCACTTAAACCTTTAAATAGTGAAGACACCTGGGTTTCAGTAACAGCAGACATAACAAAGCTAGCTGATGGAGTTGTTTTAATGAACTGTGTGGGGCTTCCTTCGCAATTCTCTATTTCTTTCGCCAGATTTGGACCCACATTAACAAAATGTTTATTAAATTGGTCTGTAATCTCAGCCTTATCAGTATAGACTCTATTGTTACGTATAACTTTTGGTATGGGAGTTTGTCCCTTTGAGTTTCGCTTGATTAGCATACCGATTAGTCTCCAAGAAGCTCTCAAATTATTTTTACATAAATCAAAGTGTTGGCAGAAATACCTTTTCTTACTTGTATTTTTAAGCCAGTTAAGTTTGTTGGCATACTTTTTATATTCAGCTACTTTAGCTGGGTTATTAGAAAAAAATGTGTTTTATACATTGCATGTTTAGTTTTGATTGATTTAAAAATGCCTTTTGTTATCCAAGGCTTAGCAGCTACAAACAAACAAACAAACAAACAAACAAAGGCGACAGAAAGCGCAGAAAAAGAAAATACGCTGAAATGAGGGGGCAACCGGGATTGAACCGGTGACCTCTCGATCTGCAGTCGAATGCTCTACCACTGAGGTATGCCCCCTTGGATGGAATAAAGTAGTAAGTAATTAAGAGATGTTTCAAAATGGCGGACGTAGCTCAGCCCTTTCGACGGTAATCTGTTCCTACCACGAGATTTCATACAAATCTTAAAATCTTAAATGGGTCAATAATTTCTGTTTAAAAGAAAATACGAAATGAACGCTGAAATGAGGGGGCAACCGGGATTGAACCGGTGACCTCTCGATCTGCAGTCGAATGAGCTATGCCCCCTTGGATGGAATACAGTAGTAGGTAATCAAGAGATATTTCAAATGGCGGACGTAGTTCAGCCCTTTCTACGGTAATCTGTTCCAACCACGGGATTTCATACAAATCTTAAAATATTAAATAGGTTAATAATTTCTGTTTAAACTTGTTCCACTTTTCGGTAATCCGTATTACATTTTTGCTACGAAAAAATACCAGTCTTATTAACCACATTAAATTGCACAAGTAGCTGATTCACTTCTTTTTATTTCTCTGTTTGATACTTTGATGTTTTTTTGTAGCTGAATTCTTACTGACTCCATGGAAAACAAGTTATATCTTAACTTTTTCAAATTGATCTTTCAAATTGGCACTCTTAATCCCCACGGTATCAACGAGCGCTTTTCATTCAATTAATTTATTCCTGTTTTTCACGTTACCATGTTACCACCAATAGCGTAGCTCCATTTTCTGTATATTAACCATACACAACCCACAATTCCTCGATTCGCTCCGACGAAGGGCTAACGCTCGAAACGTCAGCTAATCGAATCCCTGTACGGTGGTCAATTTACATTATCAACTCCGTTGATAAACCAAATTTTCGTGTCTCACTTCCCCACCGACGCAGCACCACAGTTTCTTTAGAAACTAATCCCCTTTATTCACAAGTTATATCTTAGTTAAGCCAAAATTTATCACGTAAAATGTAGGGAAATTTTCAGTCAGCAGCTCTGGTGGTTCAGTGGTAGAATTCTCGCCTGCCACGCGGGAGGCCCGGGTTCGATTCCCGGCCAGTGCAATCCGCTACATCCTTTTTTAAATAAAATCATTCCATTTCAATTCATTTCCTTACTTCTAAGATCAAGCCCATCAAGCCATTTAGATTCTACTTATGGAAATCTTTCTTTGTCTGTTGCCATTGTTTAAACATATATGGGGGAATGAAAAATCAGAGTCCATTTGCAGAAAAAATTCCTAAGATCGGAGAATAGTTTTATGCAACCGTACTTTTATCTTTAAAGAAGCGGAGAAAAAAGGGAGAAAAAAGGAGCAAACCAAGAAAGAAGACAGATAAAAGAGAAGGCAAAAAGGCTGTTCCATTAGCATCTAAAACAAATGAACAAATCTTTTCCCTTTTTTTTTTTTGTCTTCCCTATAGAGGGATTTGCATATCGTACTGGTACGTAGTGTTATTGCTGGTGAAGTCCAGCTTGTTTCACTATCATGAAAACTGGTTTGATGGATTAGTTTATAGTCTTTTATGCCTTAGGTTCAACCGATTCGTCGCGGCTCCTCTTTAGTATTTAGTTATTTCAAGAAAGCGAAAAAAATACAAAATTATAGGGAACTTTCTCCTCAGCCCAGACAACTATCTATATAACTAAAGAGAAACCAAGACTTGAACATCATTCGGGTACAACAGTCTGCAAAACAAAACAACACCCCGTGTTTTCCTTAGCATAACAAAGCTAACAAAATCCCTTACGTGAATGCTCGAAAGAATTCAAATTGTTAAAAGCCCTGATTGGGTTATCCTGTATCATCATCATCATAATCATTATCGTCGTCGTGTCGTCGTCACCTGTCGTCATAGTCATCGTCATCATCATTAATTCACTTACGTCTACCGGTTAAAATACAGATGAGGTCAGTTTCTATAGAAATTGCGGTGCTTTGTTAGTGGATAGAGATGGAATGTTGGTGTTGTCGACTGACTTTACAAGGTATATTGGCGAACGTCAACAGGTTAAAATCTTTCACTGAACAAAGTGTATTTCACTGTGTTGATAAACAAACATTTAAAAAGACCTTAAACCTTGGCCAACTCTGCCTCTGTCGTATTCTGCGCTTGACGCGTTTTATATCTATTTGCCTTGTAATCTATGCCACTGCACAGCTGTTTGAGTAATGCATATCATTGTCCAGATGTGTTGTTTGTGGGTTTGCTTGACGTCGCTCGTTTAAGAGCACTCTACGTACAAAACACGTCGTCGAATCTTCATTATTTTTTTCTTCCTGTATTAGATTCATAGATCTCGATGTGATCATTGCAGTCCAAGACCAACCACCACCCAAGCAAGACATCAACAAGTCTTCATTTAATGTCGTCACACCCACTCGAACGTACGAGTTGATGGCACACGATGAGGAAGAAAAGCTAAGGTATCAGTTTGAATTGTACAGTCTCCTGCTGACAGTTTGATTGATCAATCCATTCATTGACTAATCAATCGATAGATCGATCGGTGGAGGAAGAGGGCGGGGAAGGGGAGGGAGGGAGGGAGGGAGGGAGAGAGGGAAGACGGGAGGGAGGGAGAGAGGGAAGAAGGGAGGGAGGGAGACAGGGAAGAAGGGAGGGAGGGAGGGAGAGAGGAAAGACGGGAGGGAGGGAGACAGGGAAGAAGGGAGGGAGGGAGACAGGGAAGAAGGGAGGGAGGGAGAGAGGGAAGACGGGAGGGAGGGAGGGAGGGAGGGAGAGAGGAAAGACGGGAGGGAGGGAGACAGGGAAGAAGGGAGGGAGGGAGACAGGGAAGAAGGGAGGGAGGGAGAGAGGGAAGAAGGGAGGGAGGGAGAGAGGGAAGACGGGAGGGAGGGAGAGAGGGAAGAAGGGAGGGAGGGAGAGAGGGAAGAAGGGAGGGAGGGAGAGAGAGAGGGAGGGAGGGAGGGAGAGAGAGAGGGAAGAAGGGAGGGAGGGAGAGAGAGAGGGAAGAAGGGAGGGAGGGAGAGAGGGAAGAAGGGAGGGAGGGAGGGAGGGAGAGAGGGAAGAAGGGAGGGAGGGAGGGAGGGAAGACGGGAGGGAGGGAGAGAGGGAAGAAGGGAGGGAGAGAGGTGTGCATGAACGAATTAGTTACTAATTAGTTTTGGAAGGAATGTGCTGAAGGAAACTTCAAGGGACAAACAAGACGTAAATCAGTTTGACGTCCGCATCAATTTCTTTCAATACAGTACTTTTTTTTGGACATTTATTATATTTATAGCGCCCTCTTATTATTTCAGGTGGATCGACGCTTTGGATCATTTACGACATTGGAGAAACCGCCTGTCAACGTGCAACGAAAAATATTAAACCTCACACCTCTAATGAATCGTCCAGATTTAAGATGGAAGTGCCTTGCAAGAATTAAGTACCGTTCGTATTATAAAATAATGAGAAGAACTAGTGAACTGATTTGGAAAACATGTTGGCTGTGAAGGTGATAACACATTTGCGGCATTCAATTCCGTTGGTTAGTTGCTTGACCAAATTCAAAAGATTAGCCTGATTTTAGCTTGTTCCTGGTTAACGCTTAAGTAAAGTATATTGCATTTGGTACTCATTTGACTGGTTGACTGCGTTGTTCGCCAGTTTTCTGGGGTTTGTATTAATTTACCACACATCTGAAACGCCACTCAGGTACAAATGTGGGTTCGCTTTATTTTTTGAAGACCGTCGCCATGGAAATAAAACAACTAAAGGATGGTAGATTTAAGTAGTTAACCAGTAAGTGGTTTAAGACAAGTGCACGACTATGTACCGACAGTTAGTGAAAATATCTTTCAATAGCACACTTTACAACTAGAAAAGAACAAAATATACATGTACATAAATATAACAGGAAAACAAGAGCTTGAATGTCGAGGAAGCCAAAAAAATCAGCCTGTAAAACCAGAAGGATTATGGGCGTACGCTTCCTCTTTTAAGTAAAACGGAAAAATACACAATTTACAGACTCGTTTTGGCCTGCTAGGATACATATCAATTGAGGATAATACTTGAGAAATATTTTGCTTTTGTATTGCTTCAACATTAATATATTTTATATAATATCTTTTCTATATTATTTTTTTCAATTTTTAGAGTTTCCGTTGCATGGTGATAGCTTGAGATTGCTTCCTTGGAAAATGGTTTTGAAATAGTCCAGTAGACCCAACATCATTCCTAGTTTTGATTATTTAACTTATTCGGTCTGAATAGGAGCATTTGTATCTCAATTTGTGTAAGAATGTTACTCACAGAATGCAAGAAAATAGGGAGTTTAAGAAACGAGGACGCGACGGCAACGAAACCGTCATTTCAAAATATATCTTCTCGTTATTGTAGCACTTTCGCGATTATTCCAATTTGTTTAACTTGTAAAATGTCGGCGAACTATCCAGGAACTAAATATCTATGAACGGCGTTAAAGTAAAGTAAAAGAAAAACAAAATTTGCCATCATGTGCTCACGTTCTCGCCAAAACCTCAAATTTGGTCATTTCACGTTGTTGTCTTGCAGAGGACGGCAAAGAAATGTACCAAAATGTAAAACGCACGTGCAGAGGACCGTGCAGAGCGATTGTTTTTGCTCATTACCTAGTGTTTGGTGCCGTTGTGGTTCACGTTCCCGTCCTCATTTCTTAAACTTCCTATTGCCGTTTGGACGCCGGCGTTTATGTGATTTGTATTGGGAATTAGCGTTCAGTTCCTGATTAACATTTGCTCGCAACACTCGTAAGTCGCACAAATATCAATGTTTTAATAGAAGAAAATATTTTTGGTTTGTATGTTATCAAATAGAATCCCTTTTAAAGTTCATATTTGTTTGTTTTGCCCTTTTTGTTTTGTTTTAGTTTGCAATTGCGGTATTAAAAGTCTTTTTCTGCCGGAGTTGTATGCATCTTGAGTCTTCCATTTTCTTTGGGTTGCAAAGAGAGTACAAAGGAATACTTAGGGCGTTTGTCATTTTGCAAGAAAAAGAATACGATGGGGGTCACCCTTGAAAAAATGGAAGGATTTTAAAATGCCAATACAGCAACTAACCAAATGAGATCGGAGGTATCGATCACTTTACAAAGATGCTCCTCTTGTTACCAAAAATGGAACGGGAGGAAATGATGGGGCTGCACAACTTTGTATAAAAAGCTTGTTCTTGTTCAGTAGTAATGGCTGCAATTTGACTGACCTGAATTTCCAAAATCGGTTTTTTGAAATTCCATTTTCTCCAATTGGTCAAACGGAATCCTCGTGATGTTAAGTTTAGCATTCCGCAAAGCTTCTCCGTCAACGGCACTCGCGGTCAGTGGTAGAATTCTCGCCTACCACGCGGAAGGCCCGGGTTCGATTCCCGACCAGTGCAGTCTGCTGTTTCCTTTTTAAATAAAATCATTCCATTTCTTTTTCCCTACTTCAAAGGTCAAAAACATCAAGCCGTATTCCATTTACATTCTACTTATGGAAAACTTTTATTGTCTGTTGCCATTGTTTAAACATATATAGGATAATGATATCCTCCTGAGGATAGGAATGTCTTATTTCCTTACTTACGGTCGCAGGAAATTTATTTCCAAACACTCGGTGGCCATAGCATGCCTAGTTTCGTTATATAAACATATGCTTTTGAGGTAGCTTTCTTTCTGTTATCTTGTCTTCAACTCCAACCGTGCCCTTCAGTGCTAGTGATATCGAATTAACTTGCTTTGATCATTAAGACATTCATTCCTGCCTAATTCTTCCTCCGGATGACAGGCCGATAGGAACAGCAATTTCATCATCGCTTTTAAGATATCAGCGTGCAAATTTCGTCCAGTTTCATCTTCAGTTCTCGCAGCTTGTGTACATAATCGTATTAGCTTTCCACTTTCCAACTCCACAAAAGTATATTCAAGAGGACAAGACGAAAAATCATCCGCTTTTCGATCTTCACATGCTCTGATCGACGCCATTAATTCATATTCACTTCATGATACATAAACAGTCGAGCAAGAATCTACGCATTTCTACTACCCCCTGAAACTTGCAAACCTTGAGCAAAGAGGACTCCGGGGACAAATACAATACTTACCAGGGGAGAGACAAAAGAAATGTTTCATCCAAGTTTAATGAATAAATTAATCAGAATCGAGTGAGTGAGTGAGTGACATCGAGTCCTTCCTATACCTCATGGCATGACTACGTCATCCTTGAGCTAAAAAGGGGATAAGAAACGAGCAAGCCAAGAATAAAAGACAGAAAAAAGGGGAGAAGGAGCAACGAAGAAATAGGAACAACGAAATCAAGAAAAGCAGTGAAATTATCACACAGCACTCATCATCAAATAGAACAGCAGCAAACAAACAAACAAAAGCGACAGAAAGCGCAGAAAAAGAAAATATGAAATGAACGCTGAAATGAGGGGGCAACCGGGATTGAACCGGTGACCTCTCGATCTGTAGTCGAATGCTCTACCACTGAGCTATGCCCCCCAAAACATATTTCAAATGGCGGACGTAGTTCAGCCCTTTCGACGGTAATCTGTTCCTACCACGGGATTTCATACAAATCTTAAAATATTAAATAGGTTAATAATTTCTGTTTAAACTTGTTACACTTTTCGCTAATCCGTATTACATTTTACCTACGAAAAAATACCAGTCTTTTTAACCACATTAAATTTCACAAGTAGCTGGTTCACTTCTTTTCATTTCTCAGTTTGATACTTTGATTTTTTCTGTATCTGAATTCTTACTGACTCCATGGAAAACAAGTTATACCTTAGTTAAGCCAAAATATATCACGTAAAATGTAGGGAAATTGTCACTCACCAGCACTGGTGGTTCAGTGGTAGAATTCTCGCCTGCCACGCGGGAGGCCCGGGTTCGATTCCCGGCCAGTGCAATCCGCTACATCCTTTTTTTTTTTAAATAAAATCATTCCATTTCATTTCCTTACTTCAAAGATCAAGCCGTATTTCATTCACATTCTTCTTATGGAAAACTTTTATTGTCTGTTGCCATTGTTTAAACATATATAGGATAATGAAATCCTCCTGAGGATAGGGAATGTCTTATTTCCTTACTTACGGTCGAAGGAAATTTATTTCCAAACACTCGGTGGCCATAGCATGCCTAGTTTTGTTATATAAACATATGCTTTTGGCGTAGCTTTCTTTCTGTTCTCTTGTCTTGAACTCCAACCGTGCCCTTCAGTGCTAGAGATATCGAAATAACTTGCTTTGATCATTAAGACATTCATTCCTCGCTGCTTCTTCCTCCGGGTGACAAGCCGATAGGAACAGCAATTCCATCATCGCTTTTAAGATATCAGCGTGCAAATTTCGTCGATTTTCATCTTCAGTTCTCGCAGTTTGTCTACGCAATCGTATTAGCTTTCCACTTTCCAACTCCACAAAGGATATTCAAGAGGACAAGACGAAGAATCATCCGCTTTTCGATCGTCACATGCTCTGATCGACGCCATTAATTCATATTCACTTCATGATACATAAACAGTCGAGCAAGAATCTACGCATTTGTACTAACCCCTGAAACTTGCAAACCTTGAGCAAAGAGGACTCCGGGGACAAATACAATACTTACCAGGGGAGAGACAAAAGAAATGTTTCATCCAAGTTTAATGAATAAATTAATCAGAATCGAGTGAGTGAGTGAGGGAGTGACATCGAGTCCTTCCTATACCTCATGGCATGACTACGTCATCCATGAGCTAAAAAGGGGAAAAGAAACGAGCAAGCCAAGATCAAAAGACAGAAAAAAGAGGAGAAGGAGCAACGAAGAAATAGGAAAAACGAAATCAAGAAAAGCAGTGAAATTATCACACAGCAATCATCATAAAAGAGAACAGCAACAAACAAACAAACAAAAGCGACAGAAAGCGCAGAAAAAGAAAATATGAAATGAACGCTGAAATGAGGGGGCAACCGGGATTGAACCGGTGACCTCTCGATCTGCAGTCGAATGCTCTACCACTGAGCTATGCCCCCTTGGATGGAATACAGTAGTAAGTAATCAAGAGATATTTCAAATGGCGGACGTAGTTCAGCCCTTTTGACGGTAGTCTGTTCCTACCATGGGATTTCATACAAATCTTAAACTATTAAATAGGTTAATAATTTCTGTTTAAACTTGTTCTACTTTTCGGTAATCCGTATTACATTTTTGCTGCGAAAAAATACCAGTCTTATTAATCACATTAAATTCCACAAGTAGCTGGTTCACTTCTTTTTATTTCTCAGTTTGATACTTTGATGTTTTTTTGTAGCTGAATTCTTACTGACTCCATGGAAAACTAATTATATCTTAGTTGAGCCAAAACTTATCACGTAAAATGTAGGAAAATTTTCAGTCATCAGCACTGGTGGTTCAGTGGTAGAATTCTCGCCTGCCACGCGGGAGGCCCGGGTTCGATTCCCGGCCAGTGCAATCCGTTACATCCTTTTTAAATAAAATAATTCCATTTCATTTCCTTACTTCAAAGATCAAGCCGTATTTCATTTACATTCTTCTTATGGAAAACTTTTATTGTCTGTTGCTATTGCTACAGTAAGTTAAGCCAAAACTCCGTGCAGAAGAGATCACGTTTACTAACCGAAGACAAGATGCAAATACAAGCAAAAGGTAAATACAAAGCGGTAATATAGGTAGCAAGCTAATTATGCGCGAAACGTGTGACAATGACTAAACATCAGCGTGCAAGCAAAGCGAAACGACAGGGTGCACAATGTGTCACGCTACGTAACTAAACAACAATACGAAATATGGCGTGACTTCTTCTTTCTTCCCCTTGCCTAAGTAGATGAGCAATAAACACAAAGCAAAGTTCGGCTGTGGATTGGTAATAAAAGGGCAGATACAAATATATAGCTAGAGGTCACTGCGTGAATTAAATACTACACCACAGTCAGGTATTAGTGGGGAGTCAAGCACGGAGTTCGTAGGGGCAGCTAAGTGACATAGTCCTTGAGGTAACTCGGACGACGGGTAGGACGGCCAGACCGGCGTGGGCCAGATGAGAAAGCAGACTCCGAGATAGGAGCATCAATGATGTCAGACACGCTTCCACCCGGGAGAGGAGAAGACTCGGGCACAGGGGTAATGTCAGACTGAGGATCTGGAGGAATAGCGAGCTCGCTAGGAACTAAAGCAGGAGCAGGATTCGGAGTGCTCTGAGGCGTAGGAACGTGAGCAGGTTCCTCGACAACGTACCCAGGCTCCTCGTCGATATCTTCAAGGTACGAGTTGGAGCTGTAACGGCGAGAAAGGTTAGAAGTCGTCTCTACTAGGTCAGGAACGCGATAACATTCAGACAGTTTGACGCGATAGGATGTAGAACGCAGCTGTGAACCAGTGAACTTACGTACGTTGCACCACAGGCCATCTACGGAGACCACAAGATACCGACTGCGGGCATGCGTTTTGGAACCATCAGAGGTAATGTAAACTAAATCGCCGACCTGAACGGGCATGGAAGGGCGAGGACAGCATCCAGGAGCTTTGGATCTCTCACTAGCGGGATGGTTACCGAGCCGCAAAGAGTGCTGTTGTCGAACAACTTGGAGGTCAGAAAAAGGGATCTGTGCGTTGGTGAATTGGTCGCGTCGAAGCCACATCTCGCGGGCAGACAATCCTCTGTTGCGGATACGGGTGTTGAGATTGGCAGTCGCCACAGCTAAGGAGAGAGGAGTGATTGTACCACCCTCAGGGCAAATACGGAGGAGCTCATCACCAAGTTCAGCTACGCATTTCTCTGCCACAGGATTCTTGTTTGGGTTTTTGATTCGACCGACTTCTACAGCAAAGCCATACTGCCTAAGGATTTCATCGCCGCACAGCGAAGCGAAGCCAGGAGCGGGATCTACCCTTATCACGGAAGGGGGGCCAGACAGAGGGCGCAGCTCAAGGTACAATCGGAGGAGACCAGAGCGAATGGAATCACGACGTTCGTCATCTAACAAGCAGCTAGCAGTGAAGGACGTGGAGGTCTCGCGGACGACAAGTATCAACTGACGGTAGCGTTTTATAACGTCTGCAGCGAAGGAAATACCAAAGCCGTCAGGAGGATCGGAGGTTGACTGTTTAACAAGACTGGAGGGAACTTTCTTCAGAGAAGAGCATAGGTGACAACACTGCGAGCACCGTTCCAGGGCTTTGTCCAGATCTAAGGCGAAGAAGTAACGCTGTGAGACCAGTTTCATTTGGTGACGGGAAGGGTGGTCCAACTTAACGTGCAGGGCAGCAAGGAAGCCATCAACGACGGAACGGGGGATGACTATACACTCACGGGGCGCAGCGAATGGTTCGTCACGTTTTACGACGAGCAGGCCGTCACGGGAAATGGAGACTAGGCTTAGGTAACGCTTGACGTCTTTGATTTTGTCAGCTTCTTTGACGGGCGGGTTCCCTGCTTAAGATGAGAGTGGACACGCCTTAAGTCAGGGCACTCTAGCTGCGATTGGAGCCAGGCGGAACGGCTGGTGAAAGGAAGGGACGTCTTCCCCGATAACACGTCGTGAACAGATATGGGACGTACAGCCAGATCTTCAGCCTCGGATACAAATGAACAGACTTGGCAGCGAGGGTCGTCGCAAGCGGGTGCGTTACGACTGGCAAAGTCAGAAGGCAAGTTCGCAGAGCCGGCCAGGTGAAGCAGCGTGACTTGGTAGCGGCTAACGGATGATAAGAATGAAGTCACTCGTGGGCTGGAAGAGAACTGACCACGGCAGAGCTTGTCAAAGGCCTGAACACAAGGCTTGCTATCAGTCAGTACATAAGTCTTAAACTTTGATTTAATTATATAAGGAGCGAAATGCTTGACAGCTGCTGCAATGGATAATGCCTCTATTTCACATGGTAACCAGGAAGCTTGATGTTTTTTAAACTTGGCACTGAAATATCCGGCGAGGTGGAGCTTCTGGTCCCGAAGTACGTAAAGCGTTGCGCCAAGGCCATTCATCTTGACAGAACCATCGGTCGCGATCCAGAGCTGATCATCGGGCTTGGGGAGAGTGATGGATCTGTTGGACATGAGTGCTTCTTGACACGAGCGAAAACACATCAGGAGCTCATCAGACCAGGAAATGGTATCCTGAGACTGACGACCAGCCGTAAGTGACTCGAGAGGAGCGAGGAGTTTAGCAGCTCCACTAAGGACCCGGCCAAGCATCTTGTACGACCCAACAAAGGCACGGAGGCCGCGGACGTTCTTGGGAGGCTCGCAAGAAGCCAGAGCAGCTACACGATGGGGAGAAGCGCGAATCGAGCCTTGGGACCATATCCAACCGAGAATGGTGGTCGAGGCTGGGCAGATTATGGTTTTCGCAGGTGAGAGGCGAAGGTCGCAGCGATCAAGAGCCGTGAGGACCTTTCGCCAGTTTGTAAGGAGCTCTTGGTGAGAATTACCACCGCAATACAAGTCGTCGGCGATCTTAGCGACACATCCCTCCTGAAGGAGATCGCCCAGGACGCGGCACATCAGCTCCTCGAGGGCTGTCTCAGAACCAGGGATTCCCATGGCGCAGCGCGTGTAGACACGAACACCTTTGAAGGGAGTAACCACGCCACAATACTTCATGGAGTTCTTTGCAAGGGGGATTTGGTAGAACGCCTGGGACAAATCAGAGACTATGATGTACTTCCAGCAAGCAATCTTGAGAAGGGTGGAGTCCACGTCTGGCATTAGTGAGGGCTGAGGTTTACTATAGCGGCCCACGTCAGTAAAGGCTGTGACCAAGCGGAAGCCGCCATTCCTCTTCTTCACTAGGAAGGAGGGATTCAGATATTCCACCACAACCTCTAAATCTTCTGGTCGACGGAATACGCCTTGAGACTCAAGTTCGTCAAATTTGGCTTGAAGCAGGTCGAGTTGGTCACGAGAGTACTGAGGGACACGCCCTTTGCGCTGGGGAGGCTCGACAGGTCCCATATACACAACTCCTTCAATCGGACCGGCGGCTCCATTATAACCAGGGATGCGGGAATCGAAGACCAATTGGAACTCCCTCAGGAGCGAGACGAACGCGGCTTTCTCAGAGGAGGATAACAAACCATCAGGGTCTACATGTACGGACTCAATAGGGGAAGAGGGAGGAACAGTAAACTTTGGAGATGGCTCGGCGGCTTGAGTTGAGGAGGACTCTGTGGGAGATTCCAGAACAGTTAGACGTGCTTGGCATAAATGGTCGTGCTTACGGACAAGTAAGGGCTCTTCGGTATTGTTGAGAAGTCTCAGCTTACCGCCAATGGATTGCACAATATCAGGTGGAGGCCAGGTGTGAGTAGGTTTGAGGTGACTAGAAGAGACCGAATCCATGCGCGGCTCGATGGCGAGTGTAGCATCTTTAAGCAGCTCTGAAGGGGCGTCGATTTCAAGGAATTCACCCGGCCAGACGGTGGTGTTAGTGTTCGGGGAGCGAAGGAGGTGGCAAGCTCTGACAGCGTAGTGGGTCTGAGGACTTTGAGAACAGCCATAAGACGCCACGTCACACCCAGCGATGATAATCTCACGTTTAGCGGGACGGACTGCGATGTCGTTGGAGGTCATGAAGGGCGTTCCAGCCAGTATGTCAACATCAAGATCCTCGACAACGAGCGCTTTCAGAGTAAGTGGTCTACCATGACGAATCAGAGGAAGGCGAGTCTCACCAACAACAGCTAACGGGGTACGACCGTCGGCCTGCAAAGCGGTCTGGGAGCTTTTAGTCACCTTAGCACCAATGTGCCGAGCTAGGGAGGCTCTCATCATATTAGTTTCTGCGCCAGTGTCGATTGTTAGACGTAAAGGGTGATAACTGTAAAAAGCGTGAAGGAATGGAGACTGTGAGACGTTTACGCGGCGAGTAACAGGAGGTTCCATAGTAGGTAGAACTCCGGAGGGACAATGCGGCATATCTGAGAATTCTTGAAAATCTGTAGGGCCAGGCTGATCAAGGCTGTGCTGGTAATCATAACTAGTCTCATCTAATTCAATGCCAGTCACTTGGCGAGCCTTGGACATGAAGAGACGGTCAGGTTCGGGCAGAAACTTGCAATTGCTGAGGAAATGAGACCGAAAATTTGGGCGACCAGCCTGCTGGCAAAGAGGACAGGACTTGACAGCTCGAGGCTTGGGTAGTAGCCTGCGACGAGCGGAAACAAATGAGCGATGATCAGTCGGGGGAGCAGAGCGTAAGACCTTGGATTCATCACTGGTGTGGAGTTCGTCAAGTAACGACTCGAGAGCTTGAGAGATCTCAGGTTTCACAGAGGCCAACGTCCTACTACGTAACTCGGTTCCATATCGCTGTTTCACAAGCCGCGGAAGGCTGGGATGGAGTAGGCGTAACCAGGTAAGAACAACAAAATTTTCGAGGGATGGAGATAGTTCTTCATCAGTGTCAGGAATCTCTCCATGATGAGTGATTCCGCTGGATGTAGTGAGCAGGTTGTCCTCAATGAAGGCCATTAAGCTTTGGAATAAATCCTCAGGACGTTGTTCGGGCTTTAGAGAAATATTCGCGAGGTCCAAGAAACGGGAACCGGTTAACTGCAAGCCATAATGCTGTCGGATCGTTTGCCAAACGCCGCTAATAGATGTAGAATTCTTGACGATTGAGCTCCGGGAAATGGTAGGGGCGTAATTGGCAATTTGGCCGAGCATCATTTCCAAATGTGTTACCTTTTGTGCAGCAGTCCTTCTTCTCGCCGCTGAAACAGATTCAGGATCGTTGGAGAAACCACGTAGAGGCGTAGCGTTTGTTTTTTTTCCCCACGACAATCCATCAGTAAGAAAGTCTGCAAAGTTCGGATCGAGGGAAAGGATGTACTTTAAATTGTTTTCCCAGGCATCGATCGAAGTGATAGTTTCATTCGAAGAAAGCGACCACTGTTTCGGCGCTCTGTGTGAAGTCATCGAGTCTACGATTCACGAGTTCTGGTTTGGTTGCTCACAGAAGCGGCAAATATCGAAGAACACTGTAACGTCCTTGTCTCTATGGGTTCTTGGAAGAGTCGGCGCTGCCACCACGCCAGTAAGTTAAGCCAAACCTCCGAGCAGAAGAGATCACGTTTACTAACCGAAGACAAGATGCAAATACACTGTAGCACTGTAGGGGACGTAGTTCCCGGTGTGATGGTCTATCTCTCTCTGATGATTAAATGCTCGGAGATATTAGCTGCACAAGCTACTCTAAAATCCGAGGGTAAATAATGTGCTGATGATGTGATGAATACAAGCAAACGGTAAATACAAAGCGGTAAAATAGGTAGCAAGCTAATTATGCGCGAAACGTGTGACAATGACTAAACATCAGCGTGCAAGCAAAGCGAAACGACAGCGTGCACAATGTGTCACGCTACGTTACTAACCAACAATACGAAATATGGCGTTGTTTAAACATATATAGGATAATGAAATCCTCCTGAGGATAGGGAATGTCTTATTTCCTTACTTACGGTCGCAGGAAATTTATTTCCAAACACTCGGTGGCCATAGCATGCCTAGTTTTGTTATATAAACATATGCTTTTGGCGTAGCTTTCTTTCTGTTCTCTTGTCTTGAACTCCAACCGTGCCCTTCAGTGCTAGTGATATCGAAATAACTTGCTTTGATCATTAAGACATTCATTCCTGCCTACTTCTTCCTCCGGGTGACAAGCCGATAGGAACAGCAATTCCATCATCGCTTTTAAGATATCAGCGTGCAAATTTCGTCGATTTTCATCTTCAGTTCTCGCAGTTTGTCTACGCAATCGTATTAGCTTTCCACTTTCCAACTCCACAAAGGATATTCAAGAGGACAAGACGAAGAATCATCCGCTTTTCGATCTTCATATGCTCTGATCGACGCCATTAATTCATATTCACTTCATGATACATAAACAGTCGAGCAAGAATCTACGCATTTGTACTAACCCCTGAAACTTGCAAACCTTGAGCAAAGAGGACTCCGGGGACAAATACAATACTTACCAGGGGAGAGACAAAAGAAATGTTTCATCCAAGTTTAATGAATAAATTAATCAGAATCGAGTGAGTGAGTGAGTGAGTGAGTGACATCGAGTTCTTCCTATACCTCATGGCATGACTACGGCATCCTTGAGCTAAAAAGGGGGAAAAGAAACGAGCAAGCCAAGAATAAAAGACAGAAAAAAGGGGAGAAGGAGCAACGAAGAAATAGGAAAAACGAAATCAAGAAAAGCAGTGAAATTATCACACAGCAATCATCATAAAATAGAACAGCAGCAAACAAACAAACAAAAGCGACAGAAAGCGCAGAAAACGAAAATATGAAATGAACGCTGAAATGAGAGGGCAACCGGGATTGAACCGGTGACCTCTCGATCTGCAGTCGAATGCTCTACCACTGAGCTATGCCCCCTTGGATGAAATACAGTAGTAAGTAATCAAAACATATTTCAAATGGCGGACGTAGTTCAGCCCTTTCGACGGTAATCTGTTCCTACCACGGGATTTCATACAAATCTTAAAATATTAAATAGGTTAATAATTTCTGTTTAAACTTGTTCCACTTTTCCGTAATCCGTATTACATTTTTGCTACGAAAAAAATACCAGTCTTATTAACCACACTAAATTGCACAAGTAGCTGATTCACTTCTTTTTATTTCTCAGTTTGATACTTTGATGTTTTTTTGTAGCTGAATTCTTACTGACTCCATGGAAAACTAGTTATATCTTAGTTGAGCCAAAACTTATCACGTAAAATGTAGGGAAATTTTCAGTCATCAGCACTGGTGGTTCAGTGGTAGAATTCTCGCCTGCCACGCGGGAGGCCCGGGTTCGATTCCCGGCCAGTGCAATCCGCTACATCCTTTTTAAATAAAATCATTCCATTTCATATCCTTACTTCAAAGATCAACCCATCAAGCCGTATTCCATTTACATTCTTCTTACGGAAAACATTTATTGTCTGTTGCCATTGTTTAAACATATATAGGATAATGAAATCCTCCTGAGGATAGGGAATGTCTTATTTCCTTACTTACGGTCGCAGGAAATTTATTTCCAAACACTCGGTGGCCATAGCATGCCTAGTTTTGTTATATAAACATATGCTTTTGACGTAGCTTTCTTTCTGTTCTCTTGTCTTGAATTCCAACCGTGACCTTCAGTGCTAGTGATATCGAAATAACTCACTCACTCACTCACTTGGTTGCCCGAAGAGGGGCAACCACTAGATATTTCCGAAGCCTCTTATCAGCCATCAGTGCAGCAATCTCACATGCATCGAATGCCCCAGTATCCCTCTTAAGAGTGTCAATATAGGTAGTTTTCGGTCTTCCTCTCCCGCGATGACCATAACTTGCTTTGATCATTAAGACATTCATTCCTGCCTGCTTCTTCCTCCGGGTGACAAGCCGATAGGAACACCAATTTCATCATCGCTTTTAAGATATCAGCGTGCAAATTTCGTCGATTTTCATCTTCAGTTCTCGCAGCTTGTAAACGTAATCGTATTAGCTTTCCACTTTCCAACTCCACAAAAGTATATTCAAGAGGACAGCTTTCCACTTTCCAACTCCACAAAAGTATATTCAAGAGGACAGGACGAAAAATCATCCGCTTTTCGATCTTCACTTGCTCTGATCGACGCCATTAATTCATGTTCACTTCATGATACATAAACAGTCGAGCAAGAATCTACGCATTTCTACTACGCCCTGAAAGTTGCAAACCTTGAGCAAAGAGGACTCCGGGGACAAATACAATACTTACCAGGGGAGAGACAAAAGAAATGTTTCATCCAAGTTTAATGAATAAATTAATCAGAATCGAGTGAGTGAGTGAGTGACATCGAGTCCTTCCTATACCTCATGGCATGACTACGGCATCCTTGAGCTTAAAAGGGGAAAAGAAACGGGCAAGCCAAGAATAAAAGACAGAAAAAAGGGGAGAAGGAGCAACGAAGAAATAGGAACAACGAAATCAAGAAAAGCAGTGAAATTATCACACAGCAATCATCATAAAAGAGAACAGCAGCAAACAAACAAACAAAAGCGACAGAAAGCGCAGAAAAAGAAAATATGAAATGAACGCTGAAATGAGGGGGCAACCGGGATTGAACCGGTGACCTCTCGATCTGCAGTCGAATGCTCTACCACTGAGCTATGCCCCCTTGGATGGAATACAGTAGTAAGTAATCAAAAGATATTTCAAATGGCGGACGTAGTTCAGCCCTTTCGACGGTAATCTGTTCCTACCACGGGATTTCATACAAATCTTAAACTATTAAATAGGTTAATAATTTCTGTTTAAACTTGTTACACTTTTCGGTAATCCGTATTACATTTTAGCTACGAAAAAATACCAGTCTTATTAACCACATTAAATTGCACAAGTAGCTGATTCACTTCTTTTTATTTCTCTGTTTGATACTTTGATGTTTTTTTGTAGCTGAATTCTTCCTGTCTCCATGGAAAACAAGTTATACCTTAGTTAAGCCAAAATTTATCACGTAAAATGTAGGGAAATTGTCAGTCAGCAGCACTGGTGGTTCAGTGGTAGAATTCTCGCCTGCCACGCGGGAGGCCCGGGTTCGATTCCCGGCCAGTGCAATCCGCTACATCCTTTTTAAATAAAATCATTCCATTTCATTTCCTTACTTCAAAGATCAAGCCGTATTTCATTTA
Organism: Pachyseris speciosa; assembly: GCA_016490735.1. Lineage (NCBI taxonomy): Eukaryota > Metazoa > Cnidaria > Anthozoa > Scleractinia > Pachyseridae > Pachyseris > Pachyseris speciosa. The sequence goes on from JAEMWC010000776.1 coordinate 148,882, forward strand.
CATTCTTCTTATGGAAAACTTTTATTGTCTGTTGCCATTGTTTAAACATATAAAGGATAATGAAATCCTCCTGAGCATAGGGAATGTCTTATTTCCTTACTTACGGTCGCAGGAAATTTATTTCCAAACACTCGGTGGCCATAGCATGCCTAGTTTTGTTATATAAACATATGCTTTTGGCGTAGCTTTCTTTCTGTTCTCTTGTCTTGAACTCCAACCGTGCCCTTCAGTGCTAGAGATATCGAAATAACTTGCTTTGATCATTAAGACATTCATTCCTGCCTACTTCTTCCTCCGGGTGACAAGCCGATAGGAACAGCAATTCCATCATCGCTTTTAAGATATCAGCGTGCAAATTTCGTCGATTTTCATCTTCAGTTCTCGCAGTTTGTGTACGCAATCGTATTAGCTTGCCACTTTCCAACTCCAACAAACAAACAAACAAAAGCGACAGAAAGCGCAGAAAAAGAAAATATGAAATGAACGCTGAAATGAGGGGGCAACCCTGGAAATTTATTTCCAAACACTCGGTGGCCATAGCATGCCTAGTTTTGTTATATAAACATATGCTTTTGGCGTAGCTTTCTTTCTGTTCTCTTGTCTTGAACACCAACCGTGCCCTTCAGTGCTAGAGATATCGAAATAACTTGCTTTGATCATTAAGACATTCATTCCTCCGTGCTTCTTCCTCCGGGTCAGGGACGCCCAACGACAAGTTTCGGTATATATCTGTTCGATGGAGGGTAATTCTCCTTGCTCTTTCGGGTCGATTTAAGAGTGCACTCGGATTTTCGTAACTAAACCGTCGCCTAAAAGATTCGTTTTTGGGAAATCATATCCCCTGAGGTTTTCGGAAAGGTCGTAATTGCTCTTTTTGGCAGTCGAAAACGTCAGCTACCATTTTCGGAAAGAAACTAGTTCCCTAGAAAGTTCGTGGAAAGTTAATTTCAGCTTGCATTTTCTCAAAGGCAGATTTTGTTCCCTAACATTTTCGGGCAATTAAAATTTCAGGTAGGGAATCCGAACAAATGAACTTCTTCTAGCTTATGAAAACATCGCTTTAAATAGACTTCAAACACCGTAAGGTGCTTAAAAATGCCTTTCTACAGCTTTTGGTTAATTTAGCTAAGTGGGTGCCCCTGCCGGGTGACAAGCCGATAGGAACAGCAATTCCATCATCGCTTTTAAGATATCAGCGTGCAAATTTCGTCGATTTTCATCTTCAGTTCTCGCAGTTTGTGTACGCAATCGTACTAGCTTTCCACTTTCCAACTCCACAAAGGATATTCAAGAGGACAGGACGAAAAGTTATCCGCTTTTCGATCTTCACATGCTCTGATCGACGCCATTAATTCAAATTCACTGCATGATACATAAACAGTTGAGCAAGAATCTACGCATTTGTACTACCCCCTGAAACTTGCAAACCTTGAGCAAAGAGGACTCCGGGGACAAATACAATACTTACCAGGGGAGAGACAAAAGAAATGTTTCATCCAAGTTTAATGAATAAATTAATCAGAATCGAGTGAGTGAGTGAGTGACATCGAGTCCTTCCTATACCTCATGGCATGACTACGTCATCCATGAGCTAAAAAGGGGAAAAGAAACGAGCAAGCCAAGAAAAAAAGACAGAAAAAAGGGGAGAAGGAGCAACGAAGAAATAGGAACAACGAAATCAAGAAAAGCAGTGAAATTATCACACAGCAATCATCATAAAATAGAACAGCAACAAACAAACAAACAAAAGCGACAGAAAGCGCAGAAATATATATATAGGTATCACACAGTAATCATCATAAAATAGGCGAAAAACAACCAAACAAACAAACTAACAAAAGCGACAGAAAGCGCAGAAAAAGAAAATATGAAATGAACGCTGAAATGAGAGGGCAACCGGGATTGAACCGGTGACCTCTCGATCTGTAGTCGAATGCTCTACCACTGAGCTATGCCCCCCAAAACATATTTCAAATGGCGGACGTAGTTCAGCCCTTTCGACGGTAATAGTAACAACGAAATAAAGAAAAGCAGTTTAGGTATCACACAGTAATCATCATAAAATAGGCGAAAAACAACCAAACAAACAAACTAACAAAAGCGACAGAAAGCGCAGAAAAAGAAAATATGAAATGAACGCTGAAATGAGAGGGCAACCGGGATTGAACCGGTGACCTCTCGATCTGCAGTCGAATGCTCTACCACTGAGCTATGCCCCCTTGGATGGAATACAGTAGTAAGTAATCAAAAGATATTTCAAATGGCGGACGTAGTTCAGCCCTTTCGACGGTAATCTGTTCCTACCACGGGATTTCATACAAATCTTAAAATATTAAATAAGTTAATAATTTCTGTTTAAACTTGTTCTACTTTTCGGTAATCCGTATTACATTTTAGCTACGAAAAAATACCAGTCTTATTAACCACATTAAATTGTACAAGTAGCTGATTCACTTCTTTTTATTTCTCTGTTTGATACTTTGAAGTTTTTTTGTAGCTGAATTCTTACTGACTCCATGGAAAACAAGTTATATCTTAGTTAAGCCAAAATTTATCACGTAATATGTAGGGAAATTTTCAGTCAGCAGCATTGGTGGTTCAGTGGTAGAATCAGTCTCGCCTGCCACGCGGGAGACCCGGGTTCGATTCCCGGCCAGTGCAATCCATTACATCCTTTTTAAATAAAATCATTCCATTTCATTTCCTTACTTCAAAGATCAAGCCGGATTCCATTTACATTCTTCGTATGGAAAGCTTTTATTGTCTGTTGCCATTGTTTAAACATATATAGGATAATGAAATATGAGAGTCGATTTGCAGAAAAAAGTCCTAAGATCGGAGAATAGTTTTATGCAACCGTACTTTTATCTTTAAAGAAGCGGATAAAAAGGGATAAAAAAGGAGAAAACCAAGAATAAAAGACAGAAAAAAGAGAAGGAGTAACGAAGAAATAGTAACAACGAAATAAAGAAAAGCAGTGAAGGTATCGCACAGCAATCATCATAAAATAGAACAGCAACAAACAAACAAACAAAAGCGACAGAAAGCGCAGAAAAAGAAAATATGAAAGGAACGCTGAAATGAGGGGGCAACCGGGATTGAACCGGTGACCTCTCGATCTGCAGTCGAATGCTCTACCACTGAGCTACGCCCCCTTGGATGGAATACAGTAGTAAGTAATCAAAAGATATTTCAAATGGCGGACGTAGTTCAGCCCTATCGACGGTAATCTGTTCCTACCACGGGATTTCATACAAATCTTAAACTATTAAATAGGTTAATAATTTCTGTTTAAACTTGTTCTACTTTTCGGTAATCCGTATTACATTTTTGCTGCGAAAAAATACCAGTCTTATTAACCACATTAAATTCCACAAGTAGCTGGTTCACTTCTTTTTATTTCTCTGTTTGATACTTTGATGTTTTTTTGTAGCTGAATTCTTACTGACTCCATGGAAAACAAGTTATACCTTAGTTAAGCCAAAATTTATCACGTAAAATGTAGGGAAATTGTCAGTCAGCAGCACTGGTGGTTCAGTGGTAGAATTCTCGCCTGCCACGCGGGAGGCCCGGGTTCGATTCCCGGCCAGTGCAATCCGCTACATCCTTTTTAAATAAAATCATTCCATTTCATTTCCTTACTTCAAAGATCAAGCCGTATTTCATTTACATTCTTCTTATGGAAAACTTTTATTGTCTGTTGCCATTGTTTAAACATATATAGGATAATGAAATATGAGAGTCGATTTGGAGAAAAAATTCCTAAGATCGGAGAATAGTTTTATGCAACCGTACTTTTATCTTTAAAGAAGCGGATAAAAAGGGATAAAAAAGGAGAAAACCAAGAATAAAAGACAGAAAAAGGAGAAGGAGTAACGAAGAAATAGTAACAACGAAATAAAGAAAAGCAGTTTAGGTATCACACAGTAATCATCATAAAATAGGCGAAAAACAACCAAACAAACAAACTAACAAAAGCGACAGAAAGCGCAGAAAAAGAAAATATGAAATGAACGCTGAAATGAGGGGGCAACCGGGATCTAACCGGTGACCTCTCGATCTGCAGGCGAATGCTCTACCACTGAACTATGCCCCCTTGGATGGAATATAGTAGTTAGTAATCAAAAGATATTTCAAAATGGCGGACGTAGTTCAGCCCTTTTGACGGTAATCTGTTCCTACCACGGGATTTTATAAGAATCTTAAAATATTAAATAGGTCAATAATTTCTGTTTAAACTTGTTCCACTTTTCGGTAATCCGTATTACATAAAAAATACCAGTCTTATTAACCACATTAAATTGCACAAGTAGCTGGTCCACTTCTTTTTATTTCTATGATTGATATTTTGATGATTTTTTGTAATGGAAAACAATGGAAAACAAGTTATATCTTCGTTAAGCTAAAATTTATCGCGTAAAATGTATGGAAATTTTCATTCAGCAGCACTGGGGGCTCAGTGGTAGAATTCTCGCCTGCCACGCGGGAGGCCCGGGTTCTATTCTAGGCCAGTGCAATCTGCTACTTCATTTCTAAAGAAAATCATTCCATTTCTTTTCCTTACTTGAAAGATCAACCCATCAAGCCTTATTCCATTTACATTCTTCTTATGGAAAAGTTTTATTGATTGTTGCCATTGTTTAAACATATATAAGGTAATGAAATATCAGAGTCGATTTGCAGAAAAAAGTCTTAAGATCGGAGAATAGTTTTATGCAACCGTACTTTTATCTTTACCTCTTTCGCCTCAGGCTTACCAAATATTGTTTCTGTGGGAACGATGGCTTTGAAAACCTGCTAATTTCCCAAATCCTGAACTATGGTTGAAATGAACCACTGTCGTTGCCAAAAGGTCACTTTTGTAGACTTCATCACCCTAGAAACTGACCTAAACTCCCAATTTTCATTCAATATGACTGTTTATTCTCTTTCAAAACCAAAATCGCCCTCGGACAACAGCAAAAAATTTCGACTCCAGTTCTTGCAATTTGTTTGACATTTTCCTGCTCACTTCTTTAGCACCACCTCGATAACGCCATTTGATTTTACTTGCTCTCACTGGTCTGCCATGTTCGCATTTGTGACCCAAAGGAATTCTGGAATTTTCTTGGATAACGGGCGCATGACAGTCCGCCAATTTCCATTTCAGATATTTTTTACAAGTGTCGAGCCACTCGGCCCTGCTGATGAAACATTGCACCGATTGTATTATTAACAAATTAAAACTCGCAAAATTGCCATGCCAGGTCCCGGAATCCACTCACAAAAACTTCACTCTGTGAATTTCTATCACTCGCTCGAATACGTTGAGCGGCCCAATTCGTGTGAAATTGCTTCTCACCTCTGTTTTCTTTCAAAGGATTGCCTCTACCTATCACCTCAGCTTTCTGATGCCAGGCAGGGGGCTTCTGGAGTTGAAAATGGCTCGAAAAACACACTTATAAACCAAATACGCAACGAATTGTAGCTGTAGTGTTCGTTTAGAAATAAACGACAGCTAGCGTGACGAGCGTGACATCAAAGACAGAGCCTTCGGTGTTGTGGACCAGCGAAATCTCCGTGGTAACCCCTTATATGGAGTAGCTAGATCGATTTGACCTCCTACTCTTCAGAAATTGCTTCAGAAATTGCAAAAAAGTTGACCAAATCGCCGGGGGGAAATGAGTTAAGGGAAAAATTAGGTCACGTGACCAGTCTTTTTACATCAAAAACTGAACGCCATGGCCAAGCCTAGCTTAAGCTTAGGTTTACAATGTGGATTTTAGGGCAAAAGGTATTGTTTTGGCTTGAAGATTAAAGATCCGAGGCTTGGAGTAAGGTTAGGGTTAGGTTAGGGTTAGGGGTAGAATTGGGGTAGGTTAAGAAAGAGTATAAAAGCAAGGGCCGATACAACGTAGAATGGTTTTAAGTTTTGTGTACTATATTTCGGCTGGCCAAACCAGCCTTCTTCAGGTACAATGAGAATTTACATTGGAAGGAGTGTTTATGTAGTAATAAACCGGAAACATGTAAAACTAAAATGATTGACAGTGTAAAATAAAATACTAGAAAAAATTGTAAAAAAAGATAAACTTTATGGCAAAAAATTAACTGATACTTTTCTTCGCGGATCTTAAGACCTTCAGGATCAATTGTTCTGCCTTTTGAAATTAAAAAAGCTTCCCTGGCCTTACGGATTGAGTCTCTTTTAGAAAATATTTTCTCAATGGGCATTAATTGCATGTCGTGAGCAGAGTGGTTTGGAGAGGAGAGGAAATGTTCCGCGACTGTGGTAGGTTTAGATTTGGTGTTAGGGTTATCTACGGTACGGCGGTGTTCATTAAATCGGTCTTTTAAACGTCGTTTAGTCTCTCCTATGTATTGTAAATTACAGCGGTTGCATTGAATCATGTAGATGAGGTGTTTAGTGTCACAGGTCAGGTTAGATTTAATATGGCGCGTTTCACCTGTAGAAGAGAAAGTGTTGCTTGTGAGTCCATCTGAATGTAGGGACAAGTGGCGCAATTTTTTCCGCAACGGAATAAACCGGAACGGAGTTGTGGGTGTGAATTAGTAGAATTAGAAGGAAGTTTAGCTGTGACTAGTAGGTCATGGAGATTAGGGGAACGTCTGAAGGCAACAACAGGCAAATGCTGAAAAATGTTTTGCGACGGTTAGAAGATAGCAGTAAATTGTAATGTTTTTTGATGATGCTAGAGATGTGAAGAAGTGATGGATTAAAAGTCGTTATAAAAGGTATACGTTTCGGTTTGTTGGCGTCTTTGGTTTATAAAGTGAGTCTGCGGGGGATGTCGGCGGCACGTTGTATTTGTATAGTGATGAAGTTGCGGCTGTAACCTCGTTTGAGGAGATAGTAGTGAGTTGAGCAGCGCGAGTATTAAACGTTTCGTCGGTAGAACAAATACGTCGTAAACGGAGTGCTAGACTGAAAGGAATGGCTTTTTTAGTATGTATGGGATGACAAGAGGAGTAGAGTAAGTGTTTGTACTTGTCTGTAGGTTTAGTCAGGGGCACCCAACGACAAGTTTTGGTAGATATCTGTTCGGTGGAGGGTAGTTCGCCTAAGGCTTTCGGCGTCGATTAAAGAGTGCACTCGGATTTTCGTAAGTAAAACGTGGCCTAAAAGATTCGTAATGTGGCAATCTTAACCCCTGAGGCTTTCGGAAAGGTCGTTATTGCTGTTTTTGGCAGTAAAAAACGTCAGCTAGCATTTTCGGAAAGAAAAAAAGGTTCCCTAGAAAGTTCATTTCAGCTAGTACTTTCTCAAAGAAAGATTTTGTTTCCTAAAATGTTCGGGCAATTAACATTTCAGCTAGGGAATCCGAACAGATCAAAGTTTTCTAGCTAACCAAAACATCACTTTAAACAGACCTCAAACACCATAACGTACTTAAAAATGCCTTTCTACAACTTTTGGCTGGTTTGGCTCGTTGGATGCCCCTGTTTAGTATAGAGGTCGGTACAGATATGACCGTCGTTAGTTAGTGAGACATTAACGTCAAGGAAAGGTACGTTAGTAAAAAGGTGTGAACGGCGGTGTGCTGTAATTTACAATACATAGCAGAGACTAAACGACGCTTAAAAGACCGATTTCATGAACACCGCCGTACCATAGATAACCCTAACACCAAATCTAAACCTACCACAGTCGCGGAACATTTCCTCTCCTCTCCAAACCACTCTGCTCACGACATGCAATTAATGCCCATTGAGAAAATATTTTCTAATAGAGACTCAATCCGTAAGGCCAGGGAAGCTTTTTAATTTCAAAAGGCAGAACAATTGATCCTGAAGGTCTTAAGATCCGCGAAGAAACATATTAGTTAATTTCTTGCCATAAAGTTTATCTTTTTTTACAATTTTTTCTAGTATTTCATTTTACACTGTCAATCATTTTAGTTTTACGTGTTTCTGGTTTATTACTACATAAACACCCCTTCCAATGTAAATTCTCATTGTACCTGAAGAAGGCTGGTTTGGCCAGCCGAAATATAGTACACAAAATTTAAAACCATTCTACGTTGTATGGGCCCTTTGCTTTTATACTCTTTGTTGATTTTATTACGCCGATCTGATCACCAGTTTGATCCAACGTATACCAGCGGGATTATTGTCCACGGTTGCTTGCTTGAACATTTGATATTTGTTAGGTTAAGGCTAGGGCTAGGGTTTTGGGATTAGGGTTAGGGTTAGGGTTAGGGTTAGGTTAAGGCTACGGTTGGGGTTAGGGTTGGGGTTAGATTTAGGGATACATTTAGCGTTAGGGTCAAAATTTACAGTGTTTTTGCTTCTACACTTCCCTTTGCTACAGCACTAAGCTCTTAAGAACTGTTGCAGGTACCCCACCCCTCTAACTCTCCGTCATTCGCTTAGAATTTCACAAGCATTTGTAGAAATACTATTTTTAGTGACTTCTTCCAGTTTGTGGAGTCCACAGTTTGAAAAAGTAAAATGAGCTACAAAGAGTATTTTTTGCTTAAAGAAGCGGATAAAGAGGGAGAAAAAAGGAGCAAACCAAGAAAAAAGACAGAAAAAAGAGAAGGAGCAACGAAGAATTAAGAACAACGAAATAAAGAAAAGCAGAGAAGGCATCACACAGCAATCATCATAAAATAAATCTGCTGGTTACTTTGCTTATATTTGATTCACTATAGCGATTGCGGCGTGAATGTATGTTGCGTTTAACCTGATATGCAACAACACGCAGTACTCATCACGTGTTGGGGTATTCAATTCATTGTTGAATGTTCCAATCCTTTGCTCAAACGAATTAGTTGCCTTTGGTCCTTGTCTAAAGCTCCTGAGGATAGGGAATGTCTTATTTTCTTACTTACGGTCGCAGGAAATTTATTTCCAAACACTCGCCGGTGCCCATAGCATGCCTAGTTTTCTTATATAAACATATGCTTTTGGCGTAGCTTTCTTTCTGTTCTCTTGTCTTGAACTCCAACCGTGCCCTTCAGTTCTAGAGATATCGAAATAACTTGCTTTGATCATTAAGACATTCATTCCTCCCTGCTTCTTCCTCCGGGTGACAAGCCGATAGGAACAGCAATTCCATCATCGCTTTTAAGATATTAGCGTGCAAATTTCGTCGATTTTCATCTTCAGTTCTCGCAGTTTGTGTAGGTAATCGTATTAGCTTTCCACTTTCCAACTCCACAAAAGTATATTCAAGAGGACAGGACGAAAAATCATCGGCTTTTCGATCTTCACATGCTCTGATCGACGCCATTAATTCATATTCACTTCATGATACATAAACACTGGAGCAAGAATCTACGCATTTCTACTACCCCTTGAAACTTGCAAACCTTGAGCAAAGAGGACTCCGGGGACAAATACAATACTTACCAGGGAAGGGACAGAAGAAATGTTTCATCCAAGTTTAATGAATAAATTAATCAGAATCGAGTGAGTGAGTGAGGGAGTGACATCGAGTCCTTCCTATACCTCATGGCATGAATACGTCATCCATGAGCTAAAAAGGGGAAAAGAAAGGAGCAAGCCAAGAATAAAAGACAGAAAAAAGAGGAGAAGGAGCAACGAAAAAATAGGAACAACGAAATCAAGAAAAGCAGTGAAAGTATCACACAGCAATTATCATGAAATAGAACAATCAATCAATCGGATCAATCGGATATTTATTTACACTATAAAGGGCATTTAAATACAATTTATAAGTTACAGAAGTGACAATAATAAAGCATAAAATAATATGAAGCCATTAAGAAATAAATTAATATGTGAGCGGTGCCCAAAGTAGCGAAAGCTTTCTGGTTGGACACCGCCATGGCCAAGTAAATGGCAGCATAAGACATTAAATATTCAGTTAAGTTACACTACGTACATGTACGTTCTATTTATGTTTTCAGAAAAAAAAAAAAGAAATGAAAGAAAGAAAGAAATGGAAGCAGCAAAATAAAACACAGTCAGCAAAATCAAATTAATTAACAGCAGCAACAACAAAATCATGTTTGTTTGCTTACACAAAAGATAGCATTTATACTCATTCTTAAAAGTGTTGTAGGGCAGACTTTTAATTCTGAGGGGTATAGATTCCCAAATTTTAGGGCTCGAGAATCTATACGTAGATTTACCCACATTGGTTGACACTCATGGCCTAAAAATATTCAGGTTATTAGCAAGTCGTGTATTATAGCTGTGCACATGATTTACTGGAGTCAGGATATCAGAGAAGACATCTGGAATGCTACCAGTTCTAGTTTTAATCTTATGTGTAAGGCAACTCATTCTAAATTTATATATACAGTCCAGCTTGAGAATTCCTAAGAGTTTGTAGCAAGGGCCAGCACTCTCCCTAGCATGTGCAAAGAAAATGCATCGAAGACATTTATTCAGCTTCATACGAAGGCAATTCAATCGATTGTTGCTGGCACAACCCCAGGCAAAAATGCCATAGCTTAGATAGGGATAAATCAAAGCATATTATATTTGTTTCAGCATGTGAAGGTTAAGGTAATGTCTCAGTTTGGTAAGAATACCAGTATTTTTGGGTACTTTATTGTTTATATGTTGCGGCTGTGGTTGCCAATTGAGATGCTTATCAATATAGACTCCTAAGTACTTAATATGATCCTTTTCTTCTACATTATCAATATTTATCCTAGGGTGATACCTTGGTGATGATACCAGCACATAGTTAGTCTTTGAAAAGTTAATGGATAGTTTATTGAGAGCACAATACTTATAGATAAGTTTAAGCTCATGATTCATAACAGACTCAAGGTACTGTAAATTATCACTAGAAAAGAAAAAGTTAGTATCATCAGCAAAACTACGAACTGAAAGTTTATCAGTACAATTTGGTATAGTAAGTCATTTACATACAGCAAAAAAAGGAGTGGTCCTAAAGTTGAGCCTTGTGGTATTCCACATGTGATATTTTCATTGTCAGATTTAGTAGATTCAATCTTTACATACTGCTTGCGATTATGAAGATAGCTTTCAAACCATCTATGTGGGACTCCACGGATACCATATAAATAGAGTTTGGATAGTAAAATTCTGTGATTAGCTGTATCAAAGGCCTTTGACAAGTCAAGAAATAAACCACAGGTAACCTGTTTTTTATCAATAGCTAGCTTTAAGTTATCTGTAATTTCAAGAATAGCCTGTTCAGTGGAGTATCCTTTTCTGAATCCAAATTGGTAGTTGTATAAAATATGAAGCTTCTCCACAAAAGCATATAATTGATCATAAATTAGCCTTTCAAGTACTTTACTAAATGGTGAAAGAGTCGCTATAGGTCGATAATTGCTAGGATTGGTCGCATCACCACTTTTGAACATTGGAGTAACCTGAGAGATTTTCAATACATCAGGTACAACGCCTGTTTCAATTGAGACGTTATAAATGTATGTAAGGGGTTTGGACAATGGTAGGGCAGCTGCCTTAATTAGCTTATTAGGAATATCCAGGGATGTTTTATTGTCACTTAAACCTTTAAATAGTGAAGACACCTGGGTTTCAGTAACAGCAGACATAACAAAGCTAGCTGATGGGGTTGTTTTAATGAACTGTGTGGGGCTTCCTTCGCAATTCTCTATTTCTTTCGCCAGATTTGGACCCACATTAACAAAATGTTTATTAAATTGGTCTGCAATCTCAGCCTTATCAGTATAGACTCTATTGTTACGTATAACTTTTGGTATGGGAGTTTTTCCCTTTGAGTTTCGCTTGATTAGCATACCGATTAGTCTCCAAGAAGCTCTCAAATTATTTTTACATAAATCAAAGTGTTGGCAGAAATACCTTTTCTTACTTGTATTTTTAAGCCAGTTAAGTTCGTTGGCATACTTTTTATATTCATCTACTTTAGCTGGGTTATTAGAAAAAAATGTGTTTTATACATTGCATGTTTAGTTTTGATTGATTTAAAAATGCCTTTTGTTATCCAAGGCTTAGCAGCTACAAACAAACAAACAAACAAACAAACAAAGGCGACAGAAAGCGCAGAAAAAGAAAATACGCTGAAATGAGGGAGCAACCGGGATTGAACCGGTGACCTCTCGATCTGCAGTCGAATGCTCCACCACTGAGCTATGCCCCCTTGGATGGAATAAAGTAGTAAGTAATTAAGAGATGTTTCAAAATGGCGGACGTAGCTCAGCCCTTTCGACGGTAATCTGTTCCTACCACGAGATTTCATACAAATCTTAAAATCTTAAATGGGTCAATAATTTCTGTTTAAACTTGTTCCACTTTTCGGTAATCCGTATTACATTTTTGCTGCGAAAAAATACCAGTCTTATTAACCACATTAAATTGCACAAGTAGCTGATTCACTTCTTTTTATTTCTCTGTTTGATACTTTGATGTTTTTTTGTGGCTGAATTCTTACTGAATCCATGGAAAACAAGTTATATCTTAGTTAAGCCAAAATTTATCACGTAAAATGTAGGGAAGTTTTCAGTCAGCAGCACTGGTGGTTCAGTGGTAGAATTCTCGCCTGCCACGCGGGAGGCCCGGGTTCGATTACCGGCCAGTGCAATCCGCTACATCCTTTTTTAAATAAAATCATTCCATTTCAATTCATTTCCTTACTTCTAAGATCAAGCCCATCAAGCCGTATTCCATTTAGATTCTACTTATGGAAATCTTTCTTTGTCTGTTGCCATTGTTTAAACATATATGGGGGAATGAAAATCAGAGTCCATTAGCAGAAAAATTTCCTAAGATCGGAGAATAGTTTTATGCAACCGTACTTTTATCTTTAAAGAAGCGGAGAAAAAAGGGAGAAAAAAGGAGCAAACCAAGAAAAAGACAGATAAAAGAGAAGGCAAAAAGGCTGTTGCATTAGCATCTAAAACAAATGAACAAATCTTTTCCCTTTTTTTTTTGTCTTCCCTATAGAGGGATTTGCATATCGTACTGGTACCGTAGTGTTATTGCTGGTGAGGTCCAGCTTGTTTCACTATCATGAAAACTGGTTTGATGGATTAGTTTATAGTCTTTTATGCCTTAGGTTCAACCGATTCGTCGCGGCTCCTCTTTAGTATTTAGTTATTTCAAGAAAGCGAAAAAAATACAAAATTATAGGGAACTTTCTCCTCAGCCCAGACAACTATCTATATAACTAAAGAGAAACCAAGACTTGAACATCATTCGGGTACAACAGTCTGCAAAACAAAACAACACCCCGTGTTTTCTTTAGCATAACAAAGCTAACAAAATCCCTTACGTGAATGCTCGAAAGAATTCAAATTGTTAAAAGCCCTGATTGGTCCGGCCGGAAATCCATATTCATAACATAAAAATTATGGAATTCGCGGTCTCATTTCAAACAGCTTGTCGAGGACAACGGACGGAGAATTTGAGCACAAAAATTGAAAGGCAAGCCTTGCTCAAGATTCACAGCAAGTGATCCAGTGCCCCAGTAAACAAGGCATATAATAAATAATAATAATAATAATAATAATAATAATAATAAATATAAAACTTATATTGCGCATATACAATACAAATATTTTCATATGCGCATGACAAGCGATAAGATCAAAATTAATAGTCGGTTAAAAGCTATCATAAAAATGTATAAGTAAATCAATTAAAAGCTATCTTAAAAAAGTATGTTTTGAGAGCTCCTTTAAAAGATGTGAGGATCTGAATGTTTCTGATCTCCGCCGGAAGACTGTTCCATAGTTTCGGAGCAGCCGACTGAAAGGCTCGGTCACCAAGCGTAGGTAGGCACCGCGCTTTGGCTGGTACCAACAGAGTTGCATTCCTGGACCTAAGATTATATCTTGACTGGGGAGCGATAGCAATAAGATCGAACAGATATTGTGGTGCAAGTCCATGGAGGCACTTGAATGTTAGCAGCACAATTTTGAATTCAATTCTGTATTTGATGGGCAACCAGTGAAGATCTTCCAAAATGGGAGTGATATGACAGATGCGAGGAGTGTTAATGACAAGTCTCGCAGCAGCATTTTGAATTCTTTGAAGTTTATTCATATGAATTGCAGGAAGGCCATATAAAAGACTGTTGCAGTAGTCCAATTTACTAGTGATAAACGCGTGGATAAGGGATATGGCAGATTGATGAGGCAAATACTTTCTGATCCTACGTAAGTTGTAGAGATAATAAAAAGACGAACTGCAGATGTTATTGATATGGCTAATCATATCGAGATTAGGGTCAAACCATGATCCCAAGTTTTTCACCTTTGTTGAAGGACATATTGGAGATTCACCAATAACAAGGTGTGAGGTAATTACTTTCTCAAGTTGCTGTCTTGTTCCAAGAATAAGAAATTCTGTTTTGGCGGGATTAAGTTTTAATCTGTCCATCAGCATCCAGTTCTGTAGATCACGAATGCATGATTGTATAGATGACACAGCAGCAGTTTCCTTGGTGGAATTACCAGGTTTAAAGGCCAAATATAGGCATGTACGTTTGGCAAGTGGTTATTGACAATATTGAACAGCTTACTGGAATAACTTACGAATAATAGAGGACCCAGGCAACTGCCTTGGGGTACCCCAAATTCGATATTGAACCGGTCTGATAGTACACCATCAACTGTAATTTTCTGAGAGCGATTTGATAAATACGAGGCGAACCAATCTAAGGCTTTTCCAGATACACCAAATTCTGTGCACAAACGGTTTAAGAGAATTTGGTGGTCAACCGTGTCGAAGGCGGCGCTGAGGTCCAGAAGGATAGGAAGCGTAGCGTGTTGTTTATCCATATTCATTAGAATATCATTTTTAATTTTGAGTAGGGCTGTTTCAGTACTATGGTTAGGACGATAAGCCGATTGGAACGTAGGAAACAGGTTATTCTTAACCAGATGGGACTGTAGCTGATCCGCTGCTGCTCGTTCGACTAATGACCTTAGAAACAAATTGGAGATTACTTATAGGGCGAAAGTTTTTGAAAGCCAAATCAGAACCACACTTCTTGAGCGTAGGAGTTACAAGAGCCTCTTTCCATACGTCAGGGAAAACACCAGACTGTAATGGCTGGTTTATAATAACAATTAGCAAGGGAACGAGGTCATCCAAACATTCTTTGACTACTTTCGTGGGGACAGGATCTAGAGGACACGATTTCGTTGGTACACTAAGCACAAGTTTCTTGACAGAGTATACTGGGGAGCTCAAAATTAGAGAAAAATCCTGAGGAAGATGAGGGTTGGAAACAATTTGCCGATGGAGCTAAGGTACTGTGATTGTTGTGAACTGTGGCTGCTACATCTAAGTCAGATCGAATGGTCGATACTTTCATTTTAAAAAAGGCTCCCAGTTCATTAGCAAGGGTCAACTTGTTACAGTGCTCTGGAAAAGGGGACTCCTTCACTTGATTAAGCATCTTTTTCGTGATAGCAAACAATTTCCGTGTATCACCAGACATCAATATGGACCTGATTTCATCCGTGAACCAAGGTACACGAGTCTTGTGTACAACTGATCTCGTACGAAGGGAAGCGTGTTTGTCCAGGAGTACTGAAAGCGTCGTATTGTAAGTGTTTACCAAGTCATCAAGGTGACTCGGAATGTTCCATAGCAATTCAGACGCACGAAGGTCAGACTTAAACTGTTCATAGTCAATCGAATTAATTTTTCGATAACTAACTTTCTTAGCAGTCGAGTTGGATTTTGACATATTTAAATTGCAGAGGACAGTACAGTGATCAGAAAGGAAATTATCACAGGAGGGAGTGCCAGCAACAATAGAATCAGATTTCCTCGTGATAATCAAATCTAATGTGTGACCATGGAGTTGCGTTGGAGATTTCACATGCTGTTCGAGGCCCATAGAATCAAGCAGATCGGTAAAGGCGACAGTGTTAGGATCATCGTAAACATCGACGTGAATATTGAAATCTCCACAGATCAATAATGGTTCAGCACATAGCACCACAGACTCAAGATAAGCAGCAAATTCAGTCATAAAAGTAGAAATGGAAACAGGATAATTCGATGAGTACGGAGGCCTATGTAGGATGCTTAACCGCATTTTGCAATGGCCACTCAATAAACTCCATTCGCACATTTCAAAAGAGCTTCGCTGGGGTACATCAACTTCCCACACAGTCATATTCGAGCGACAGATCAAAGCTATGCCTCCTCCTTTTCGGTCTAGCCTAGAGGTCGAAAACATCTTGTACCCGTCCGGAGTGCATTCAAATTTAACTGCAGCATCGGTTTCCGTAAGCCAAGACTCTGTGACAGCAAATAAGTCAATATTACGTTCATAGATGTAATCGACAAGGCAGGCGGTCTTGTTCCTAAGTGATTGTGCATTCAGCAGGCACAATTTAGTTTGATCAGTGATCGTGGAGGTAGCCACAGGGGAGATGCAAATTTCACGCAAGTTAGCAAAATTAACATGGCGATCATTGAAGGTAGATGACCGATACCGTCGAATAATATCCCGTGAATTAGCCTTGAACACTCGTTTTCCCCCTCGAGAACGACGAAGACGTAAGATTCCAAGATCCTTAAGGTAGTTGAAAACGTAGGGCTCAATATACGAGCGCGGGGCATTCTTTAGAGAAAGTAAATCCAATTGGGAATAAATAATCTTTGGCCAAACATTCGGAGTGGACGAGTCAAGGTTTCCAAAGTTTTCGGCACAATTAAACCCCGGTGCAATCGAGGGGCCAGGATTTCGCTCAACATCAACAAAAACGGTAATATCCACCTCAAAAGGTTAATGAGGAAGTGAAAGACAAATGCTTCCATGCTTGGTTTCTTGAGTGATGGCAAACGACATCTTGAACTTGGAAGCGTGCCTCCATCGCCGGATTTTACAGCCAAATATGACGCCAAAAGTAATCGGGTTTTCCACCGATAAACGGTCGACTTGTAGTCTACGTGTACTAATGTCACTATGGTGAGTACGTCTTCAAGATCTTTGGTAGGCTAACGCATAAGGGATGTCTATTTGTTATTCTTATCAAGCACGCCTTCAATTCGGTTTTACTAAGCTTTGCTTGTTACCAGTATTTTTTACATACCTGGTCTTAGAATTTTTCTGCGCCTGCTTCTTCGCAAGTCAACGGCCCCAAAAATGTATACAAGGTGTAAAAGAGTTTGAATGATACTGGCAAAGTCATATAAGTTTTAGCTAAAAATGAACAAATAATTTCTTGACTTGAAATTTTTCTGTAAACGCTGCAACCACGTGCAGCCTGGTGAGAAAATTGCGCATTCACCTTGGAAAACATGTCGACGCTACTACTTGTAGAAAGCAATGCACTTGAATACTAGCAGACCTTCCTTCTTGATCAGCTCTTCAAAATAAATTTAAAGGTAATTTTGAGCGTGACTTCGATCTAAAGTATCGAAACTTCAATTAGTTGCAATAGCCCTTTAATAGCCAATAGCCCAGTTGGGCCTCTGGCCTCGGAGCGGAAGCGAGGCTGGAGGTGACCTCTCTGTCTTTCTCATGCAAATGTGGACTAGTTAGTTTGAGAATAACATGATTTACATGAGAAAAGCAGTGAGGTATGTATCAAAACAAGGTCACCTCCAGCCTCGCTTCCATTCATAGGTCAGGTCACTGAGCATGCAACTGTAAAATGAATTGAACGCTTTCCGGGACAGAAAGTACGACTAAAAGTCTCGTAACTAAATGGGCTAGGTCACGCTGTGAGTCTGCGCACTCAGTCCGTTTTATCTTTCATCACGCATCTCGAAAATTCCACCGATCTGTGAAAATAACTGCGTCAAATAAAGTTTAGTAATTGTACTTGAAATTACTAAAAGTTCGGATAACTTCGACTTCGCGATTGCTCAGAATTTAAAAGGGGCTGGGTCATGATTCGCGCGTGCGCACTGGGAACGAACAACTTTGAAAAAGAGTGCGACATCTTTTATCAAATTGTCTGCCATTACCGTCGACTCGAACTCAATCTGTTTAATCCTGAGCAATCGCGACGTCGAAGTTATCTTTCTTTTTCAGAAATCGTCTTTCAAGAGAGACTGTAAGCGAGGGAAAAGCAATCAAGGGACAAACAATGGACCTCAAAGATATAGTCATGATATAGTTACCTTTGAAAGATGATACGCATACGGCATACGGTATACGGCCAAGCAGTAATCTGATTCATAGTTTGTACAGATTATTAAGAAATTCATTTTAGGTCTCAATTCAAAGTTCCCACAGCTATTACTGAAATGTTCGAGTCTCATTCGTGACGTTGAAATTGGACACTGTGCAAAATTAAGAGCTCAAAATTGAAGTTAAGGCACGTTTCT
Source organism: Pachyseris speciosa (assembly GCA_016490735.1). Classification (NCBI taxonomy): domain Eukaryota; kingdom Metazoa; phylum Cnidaria; class Anthozoa; order Scleractinia; family Pachyseridae; genus Pachyseris; species Pachyseris speciosa. Next base: position 167,113 of record JAEMWC010000776.1, read on the forward strand.
GTTGAGGCAGAATTTAAAAGGTAATTTGTGCATTTTGTTTTTAACGTTAACTTTGAGCGATCTGCACGAATTTCGTTGTCTGTAGTTTAGTTATTATTAGTATATACCACACAAGTGAATAGTGCTTTTCGCGCGCTCTGATTGGTTAACTCGGAGGTGATTAACAAGTACTATTCATCTCCGAGCAGCCGGCGCGCGAGATTTTACAATTTCCGACCGCTTGTCGGGAGCAGGGTTGACGCAGTGTGAGAGCGCTCGCCTTCCACCAATGTGGAATTTCCACCAATGTGGATTTCCGGACTCGGCGTCATAAGTGGGCTGAGTTTGTTGGTTCTCTACTCTGCTCCGAGAGGTTTTTCTCCGGGTACTCCGGTTTTCCCCTCTCGCCAAAAACCAACATTTGACTTGATTTGATTTGCTTTGATTTGATTTAGAGTTAATTGGTAAATGAAGAGTTACTATGTAGAGATGTTGCCAATAAACCCATTATTATTATTATTATTATTATTATTATTATTATTATTATTATTATTATTATTATTATTATTATATTGTCACACATAAAGCAAATGTTTTGGTCCGCTAATTATTCAGCTTGTGTGGTATATACTAAAACAATTATTCACCTTAATCGGTCGGTGAAAGTGGTGGATATATCCACCACTATTCACGTCCACTTCGGGGAATAATTGTAAATTATTATTTTTTTTTGACAGAGTATCTTGCATTATATGATGTAGGAAATTCTTTTACAAGACTTCAAGCCTTGATAAATCTTTTATTCATCTGTTTGTTTGAAAACTCGGAAATATTTCCGCACAACCCCATACATAAATTATAGAATTGATTCATTTTGACCGCTGAAAGAGCCAGTCATATAATAACACAATTATGCCTGCCCAATCTTGCTGAATGTCGCCTGAATTTAGCCAACTAAGTATCCGACGATCCTCGTGGACTTTGTTATATAGAGGTTCTTCAAATCGAGGTTCCACCGTATACCCCTGGAAAAATTGCAAAATTGCTTGACACCTCAAGCATTAATTGATGATGATGATGATGATGATGATGATGATGATGATGATGATGATGATAATCCAAAAAACTTTATTAGAAAATGACCAACTTTTAACAAAATCTTGCGCACTCTTAAAATTTTATGTACACTTTCGGCAAAAATAAAATTCTCGTATTCAAAATTCTTTTCAGTGATAAGAGGCTTAAAAAACATGTTTAAAGTGAAGCTTTAAAATATTTGTAAAAAGTAATGGCTCAGCTTCCAGTAAAAGTGACAAAAACCCGCCCAAAATAGTTGCTTTATAAATAGTCTAATCATCGTATTAAGTATAAAAATGTGGAATATAAGACTACAAAACACTTCTTGGCTCAGTATTCCTGGCTTTGGCTAGAGTTCCCCAGAAATAGCGTTCTCAATGCCATCTCTAATATTAAAATTACTAATTCGGGTAGGCTCTAATGTTTTCAATTTGTAAATCTGAATCAACAAAGTCTAGCTGTCGTCTTCTGGATCTTGAGCCTCTCAAGCATCGTATCGCAGAGCGCACGGTGGCGAAAGACACTTTAGCTATAATATAATTTACTTTAGCTATAATAATAATAATAATAATAATAATAATAATAATAATGATAATACTATTATTATTATTATTATTATTATTATGAATAATAATAATATTTAATTGGTTTCTCTTGGCATCTTGTTGTTGCTCGGCACCAATGTATGACCAGCTGTGGTATCTTCAACTGTGCAATATTAATAATAATAATAATAATAATAATAATAATAATAATAATAATAATAACTTGTAAAAAAATAAAGCAAAAGAGTGAAACAAAACAAAGATAAACCGAAGATCTCCGAGCAGGGATTCGAACTCAGTCTCTCCCGAATCAAACGCTACAACCATGTCCACTTGATCATGCGCACGAAGCATAGTTCATGAGCTTGGTGAAAATAGTCTTTTTCAGGCCAAATGACTAAATACTTTTCTGCTCACTGTTTGAGAAATGAAGCTCTAATCGAAAGGTTTGGGATTCAACACTAGGTCAGAGAAACCTCCCATGCATTGACTCATCGAAGCATCTCTTGAAAAAAAGAAATGAAACAAATGAAAGTGAGCTTTCAAAACATCTTTCCGAGATGTTCTGTTGGCTTACTCACTGAGTTACACGCGCGACACGTAAAGATGGCCGACCCTCTGTGCAGTGATGCGTGTTGACTTACGCAAGTTATGCGAGCAACACGTTAAGATGGCCAACCTTCTATGCATTGGTGCGTGTTGGACACGTGCGCTGGGAAATTCGTGACAAGAAGACGAGAAAATAGAACAGAGCCCATTCCTTGACGCTTGGCCTTAAGGCCCTTGGTAAATATTTTTCAAAACATTACAGGTATCCTGGAAAAGAGTCAAGGTCAATTGCCACTGGCGACTAATTATTTAAACATGTTTTGTAGCTTTAGGTGAGAAAATGCTTATTTACTTTCATGAACATCTCTTTTGCGAAAGTCACTAATACTGATTCTTTTTAAGCATTGAACAAGAGGCTACAATTAGCCTAAACTCGGGCTTGCAAAAAAAAGTATTGTATCCCTAACTTAGCGCTAAACAAAAGAATAGAGGGAAGTCTGTCTTTCTTACATCGGACGCATTGTGTTTAGCTTGTGTTGGAGTCTATTTCTTTAGACCCCTATCAACATATATTCCTCTAAAATACAGCTCAACCATTGAGAACAATAATTATAACACTTGTAAAAAATATTTCTAAAAGAACAAGAAAAAGAGAAACAGAAAAAATAAAGCCCGTGATATATACCACTAAAAGACATCGAACCCGGGTTACCTGCGTCACAGACAGGAACAATGACCTTTAGGCCACAGAGGTTTATCGTTATGCAAGGTGATAAAAATATGTATTGATTCCAAAACAAACTAAGCACACTTGTTTTGGCTTCGATGGATAATTGTTTGAGAAAGGAAACGCTTATCGAACGATGTAGGATTTTTTCGCATAAACGTTAAAGGAGTCTCGGTGAAATGTGAGTAGAAAATTAATTAGCAGAGTGAAACTGATTACAAATACGTCAATCCAGGGTCATTTGAAACACAAGAAAGGAACGTTTCTGGACAGTTTCAAGGGACGCTAGTACATTTGTGAAAACTAATCGCTTATCATTCAAAAATTGAAGTCCAGAAATTGAGATATTGTGGGAAAATAGTAAATAAACTACCTGTCAAAGTCTCAGGGGTGTGTGATATCCCGTACTTGAGTTATTCAACAAAATGTACATCTCAATGGAGCGGATACGGGGAACGCGGCAGTCCATCTGGAGTTAAATTTTGGTCATGTTAAAAGCTTTCTTCTCGCTGTTGAACTTGCAAACATTCGTATAGACACTTCTCTTAACATATTAGTTGTTCAGACTTCAAAGACACAAGGTGAATCGACGTTTTCCGATACGTGACAACAGGCATCATTCTTGCTGTTGATATGAGATTTACACTTCCGAATCACTCGGCCGTGAAAGGTCAAACTCCCTTTGTCTGTAGTCTCTAATTTTTGGCGCTCCCCTCGCGTCGCGTCTCCTCGCAACTTCGCGCGCGCACGTGTCTTTCGACCGCCCAACAATCCATCGCCAAAATTAGAGACTACTCGCAGTCTACTGAAGCAGACACGAGGAAACACGGCAGTCCATCTGGAGTTAAGTTTACTCATGTTAAAAGCTTTCTTCTCGCCGTTGAACTTGCAAACATTCGCATAGAAACTTCTCTTAACATATTGTTTGTTCAGACTTCAAAAAACACAAGGTGAATCGACATTTTCCGATACGTGACAACAGGCATCACTCTGTTAAAAATAGTTAGCGTTTGCGCAGAAACGCCGAAAGTGAGCTTTGTGGATGATACTCGACGACGAAAAAGAAGAACCGTCGGTAATTGTAGACCCGGGCGCCGCGCGAGACGCGGGCAGCCCGAGTAATTATGTGAAAACAGATTGCAGTTTAGTGACATTTGCTTTAATCTGTATTAAAAAAGCATCAGACAATCAGTCGTAGAGTGTGCCATCCATTGAAATTTCGTCACAATGCGAGGTTAGTTCGGCCGTAATGTTTTCAAGAATGAATGCTCCATGAAAATTCTAGCTTTTGTTGAACTCATTATGATAAACCCATTATGGCAATTCGTGTATACTGACAATCGTTTCAGTCAACAAATTCCACATAATTCCAAAGCGTCACGATGACATCGCTACTAGCAACAACACCGTCAAGACTGGCTTGAGAACTTTGTCCCTTTCGTGGACTAGCATCGAAGTTATCACTTCGCAGTAGTAGGCAATCAGTTTGTACATAACAGCGCGTGTGTGGACGGAAGGTAAGTGTGTCTCTCTCTCCGGATTTATCCTCATGCAGTAATAATAATCGGAACGATAATCGTTCTTTCCCCTTCTTTACCTAGAGTGTTATTATTACGTTGATCAGCAGCGAAATTATTATTTCGCACTGTAGACTATCAGTTTTTATTATCCAACTCCACTTAGAGCAGTTCGAATAACCTGGGAAACGAGGCAGTACGAATATGGAGTCATATTTACATAGTTAGCCAGTTATATATTTGTGTAATAAAACCCGGTCTGGCGGTTAAAAGTACTGTAAAAACCGGTTTTCAAACTTGAAGTCACCATTCTACCCAGTATGCGGCATTCTCGTCATATTCAAGTTGCTAGAAAACAGCGACTGATTTCTGTTTTGTCTACGTGAACATGGGGAAAAAGACAAACCTGAAAAATTAAAAAATATATATATATTGGCGGGAGTCTCGCGACATACAAGCAGAAGTGGATTGAATCGCACACGTCACTACTGCTAATTATCACATCCAGTTAAAGTTTAAAAATACCTTATAAGCAGGCTCTGTTGCCAAGAATTTGCGATCCTCTCAGCATTCAAAGGATGTCAACAGCTTTTGTTCACAGCTTCGTGATAAGTGATGCTCATCGGGCTCCTTTGAAGTAGGTTTTTATGACGACGTGTTATAGGTACCCTTTGTAATAAATTTGATGGCATCACTGAAGGATTGGAGGAAACTACCAAAACAGAGTTTCCTATGTCTTGGTAGAGAGGAGTTTTACTAAAATTGCGCCAATTTCATTTGATGCTTCGTGTGTAAGCCATTAAGGCGGATTGCCTTAGAGTTCCGAAAGCAGCTGCTCCGGAAACTAACGTTTATCCGCCCCCCCCCCCCCCCCCCCCTCCCCCACACACGGAAAGTAACGGCCCAGAACAAAATTCCATAGTGTAAGCGATTCCCTGAAAGTACAATGTCTTCGTTAAGAAAGAACCGACAGAGCATAAGTCATTTAGAGAGAAACTTTGTTCCCTCAAGCACCGTGCAGATGGAACAGCTTAATGTTTCACCGTGTAAAATCAAGAATGCCAATTGCAAAGACACATTGCTAAAAAGAGTGTTGAAGTGATGGAAGGCTTATTCCGCGGGGTTTTTTTTTTACCATATTTTTTCTCTTCAATTACTCACGTAACGCAGATACCCGAAAATAACGGCTGCACGAAAGTTGTAGCCCTTAGGCCTGCTAATTCCGAACTACCGGGGACCGCTACTTTCGGATGAGCTCTACTGTAATCACTGAAGTGGCGTAAGGCAACAGAGGCTTTATGTAACACCGCTATAGCCAATACATCTGTTTAAGAAGCTATTCAGTGGAAACTACTGATGCAGCATTCAACTGAAAATGTGGTGGGGGAGTTAGTTCTGACCATCCATAAAGAAACAACCAAAACTTTAAAGCATTTACTCCACGTTGTGGGGATACCACCAACCTGGACGAAATTTGAAATATTCACTGAAACGGTTTTGGAAGATGCATCTCCTCGGAAAAAATTTCTCAGATTTTATGTGAGTGAAATCGAGTAACGAAATTATGCACGTTGAACATACTGAAAGCAAGTGGCACAGTTTAGCCATATGGACAGTTTGGTGCCAGCTGCGTAAACTAAGTTCAGTCGTTAATTTTATGCATATACAGAATCTCTCTCTGATAAATTACAAGTAGCACAGGGAAAAAGGCATGTTTTTGCCTTGACTTAACGAGAAGATTTTAATTCTCTTAAATGACAACGAAGTGTTTACGTTCCCATGAAAGTTAGTTAGAAATTTAGGAATCGGTAGGAAACTCATCAACTTTCATTAGCAGACCTCTAGAAAGACGACATATACATATGGAAAAACTTTCTCAAAACGTTATTGGTCTTTTAGAAATACTGCTAAACGTGCTGCAGGCGACCACTCGTGTAAGTTTGTTCTGTAGCATTAGCCTATGCCCACCGGTTATTAAAGCTAACGAGGGCAGCACGAGATAATTTAAATTCAAAACTCTGATATGAAAAGACTTACAAGACATCGATGACAGTTTGGGATAATTAGCCTGCCACAAACTCTATTTTAAGGGAGTCGTATCACCATAATCTCTCGGTTCCTTACAAATTGAAGTAAGCTTAAGGATAAATATACTGAAAGACAATAATTGCTACATTTCCTTTCCAAAGGGAACTTTAAATTTCGCTTGTTCACTGGATTTGAAGTAAGGCTCTTTGAATCATTTAGTCTTTGTTTGAAAATTAGGAGCCTGTTTGTGGCGTATTAAATATCAAGAATATTTTTGAGCAAAGGGCTATTGCTAATAGCAACGTAACTGCACTAAAGTTTGGCGAATGATTTGCAAAAACTGAACAGATGAAAACTTTGTTCCTCCTTATGCTGAATTTATTTCCGATGATCAGCAACAAAGTTATAAAAGTTATAAGTTATAAGTCTGACTTGAGTGCAGCTGGTTAAAACAGCTGTCCAGCGGAGGCGTTGGGCGTACTCATCTTCGGTAGCACTGAACAAGAACAATAATATCATAATTTGCCTTATTTATTTTGTAAAAGCAAAACAAAACAAAACTTTGTTCAAAGCACACTTTGACTGATTGAAAGCCGCGTTCTCTGGAAACGCGATGTGTTTCACCCGGGTGTAAGTGATAGAGGCTTGTACCACGCTGTAACAGCTGCATCGGCAAAATGAGTAGTGCATGTGACGGATAAGTAAACTTTCTGTAACGCGATGTCGATAAAGAATCATTGGTGTTAAAATCCTTCCGCCATGGCCATGCAGTGTACGAGCTGATGGACAGTTAGGGCCGACTGCCTTAGCTGTTCGCTCAGTTTCGAATTCCTTGTACTGCAAAACCTAATTCATTTTAAATTGGCTTGGATTAAGAACCAGTTTGGCTTCGTTGGCTTGAAAACTTGACATAATTGAAAACAATCTGAACGGATGTTCGACAGACGTCTGCCAATTCTGGACTTTACTCGGCTCTTTGAGTGCTGTGAGTCACGTGCGACTCTGTTGTGAAATAATTACACGTAATTGTAGTAGGTGCAAAAGCTAGAAATTCAGGGTAAGAAGCGATTAACGCCTGGCCAGCTTCATTTATATTTCCTTGCCATTTTTAGAATTTCGCTGGTTGAGTTTCAAGGGAAGGTCAGTGAGAATTCTAGCCTTCGGTTGAAAAGTAGCACGTCGGTTAAATTATTTGAGAAGCCTTAGCTATAGTGTGGCATATATTGAGGATATTTTTGAGAAAGGGCTATTGCTAATGGCTACGTAACCTTATGACAGTTTGGCGTCACCGTGATAATTTGTAGAATTGAATGGATAATACCTTTTTGTTCCTTAGGTTGACTTTATTTCCGCAAATAAACAACTGACCTACAACTTAGGACTAACAGTTTACCAGCTGGTGTATAGCTGCTGACTTAAGGTGAGTGACTGCTACCTTTGGGAAGGTTCTCTTTACTTGTCTTCAGTAAAACTGAATAACAACAATAATCTTAATATTGATCGTTCGTTCAGTGATCTTTGATTCGTCTGTAGAACAGTGTAAAGCTGTCTGACGAAATGCGTGTTCTCTCCAAACTCAAACGACCTCGCAGAATCTTGTCGAATTTCGCCGATTTCACCTTGAAATCTGCATTTATAAATGTCTTTATAAGCTTTTGTTACTTTATTTATTTGTGAAGCTGTCTTGGATTCATGATGAGCCGGGGTACAAGTATGCCTCGAAGACCCAAAACTGCCTTAACGTCTCGTTTTCTTGCTAATGTTGAATGCTTATTCACCAATTATATTCTCGCCATATTGTCGTCATTGAATCGAAAAAGGAACTCTCCAAAGCGATATTTTTTTTTAACCTGAAATACTAGTACACGTAGATAAGTACTCTTGACTTTCAGAACTTTGTGTTGTGACTTGTTTTGCGTAGGTGAATATTTAACAATTATTCACCGATATGGCGTGGTATATATACTAAAGCAGGTTAGTCAGAAGACCCCTGTAAGCGATAAGACCTCAAACAGGTAAAGGACTGATTCTTGCGATTCCATTTTCTTTCATTTTTATCGAAAATTATGAATATTTTCATTTGCATCAAGAGCTTTCTCATTTCTCGATATTCGGCGAATCTTCTTAAACATCTTTGCTAAACATTCAAGCTATATACTTCTGCGTTCTCTGAAGTACATTTCTACGTGGAAAAAAAATGCCGTCATAATTGCATTAATTTTGAAAATATTCGTGAATACCTTCCTCTTGACGGGAACCAGACAGCGCGGAGGGATGGCCGTGGTACGCAGTGCATATCAGTCGTATCGCCAAATGTTCACCATGGGGTCACAGGTGCTTGGTAACATGCGACATATGTCTGCTCAACAGTCTACATTTTTTGAGAACAGAGGAAGCGATACGCTCTAAAACACCCCGAATCTCGGCCACAACCTGAAAGCAATAGGAGTGCCCTTGCTTCAAGTTCGTAATGTCGTAATTTTATTGTTTACTCACGATAAAATCTTCCTTTGACCAATCGCTCAAAAGACACTGTCATGAGCTCAGGTTTGGCCACATCTTGTAAGCTCAATGTTATCCTTAAGCCCTGGCAAAAGGACTCGCAAGTAGACGCAAGTTGAAAACTTGGGTCTACTTGCGACTCCTTTTGGCCAGGACTTGCGTGCACTTGCGTTGACTTGCGATGACTTGCGCTCCCTTTGGTCGAGACCAAATTTTCCCGCAAGTCGACGCAAGCTTTCCACCGCTTGGCCACCCAACCCAAGTCAACGCAAGCTGAGTGATGTCCATTCGTTGCTAAAGCAACCTATTAGCCAATGAAATGTTTTTTTTTTTTTTGCAACTTGCGTGTACTTGCGAGGAAACTTTCGAGTCCGTTTGTTCACCCAACGCAAGTCTCTACGCAAAGTCAGCTTGAGGCTACTTGCGACTACTTCCGAGTCCGTTTGGCCAGAGCTTTAAAGTGCACCTAACTAAATATTTTTTCGCTTAAATAAATCTTTGCACCTGTTCGAAACGCATTGCGCCTTTTTGCGCCTTTTTAGACCAAATCTTGACTTGAACAGGTGCAAAGATTTATTAAGCGAAAAAGATATTTAAGGGCTAGGTGCACTTCAAAAGCATTTTGAATTAAAGACTCATGATCATGGGAATCATCATTTGACACGACTGATCGGCAGTCGATCTCCAGAAACTGAACACTACCAATCGTTAACAGTTAACAGCTGCCGGGTCAGCTCTGTTGGTACTGCTGAGAACGCGGAAGGTCGGCGTGTGTCCAAATCTAAGACTGAACCACAAACGAGGATCTAGCTAGTCATGAGATCATTCTGGCTGGGTGCTCATCATCTGCCTCAGTTCAGATGATTGCGTCAGTTGGGCAGCCGGCGTTGAACCGTTCGTCTCGTCTCCTTGACCTCCACACGTAGTACTCGAAAGGGACGTAAAAGAAACAACACTCTGATGGGTCGGGTGAAGACTCGGTGATGGGCTAACCAATTGTCCCCCGAGAAGGCTCATGGTCACAGTCAGTCGATCATACGCCGCTCCCTAGTGGAGCGGACACGATCCAGAAGTACCAAAGTATCGATATTTTTGATCGCATAAAGGATCAAGAAAATCATTGTTTTATGAATTCTTCTACTTCGGCCATTTTAGTTTTAACAGAAATAGAAAACAAACTGCGGTTATAAACTTGAAACACGAGCAAACCATGCATGGCTCAAGTGTCATGTTTATTACCGCCGTATGTTTTCTACTCGGTTCTGTTAAAAGGAAATTTTATTATTTCACCCCATTTCGTCTTTCGTTTCGTTTCGTTTCGTTTCATTTCTTTCCAGCCTTAGTTTATTTTATCTCTTCGTATTTATTTTATTAGATCTCCTTGCATTGAAAAAACAAACAAACTACGCGGGGGAAACAGAAGTCCGTACCAGCTATTAAAAGTAACTTAAAGGAATTTATTAAGTTAACTTGAACTAAACCAATGGTACACCTGATTAACCCTGTACCTACCTTGATTTAACATTCGGCAAGGAATTTTTTTAGCGTAGTTAATGGGGATTTTATTCTATGGTGTCTGTGGTAATCACCTAAATCGCGTTGTTGGTTTCTTAATTTAATATTTTTGTTGTAAAATTAAAAACTTTTAGTGAAAGTACACTCTGCCGGATTAAAAGCCGTGCTCTCTTGAAACGCGGTCGATATTTTTCATGATTGCTCATTAGAAACAGAAACACGCGCGGGTGCGTATGAAATAGGCCTTGTAGTGCGCGGGTGCGTATGATATAGGCCTTGTAGTGTTGTAATAGGTGCGAAAACGATGGTATCTGCGTCGGATGAGTAAAACACCTAGAAAACGATGCGCATGCGCCAGAAATCCTTCCACCTTGGACGTAATTTGTATGAGCTGATGGACAGTTAGTGCTGACTCCCTGAGGCTGTTCGATCAGAGTTTTAAGCTGTATGTACCGCAAAATTCAAAATTCCCTCAAGCCCTCGTACTGTTAAAGGTTATCGCTAGTCATATCAAACTAATAAGAGGCCAACCTGCATGGCGTTTTCTTTGTGCTAAGCTCCCCTGATGTCTTCTTTCATCAGTATCCCTCAACTGTCTGCGTTTTTCCTGTAGGGTTTATTTGACATAACTTCGTTCTAAAATGGCTGAGCACAAAAGAATCCTTGTTACTGGTGGGACTGGTCTTGTTGGACAAGCTTTTCAGGAAGTGGTAGCTACGGAGGAGAAGAGACGCGACGAGACTTGGATATTTTTATCGTCTAAAGATGGAGACCTTTGGTGAGTTCAGAGTGAAAAGGAATCTTCCTTTGCGAGTATCTTCCACAAGTACAGGGAAGTAATCTGGGACCATTACTGTTAGCATAATTTATATCAAAGCTTTGTCCAACTGCCCAAGGGTAGTTTCTCTGAGAATGTTGTAGCTGACGATACAAATATAACTTTTCCAGCCAGTGCGATTTGTTGCGGGACATGCCACAGAAGAAGAAACCGATTATGTTTTTATTTCCGATTCTAATGTTGGGGATAATCTTAAAAAGGGATTCTTTGAACACCCTCTACAAAGAATGTAAAGACGAAAGTGTTCTTTCCCAATGCAAGCCGGGAACTCTTTAGTGCTACCTAAGACGAAGCTATTGCCTGAGAATCTAATATCTAATATATCGCTTGCGCGCTTCCGGCTGCATTTACAAATGCAGCTCCCACTTCTAATAATCTAACAATGCCAACGGAAAAAAGGCAGCTTCTTCTACCAAAACTTGCTTCTGTAAATTCGGGGAGGTGTTGTCTCTCTGGCTCTTTGTGTTATAGTCGTTGCTTTTTGCACCTGTTCTTAAAAACGCTTCTCTACCACAGTCGCACTATTTTTTAAATTACAGTTTCTGGGATCCAGTTTCAGTTGTCGAGTGGACCGAGACGATGTTGAGGAAAACACTAGTCATAGGCATTATTAGTGCACCCAAATTTCTTTCAACTGGCATAAAAGTGTATGAAGAGTATTTTTTCTATAATTTTAAGTGCAATTTAGAACAGGCCATCGCAAGATGTTTAGTTTAGTTTAGTTTATTGAGATTCGTCACAAGAAAATTAATACATTAATATAACAATACTATGACGTGACCGGGGAGACGAACAGAGCAGAGCCCCAATTGAAACGTATCCCCTAGGTTCAAAAAGATAAAAATTAGACTTACATGGTAAAATTAGTTAGACACATAATAAATTAAGAAAGAAAAAAAAGTATGCAAAATAATTGACAAATCATGGCGGACTATAAGTTTGTAGTAGACCTCTGAAGTGATCGTTAAGATGGACTTTAAACCACAAGAGATCCTGGCTAGACTTAAGTATATTAGGTAAGCTGTTCCACAACTTAACAGTCCTAGGAAAATAGCTGTTACAATAGTATTCCTGATCGTGCCTAGAAAGTAGGTCAAAGCTGGCTTGATGAAAATTACGGGTTCTATAGTGCCGAGTGGGAGTTTGAATGAAACGACCAAAATTACTAGTAACAGTTCCAGTTTTATACCTAAACAGGAGAACTAAATCATGCATTTGTCTACGAAAATCAAGGGGTAGTAGGTTAAGCTGGTCTAATCTATTAGTATAACTGACTTCTCTTGGAGGATAGCTCAATATGAATTTAGTGGCACGCCTCTGAATATTCTCTATCAGTCTACGATGTTTTACCAAGTAGGGTGACCAAAAACTTGATGAATATTCTAGTAACGGCCTGACAAGCGTCGTGTATAACAGTTTTCTCGTCTGGACGTCACGAATGTCCCTGCCACACAGCCTCTTCACTAGACCAAGTACCCTATTCGCCTTCGCACACATCTGCTCGATATGACTATTCCATGTGCAGTTACCAGAGACAGATACGCCCAAATCAGCGGTTTCAGGAGAGTGCCAAGATGATATGTGTTGAGGGGCTTTCTACGAGATCTTCGCTTGGACATACGCAAAACCTTACATTTAGTAGTGTTAAATGCCATCCTATGATCACTGCTCCATGAATGTAAACCATCTAGGTCAGATTGCAACAAGGCAGGAGAACTTACAGAGTCTATAGGCCGGTAAAGTTTGCTGTCGTCCGCAAAAAGGGCGAGGCTAGATCCATGCTGTACGTAGGACGGCATATCGTTTACAAAAACCAAGAACAACAGAGGCCCCAGTATGGAGCCCTGTGGTACCCCAGATGTTACAGGTAGCCAATCCGAGACAGGCGCCCTCAAGAACGACCCGCTGTTGTCTATTTGACAGATAGCTCGCAAACCATCGGAGGGCGGTGCCTGAAATACCAAGGCGGTGGAGCTTAGTCAATAAGAGGTCATGGGGCACCTTGTCAAATGCCTTAGAGAGATCGAGGTGTATGACATCTACCTCCTGACCTCCAGCAACCATGTCCAGGATGTCATGATATACCTCTAATAATTGCGTAACTGTTGATTTCCCTCGTAAAAATCCATGTTGCAGATTGTACAGTAGAGGTGCAAAGTATGGGTAGCAGCGGTTAAAAACACACCTTTCTAACACTTTTGAGACTATGCAAAGCAGGGAAATCGGTCGATAATTCTCTGCCAGAGTCGGGTCGTCCTTTTTGAAAACGGAAGAGACATTTGCACGTTTCCACAGCGCGGGTACCACCCCATGTGACAGAGATAAGTTGAATATTTTACACAGGGAAGGCGTTATCTCAGCTGCTGTATTTTTCAGGAGGGATCCTGGGATATTGTCAGGCCCACATGCTTTATTAGGGTCAAGACTAAGCAGAACCTCCCTCACTTCAGAGACTGTAAGTTGAATGGAGTCCGGTTCTTCTCTGACACCACTGGAGAGCAGAGCACTAAGTGGTGGCGAGGCCGTACTCACCGGATTAAACACAGAACTAAAGAACTTATTTAAGATGTTAACTCTGTCCCGACTGTCAGTTACAAGTTTATGTCCGCCCCTGAGAAAGTTAGGGGAGGGTCTATCGGAAGTGGATGACTTGATGTAGGACCAAAAGCGCTTGGAATTTTCTGAGATGGATGCCTTAAGTTCTTCAGCATGCTCCTTCTTTTTCCGCGTAAGCATTTCCTTTGCGGAGCGTCGTAGCTCGATAAACTTGGCTTCAGTCGATGGCGAGCGCTTACGTTTAAGTCTTTTTCTTGCGTCGTCTTTTTTCTTTAACAATAATCTTAGTTCATTGTCTACCCAGGGCAGATCGTTCACGCTTCGTGCTTTGCATTTAGGAATATGATCATTAGCAGCTGCAACAAAGAGATCATACCAATTGTCAAGTGAGGCGTCAACATCATCGGGGACAATGCATGCGTCCCACGGGGTATTTCGGAATGTCTCTTTGAGTCCTGACCAGTCAACACGCTTAAAGTTGTACACAGAACGTTTTGTTTTCGATCTTTTAGGGACTTTTAGGCCCGGTTCATACGTCGCATTTCTGCCGTGTCGAATGCAATTGAGACAATAGATAATGAGATGATTTGCCTCATTATCTTTTGTTTGAATTGCATTCGACACGGCAGAAATGCGACGTATGAACTCGAAACTAATTAATTTGTGATCTGTACAAATTATGTCGTCAAATCCATGGATGTGTTGAACTTTAGTAGGAATAGTAGTGAGAATTAGATCAAGAATGTTTTTGCCCCTGGTCGGAAAGTCGACTAACTGCCACAAGTAGTTGTCTTTCACCAGCTTGGTAAAATAATTGTGAAGACAGTCCCCAGCTTGTGCCGTACCAGTTTGCCAGTCAATTTCCGAGAGGTTAAAATCCCCTATTACTAGTATCTGATCGAATTTTGCTTTTGAAGCCAGTTTCATTTGTAAGATAGAACCTATGGGCTTGTTAGCTCAGTTGGTAGAGCACTGCATAGCTATCGCAGAGGTGGGTTCGAATCCCGCACAAGCCTGAATTTTTCAGGCTTTTTTTTTTTACTACTGCTTCGAAATTTGTTTCTTGCTAATTTTAAAGTTTACCCCTAAAAACGCAAGAATCTCAAAATTTGAGGTGCTCGTGATTAAAATTGGCGATTTTACGAGCTTTTGAAGTTGGGCTATTTTGCCTTTAAAAATGGTCAGGGGTCTGGGTCGATTTTATTCGCGAAATTCTATGACGTGACGTCATTTTGGGTACAAAAATGTGTTTGCGCTTAAGAAATATAGTGAAATAGTTGGAATACTTGTCCCCAAAATTACGTCACAGCTACTGTCACATGTCGTTTTGGCCGTGCGATTCAAATGCCATTTTTGAGGGCAAAATAGCCCAACTTCAAACTCTTGTAAAATCGCCAATTTTAATCAAGAGCACCTCAAATTTTGGAATGTTGAGTTTTGTGGATTAAACTTTAAAATTAGCGGGAAACAAATTTCGCTTCATAGGCACTTTAAGTAGTGTTCATAACTGCGATGATCATTCACATATTATTCTTTAATCAGCAGTACAAATATGATTTTCATATACTGATTCCCTTATACTCCAATATGTCACCACTTGCATCCTCTGTAGTGCAGTTGGAAAATTGAACCTAAGTTTCTTGCGTTTCTCGTGATCCGGCAATTCAAGCGAAACTGAAAAAGAGCGTTCTTCGTTTGGCAATACAAACCTTGCCTTTGCCGAAGTACAACATCACAACTTTCCTTTGCTTTGCAATCTCCCCCAGGTCTGGAAAGCACGTGATTTTAATTTTTGAGGCAGAGTTGTCGACGTTTAAGAAGTCTAACAAAGATCTACATCGAGGACAATATAGTTGTTTTAATAAATAACGATTTTTATGAAAAACAGTCTTTGAAAAGTTCTCGAACCTTACCGTAAAAGCTCCCCCCCCCCCCCCCTTCTAATAAGCCCCCCGTTTGGAAGTCGGTTTTTGTAATAAGCCACCCTCTCTAATAAACCCCCCCCCCCTCCCTTTTGGGATACGAGATTTTGTAATTATTCCCTCCTATTCCCTCTTACGAAATACAATTTATGCGGCCCAGTTGGTTTGTTTTTAAACAAATATGCAATAAAACACAATATTGTTTCCTACTCGGTATGAAATAATACAGTTTTACTGAAGTTGTTTGAGATTTGTACAGAAACTATTTAACACGAAAACGGCAAGTTCAAAGATTTGAAATAAGCCCCCCTCTCTATGAAGCCCCCCTCTCCAATAAGCCCCCCGTTAATAAGGCCTAAAATTAAATCAGCCTCCCGGGGGCTTAATAGAGCTTTTACGGTATGTAAAACCTCTTGCTGGATTCATATCTCGGTCTTCTGACAGACATTGTGATTAGCCTCCCACAAAATTCGTGAGCCCTCTTGGAAACGGTCAACCAACTGGAAATCCTGTCTGACGGAACCATTAACTGAAAGGCTAAAATATGACCACCCACCTACAGGTTTCCCACCTACGTCCCTAATTTCTCGGCATAAACAGTAGTCTGGACAGCATATAGGGTACTTCCAGGATTTTTTAGAATATTAAAGATTTATGATTATAAAACCATATCATTTCAGTGATGCAGCTGCAACAAAAGCAATCTTTGAAAAGCACAAGCCTACACATGTCATCCACTTGGCTGCTCTGGTTGGCGGGCTCTTCAAGAACCTCAAATACAATCTCGATTTTTGGGTAAGAGCTAGCTTCTAGGGGTTTTCAGCTATAGTTTACGAGTACGTTTGCCCAGACAGAAATCAGCATTGTTTGCAGCTGTCATTAATTGTTATTAGGGATAGGTCAGTTCGTTTGGACTACCCAGCCACAGTTTTAGGACCCATTGACAAACGCTGTTTAATAAGTTACAAGAGTCCACTTTTAAAAACGATCCAATCAATTACTCTTTAGCCTGAGTCGAGACGTAAACTAACCCCGGTTACGGGGTTAGTTTACGTCTGCGACGCAGGCAATCACTCTTCTGCTCGAATTAAGTTATGAAGTTATTAAGTTATTAAGTTTTTTTAGCATTAACGAGTGGCAAGTCAATGTAAAAAAGTGTAAACGTTTCAACGGACTCATATATATATACACCGTATTCATATATATACCGTATCTTGCATTTGATACTCCCCTAATGGTTCTCAGCGTCTATGATTACTTCCCAGTCAGTCCAATTTTATCTCAACCAAACTGAAGCTCAGGACTACCATTTTTAGAGCATTTGGAGGAATGTGATAATATTTATATACCTCTTAATACAAAACAAAGGAAAGAAATTTAATATCTTATTATCTTTTTTTTTTTTTTACTTTTTTAGAGAATGAATACCCAGATCAATGACAACGTTTTGCACAATTGCCACTTGAGTAAGGTGGGTTTTGAAGTTTACTGTGTAGTCCTGACATTACCTAATGCTCTTTACCTCTGACCCTCCATATAAGCTTTTCTTATGCTAAAGTGACGCTCAGCTTTGTTAGCTAGCTTTAATGGATTTGTTCTCTTCGTAATATTCATCAGGGTCAGAGCTTAAATGTAGAAAGGTGCTTGCTCTTGTGGCAAAGATACAGCTTTCAACCCACACGTGATGTTTGTATCGGTTTTTTCAAAGCAGCGGGTAACGGCCCAGAATGCATAGGTCACGTGGAGTGGTTTCGTACCACTTTGAAAAGTTCAATAACTCACTTACTTTGGTTAAAACTTGAAAAGCAACCCAGCTTATTACAAACGGTTACACTAGTACAAAATAACTTGAACTTAAATCTTCACCAGTTTTTTCAAGGTGAGATAAAATGGTTCAAACGACAATCCTAAACTGTTGACAACATTGTGGTTTGAAGCCTTTTTGAGGTGAAACAATAGAAATGTGTTCAGAATTTTAAAGTCCCGGCTCTCCTGAATCAATGTTGGTTGTGCTTTCTGAACCTTATATTACCAGAGCAAATGACAGCTTTCCAAATTCAACTTTGAGTAGGGTATGGAAGAAGGAGAAGTTACTTTATATTTTTCTAAACTGCCTAAGAGTGCTGTTACACTTAGCTATAAGTTTAGCAATAGTTTGTTCTAGTCCGAAAAGTAAGAAAGAGTCAAAACGTTGGCCTTAGTGAGTGACACTAAAACAACTGCTTTCTTTGGTTGACACAGGTGAAGAAGTGTGTTTCTTGCCTCTCCACTTGCATTTTTCCAGACAAGACAACTTACCCCATAGACGAAAAAATGGTTCATAATGGACCGCCTCACATCTCCAACTTTGGCTATGCCTATTCCAAGCGCATGATTGATGTGCAAAATAAGTAAGATATACTTTACTGTCTATTAGTTTACGAAACCGTGTTCTCGAAATAGGAAAGGTTACCGATTTCTAGCAATTTTATTTTTCAAATACTGGGTCATTTTCCATCGGAAGAGAGAAGCAAGGAACGTCAGGCTGGAAAGTGTCTCGCCTTTTTTGCCAGCCCTGGATATTCTTTCATTTCTTATTGAGCAGTCAGAGCCAGACAATCGAAGAGTGACGAGAGCATACTTCTTTACTGATACAATTCGAGTTCAAAAGTACCAGTCTTAGGTTCTCACCGGCTCTTTCCGACATCTCGAGGAGGCCTCTCTCTTAAATTCCTCGTGGTGGCCTTCCCCTTAAACAGTGCCTCTTGGTTCCTGGACGTCTCCTCACCATTATTTTTTATCACAATAATATATTTATTCATTTTTATTGTATTGCACGTGAACTTTTTATAATCGTCTCCTAATTGTGAAAAGGCTAATAAACAACAACCAATTTAAGAAACGGCAAAAGATACATCGAGCTTGCAGAATTGAAGTTGTCCGTACAAACCATTCCGAGTCACGACTTTCTTTCCAATGACTGTCACCTGCAAACAACTTTACAGAGACCTTATTGTAATTTGAGTCGAGTTTGCCTTTGACTCTTACAATAAATTGACGCTAAATTGTTGGAAATAATATAACTAGATTCCAAATTTTGTTTTAAAACTTGCGGGATAAAAGATTTGATATCTTCATCGCCGATTTTCGCTTTAAATTTCCCCGGCGCGGCCATTTTAGATTTGATGACGTGTAATGGTTGCCCTATAGTTTAACACAACATTACACGTCATCAAATCCAAAATGGCCGCACCCGGGAAATTTAAAGCGAAAATAGGCGATGATGATATCGATCTTTTTGTACACTTAAATGTTACATGTTTTAAAACAAAATTATTTCCAACAATTTAGCGTCAATTTGTTTTGTGAGTGGAGGTTCCCCTTAATTCCATTTTGGCCGAGGGATAACATTTGCAACGACCTACATCAGCCTTCACAGTATCTAGGTTGGCATCATGACCGTACACGACGTCAGCCATGAGATACGGCGCTCAGTGTTCCACCTGACGCCAGAATTTACTTTTGAATTCCAACTCAGTGTTTTAATACAAAGCTAACATTTGGCTTCGTGATTCCTTTTACAGAGCTTACCATCAACAGTATCCTGATGGATGCTTGTTCACCAGCGTTGTGCCCACGAATGTTTATGGGAAGTACGATAACTTTAATCTGGAGGATTCCCATGTTCTTCCAGGATTGATCCACAAGATGTACTTGGCACAAAGTGAGTTTAAAATAACAAGCATCACAATAGAAAACATAGAACTAAAAGTGTATATAACGAGCCGCTTTGATTATGAAGTAACCCGTCTTTTGAGTTTTCAAGCCTTTAGCTGTAAGGTACTTGAACTAGTTAATGGTTTCAATGCGGTGTGATTACTTCAGCTAGCTATTTCTAGTTTACAGCTGTCTTAATGAGTATTATTACTGTGCAGTTCCCCCTTAACCCGTTGGCTACTGAGCATTTTGCCGAAATACACCTTTTGAAGCTCGACGAGCCGTTTCCTGGCCAGATTCTAGCCAAAAAGAACCAAAACTGCCCAAACCTCTGTTTGCTGGTGGAGTTCATTGCGCCCTTCTGTTCCTGATGCTTAATACTAGCTTCCCAAGATCGAGCATGCGCACAAAACAAAGTTTTTGGCTTGAAAAGCTTCACTGCCCCCTCTCCTTCTACCTTTCTCCTCCCCTTTTCTTTCGCTTTTCTTGCCTCGCTTTCTTTTTCTCTTGCTGGACATTTTCTGAGCTTCCTTTCGGTGGGAAAAGATTTGTGGAAAACTTTTAGGATCATAGGATTAGGTGGAAGGAAGTGCAGGTGGGTAGTGGAACAAGATTTTCATTCAAATTTTCGGCCCGTTTGTCGGAACCGTGCTCATTTGGGTATGGTTTAAAAGACTTCTTCCCCCTACAAATGCCACATGTAAAAGTTGTCCTTGAGCATTAAAACTGATGACGTCACAAGCGGTACAAAGGACGTTGTTCCGCGCGGCCGGTTTTGGCCGACACGGCTGCCAATGGGTTAAAGTATGCCTACAACCAGTTTTTCTTGCTGCGTATATTTCACTTTAGTATATACCACACAAGTGAATAGTGCTTTCCGCGCGCTCTGATTGGTTAACTCAGAGGTGATTAGCAAGTACTATTCACCTCCGAGCAGCCGGCGCGCGAAATTTTGCAATTTCCGACCGCTTGTCGGTATATTGTCACACATCAAGTAATGATTTGCTGCGCTAATTATTTAGCTTGTATGGTATATACTAAAACAATTATTCACCTCAGTGTCGGTCATGAAAGTGGTGGATATTTACCTCCACTTGGGTGAATAATTGTTAATTATTATTCAACACATTGTGTCAATGTCCAAATATGGACAAGGATATACCTCACAGCTTGGGCTCAATCTTTGCTTTGGTAGATTTAAGGGGTAATGCCCGCTACCATGTGGCCTTAGTGCCTTTAGAGTGGCTTCAGCTTACCAAATCACATTAATTTGTGAGGTATATCCTTGTCACTCCAGCCACATCCCACAAGCTTTACGTTTTTACTGCTTGTTTTATGGATATGTGGGTACTTGAGCCTGAGCATTAGCTATGCCATGCTGATGAGGCCTAACAAGGCCGAAACAGCTGTCCATGGCTGCTAATGCTTGGGCTCAATCTTTGCTTTGGTAGATTTAAGGGGTAATGCCCGCTACCATGTGGCCTTAGTGCCTTTAGAGTGGCTTCAGCTTACCAAATCACATTAATTTGTGAGGTATATCCTTGTCACTCCAGCCACATCCCACAAGCTTTACGTTTTTATTACTCAACAGATATCCTGCGATAAACGTAATTTTGAGTGTCGCGAAGAAAAATGGCGGATTTTCCAGCTTTTTACAATAAACATAGAAAATTGTGCTTTGTCATAAATGCGTTGAATAATAAAACAATTGCCCTGCTTAATCTTGCGGAATATTGCCTGATTTTAGCCAACTCGGCCTACCGCCTCGTCGGCTAAGTATCAGGCGATATTCTATGTGATTTTGCAGTAAAATTGTTAAACATAGTGCCTTTCCCCCGTTTCCATTATCAAGTGATAAAACCCAGCCCCTTATAGTAAACGTGTTCACCTGCCCATGGCTACAAAATATCGACCCCATATATTTTTTGTAATGTTTAATAATTGGACAGGAGTGCTTTATCAAGTTTAAAACACGAGGCGCAGCCGAGTGTTTTCGGACTTGATAAAACACGAATTGTAAATTTATTGAACTGCTCAACCCTTAACGTACCAGCTGGACATATATGTCCACATAAATACACCACTCTTGCTTTGATTTCCTTCTTGTTTAGCTTTAATCACCAAGTCATGATAACAAGTGGATTGCACCCACAGGTGTGTCTTCTCATTTCCACAGCTAAGAGATTGCCTAAAACTCCTGATTTCTGCTGTATGACACTGTTCGTTTGGCAACAAAGTCCAGAATACTAATTTTTCGGCCGAAGAATGACACCAAAAATTGTACTTTTTTGACGTGCAGTTTTTAATCCAAAACTTTCTTCAAAAACCAAAATTCTACATTTACAACAAACCTCAGTTCTCCCCTTGGTATCTGCCATGAAAATTTCCTCTCACATTTTCTGCCATCCACGCTTTAGCCTGTTTCTGAGAGCCAATCTCGTGTGTCTTAACTTGCCTCGTTCACGGCCGAGAGGAATTCTGGGAAGATTCAACTACGCCGCGAGCATAGAACTCTCCTTCGGCTCATTTCATAGTTTTTTCATACCCAGTACTACCAGCAAAATATTGCACAGATGAGTTTTTTTTAGCAGTCAAAACTAGACCAATTTGCCTTGGTAGATCCTGGAATCCACTGGAGAACGGCTAGAGAGACAGCTTCATTATTTGAGTGCACATGTTTAAATCAAAACAACTTTGGCATCTCCGTCAATATGAAACCACCTCTCACCTCTGGTTTCTTTCAAAGGCTCGCCTCTACCCACATTCTGGCTTAATGATGCCAGCATGGGGGCTTCTACAGTGGAAAATGGCTCAGAAAACCACTCTAAAACTGACAATCGCATTAAATTCAAGCGATTCCACTCACTCGATAAAAAACAGCAACCCAAGTGCATCACGTGACAACACTTAAGCCTTAGTCCCCAGTATTTCAAAACAGCAGATGTTTTCATAATAACTCCATATATGAAGACGGTAAGAGTCCCAGACTATTTATTGCCCAAAATCTGGTAAAATAAATAGCACCCACTTGGTACGCAAAGGGTAAAAAGCTTTACTGTACATCTATCCATACTTACACTAAAATTTAGATTTTTTATGGTGCTCTGTAAAATTTGGATTTGGCCTAGAAAATAGGATGTAAAATTTAACGTTGTCTTTATCAGATATAAAGACACTCGTTAAAAAATTAATTTCTTTTGTATTTCCTTCATGAATTTTTAATGAGTTTTTTAATTTTCTGTAAAGTTCCCCAAATCCTCCCTTGGGGGTCAATTGTGCCTTCGGCTCTTGGAAACGTCAGCTGAGCTGAGCTGTTGCTTTCTCAGCAACATCCATGGCTGACATTTCTATCTAGCAACTCTTGACTTAAGGCTTCTGACCAGTTTTCGTATTTCTTTTGCTTTACTGTTCGGTATAGAGGGAGGCAAGCCTTTTGTTGTTTGGGGGACAGGATCACCTCGAAGGCAGTTCATTTACTCAAAGGTTCGTGGATATTTGCGTGAGTGTAATTTTGGTAGATGAGGATCGACACCTACTTGGTCACAAGAAAATCCGGAATCATATTTAAAAGCGCCCGTCGCTTCAGGTTTACGGCTTGCAAAGAAAACTGTGTTACGAGCTTTGACTCCCTGCAAAAAATCTTTGGTTGATTATCCACAGAGAACTTAGCTCAACACTGATTTAACCAGGGACAATCTCAACACATCACCCAGCTGCCTTATTTTTAATGCTTCGGTCTACGTTCCTCCATATCTTCATTTAATCGCCCCTCACTCTTAAAGTCAGAAAGTAGCATAACAGCGTGTTTTGGATTTAGGCAACGTCGTTGTTGGTTGTTCGTTTAATTTTATATTGTAGGATCTCGCAAGGTTGATGATCTGGGTTCTACGGGAGTACAACGAAGTGGATCCCATCATCTTGTCAGGTTGGTGGATTCACTAAGTTAGCTTTCGGGGTGTTACAGTGGATTTTAGTTTCTCGGTAGCAGGCTGGTGACGAGTGAATTTATTTGTTTCACTGTTCGTAGTTGGTGAAGAAGACGAACTGTCAATCAAGGAAGCCGCCGAGCTGGTTGTCGAAGCGATGGGATTTACTGGAAAAGTAGAAGTATCCTTTGAACTGAACAGTGATGGTTTTACGAGTTTTTCTTAGTTTAAAGAGGTATTCTTGAATGATGGTTTAGAAAGGCAATTGTAAGTGAAAGGGGAAAGATTGAAAATTTCTTTAGAACCGGTACATTTTAGTACGATTAACTTTACCACCATGGTGTTAATAAAACAGTGAACATAGACAAAAAGAAACCAGGGGTTAACGAAGTTAAGTCTAGATTACGTGTGGATAAATGTATTTCTTTGCATATCTGTTGCAAAGTAACATGTTTACCCCATTCCCCACCCGAAATGAACGACACTAGACAACTAACTGCACTTGTTAACTTACGGAGCTAGCTGGCGATAATGTAAAATTGTTAACGAATGACCAACGACAACGGTACGTAATGATACTAAAAAGGGAAAACAATTGACTGCACGGGAGCAACATACCTACATACATACATACATACATACATTACTTTATTTACCCTCGGATTTTAGAGTAGCTTGTGCAGCTAATATCTCCGAGCATTTAAGCACCGGATGAAAGATAGATCACCTCACCCGGAACTACGTCCCCTACTCTTTTCGAACAGTGTGTGGGTTCTTTTACGTCCCACAGAATCAATTACGAAGAGTTGTGAGACGGGGCCTACGGTTTATCGTCCTAATCCGAGAAGACAAGAAAGCCTAACCATTTGCAGACCCTGAGTGTTGGTCCGGGCGTACTTTGAACCCGCGACCTCCCGCACGCTAGTCCGGTGCTCTACCACTGAGCTAACCGGTCGGCTAGCTAGCAAGCAACGCCAGGCTAGAATGGAAATGTCAAAACCATGTGCCCCTAACTGTCAACTCGGGAGACAAGTCACCGTAGTAACTGTCACTTGTTAAGTGAACCGCGAAAACAGTAATTTTCTGTTAATCTGCGAACCGCAGAAAATAACACTGGTCAACTGGTAAGGTTGAAGGACCTTAACACAGATGCATTATAGTATGATACAAGCAAGTCTGATGGTCAGTTTAAAAAGACTGCAAGTAATGCGAAATTAAGAAAATACCGGCCAGACTTTATGTTCACGGATCCCAAGATAGGTGAGAAAACTTGGTCTTGCATGGTTAAGAATGTCCATATATATTCATCATATCAGAAGCGTTACAAATCGTAGCAGTAGACACATAATGACTCCAATCATGAATTCAATATATATATATATATATATATATATATATATATATATATATATATATATATATATATAGACGGTTGAAAGCGCTTCCTGGGCCAACGAAAGATGCAGAACCAAAAGGATCACTAATGATTCACAGTCCTTATTCGGCGAATGATAAAAAACAGTTTAAAAGACCGAAAATGGACAACTTTTGGTTCAAAAAACGATAAAAATTTAAAAATTTATGATTAAAAAACGTTTCGGTCTCTCGACCTTCGTCAGTTACAAACAGAATGTTAAAAACCTACAACTTAAATATGATTTTACAACAATGGTTACAAATTACATACGGGTTACGTAACTCAGACAATGAAACGAAAAACAATAGGTGTACAAAAAGTATGAAACGACTACGGTAAATTAACAGGATGCGGAATAACAACAATAATAGAACTAGTGATAAATGTTATGTAATTGTGTCGCAGCGCAACAGGTTCCCCATCAAGGGCCTCTGAATCATCATACCTGTCAGTATCACTTTTTCCAGCGCACAAACTGGTAAAACCTATTTTGTTCGGCAGAAACTTTCGTGTAATTCCTCAAATGTGATTTATTTGGTTCATTGTAAGAAATGCAATCTCCAGTATGTTGGATCGACCACCACGGAATTTAAAGTTAGATTTAGAAATCACAAATCGTCCATGAGAACCAATAAGAAGACTTGCGAGGTCGCCACACACTTCAACCGAACTCCGCACGTGCTATCGGACTTTACATTTCAATGTATCGATCAAATCCAAACTAACACGTCCGAAAACACTGAACAGCTATTAATTACGAAAGAAGCATACTGGAGTGCGCAGTTGTTTTCCCTTTCACCTTATGGACTTAATAAAAGACAAGAATTTCATTCAAAAAACCGCATCCATTATACTTAATTTCAGCAGAGTTTGGACAATAGGTTGCGATTTTCTTAAGGTGCGTATTGGCAGTGAATTTATTTTTATATATTTTAACAAGTCAGTGTGTACCGACTCATTAATTGTAATCTTTAGCACTTGTAGTTGCTTCAGCGCTCAGGGGCCCTCTTTTGGGGATTCTGTTATTTTTGTGCTAGCTAGGTCATTCAAGGGCTCTTTGTTGGGAAATTATTACTTATTGTTTAAGGGCCCTCTTTAGGGATTTTGTTATGATACTGACAGGTATGATGATTCAGAGGCCCTTGATGGGGAACCTGTTGCGCTGCGACACAATTACATAACATTTATCACTAGTTCTATTATTGTTGTTATTCCGCATCCTGTTAATTTACCGTAGTCGTTTCATACTTTTTGTACACCTATTGTTTTTCGTTTCATTGTCTGAGTTACGTAACCCGTATGTAATTTGTAACCATTGTTGTAAAATCATATTTAAGTTGTAGGTTTTTAACATTCTGTTTGTAACTGACGAAGGTCGAGAGACCGAAACGTTTTTTAATCATA
This sequence comes from Pachyseris speciosa, assembly GCA_016490735.1. Lineage (NCBI taxonomy): Eukaryota > Metazoa > Cnidaria > Anthozoa > Scleractinia > Pachyseridae > Pachyseris > Pachyseris speciosa. Next base: position 193,311 of record JAEMWC010000776.1, read on the forward strand.
AATTTTTAAATTTTTATCGTTTTTTGAACCAAAAGTTGTCCATTTTCGGTCTTTTAAACTGTTTGGTATATATATATATATATATATATATATATATATATATATATATATATATATATAGCCAAGCCTCAAATCGGAGCTCTACGATTGATTAATTTTTACTGGCATCGAGCAACTTCGTATGGCTTTTCTTGGGCCAATTTTGTGTCCACCAAATTGAACAGCAAGAGGGGAAACGAGGAGTTTTACGATCGAGATGAACTACTCGATATTAAACGTTTCTGGAAAAACACAAACAAACAAACATTCTTGCGTCCAAACTACCTTCAGATGAAAGCGTAAAGAAATTCACCACGGATCAAAAACAAAACATTGCAAGAAAATAAAGTACGATGCATGTGTTCTTCGAAGATTATTGGTGAAGGTGGAAAAACATATCTCGTTGTAAGTTAGAAAAATTCCTCAGCAATTTTGACATAAATGTCCTAGAAAAGAAAAAAAGGAGTCCGAACCTGATAGTTTAAAGCAGTCAACAGGAACTGACAGCGGTTCAAAAACCACAAAACATTGCATGAAAACAAAGTACGATGCATATGTTTCTTCGAAAATTCTTGGAGAAGGTGGAGAAATTATACAAGTAACAACCAAACATATCTCGTAGATAACTAGAAAAATTGTTACTAAATAATTTTGACATAAATGTCCGAAGAAATGACAAAAGGAGTACGAACCCGGTAGTTTAGTCAGTTAGCAATCACTCGAAGTACAAAGTTGCATAAGAGCGCCATTTCCGCCACAAAAAAATGGTTGATTGGCTTAAGCAGACAAAAAAGCCCTAAAGTGCCTTGATAGTTTTATTGTTACCTCCTATGTCTTCCAAGGAAGCTTCATCTCTTCAAATAATGGTTCTCAGTGGCAAAACATCATCCAGTTATAACGAAGACAGTGCTTGCAAAACTACAAGAGCTCAGTTTCCATCGCAGACCCGTCCACTATACAATTACCAAAGCCAGACAACCCATCTGGCTGTTTTTAACATCCAAACGCTGATTCTTACCGGTTCAAGCCAAAGAAATCGAGCATTAATCATGTTAGACGGTGAAACTTTGTTGTTTACAGTCCGCTTTGGACGAAGATCAACAACTTTTTCAAAGAAGCGTGAAGCGCGCTAGTTTTTGACATTTTCTTGACAGCTTTTTGACAACCAGTCCTGCTTTTAAAATACTACGTCAATACCGCTAAAAGATCTCAAGGTTCTTCTCTTATTGTCTTTAATTAGTTGGTGTGTTTTTTCCTGATTCCCTGCTAAAATGCACAAAAAAGAACAGAGTTATCTCGAGTGTGAATTTTTACTTGGCACACACGGAGAGGTGGACGTACGTCGATGTCAATGTACGGACGGTGACGTCATAACATCACACAGTCTGTGGAGCACATATGTATTCTAACATATGTTTAGGGAGCAAGGGGGGAATTAAGAGTTAACTGGAAGAGGATAACTGGAACTGCGGTAAGAAAAATTAGATTTTGAAGGCAAAGGAAATAATGTTTCAGACGATGGCATGGGTTACTTGCAAAATATTCATTTCCATAATTTTAACGAAATGTAACTTATAAGTTGTCTTGTCCAGTTTCTATTATTGCTATATGTTTTGAAGGCTTTTGCTCGGAAGACGTGTCAATTATAGACCTGGATGGCGATATTACACACCATAACATTGCCCAAATTGGTCTTTTGAGAAAAAAAAGGAGAAAAAAGTAAAAGGGAATATGCTGCACGATTTTTCTGTATAAATAACTAAGTATGCTATTATTGTGTTGTATTCGTAGTCTTCGCTTGTGTTGTTTATTTAGTGTGCACTGAAAAAGAAAATATCCTGGGAGATTGGGAAATGTGGTACACAGCTGGAGTCTCAATAACAGCTTTTCTTTCAACTCCTTACTCTAACCCGTTTTATAATGATATGGAACAAGTGATCTAATCCGAAGCTTCTGTTATCTTATTTCAGCCCTGAAGGAGACTTGTGAATGGTTCTTAGCTAACTACGAGACCTGCCGAAAGTAAAGCTCGTCAATTCCTTGCAGGGAATTCAAGGATTCATAGTAGAAAAGGGAGCAACCACTTTCTCCCATCCAAAAGCTATGAAAAGACTTGCACGAGTGTGGATGTTTGGGATCGTTTGGTTACGTTTGATGGAAGATATGAAAAGTAGCCGCAAATTAAAGTATCTCTTGGGAAATCTGCTTCATTTAAGATGTTTGCTACACAACAGACGACTACTGCGATATACTAAGAGTTTCGTGTCTTCACAACTGACAATCCCCCAATCCCTCATTCCATTCTATTCTTACCATAGTTTTTGGTGTGGGGAATAAGGTATTCTAGTACAATGTAGCTAACTTTACATCATATGCATATCTAGGTATCTCAGGGTTAAATAAAATGGCACTCTTGATTTGAAATCTCGTTTCTTTTTCAATACTGTACGAAAGCATGAAGTCTCATTCTAGTCGTTACGAAACATGCATTTCCACAGTGCTTTCGACCTTGTTTTAAAGCTCAAAGAGGCTGTGTAATGGATAGTTATGTCTTGAGGTAGTAATGGATAGTTCAGTTCATGTTTTGAGCACACAAAATGCTGTTACAACTCCAAGAAGAAGCAGACATCAAGTGAATTATTGCGAAGACAACAAAACATGATTGGTTTATTATGCGGCTCTGTTAGACCAGCGGGAAAACTTTAAAAAAAAGTGGCCGAAATTTTTTCACATTGAAATCCGTTTCCATCTATCCATCTATTTATTTATTATTTATTTATTTATTTATTTATCTGTTTATAACAATATTTATACAGGGTGCTCTCTCACAGCAGTGGTTTTCAGAGAGGCCCTGTATATAAAAGGTACAAACAAATAATGATTAAATAGATTAAAATAGTTTAAATCAAACTAAGTACATATAATAAAACTAACAATAATAGAAATAAGTGTAAAAGAGATGAGAAGGATAAAAATACGTGTATAAAAGAAAAGAAAAAAGCTAGAAAATTTGGTTAAAATTGCTTTAAAAATTTAAAGTTAAATTCTTTGAGAGACTTTGAGAATCTAATGTCTTTGCTTAATGAGTTCCAGTCTTTACCCGCTTGAAATGCTAATGTTTGCCTTCCCCATTTACTTCTAATCGTGATCATTAGAGGCCAAGGGTACTTATTTCTGGCTTCACAGCACTAGTAGAGTTGTTTTTTTTTTAACTACTCAACTAGTGCTATGAATCTAGAATGTAGTTTAAAAACTAAACTGGCCATTGTTATGGAATTTCATTAATACAAGTGTCTCTTGTAGCTTGTTAGATTAATACTAAAATATGGCATGGTGACCTGCACCTACTAAGGGAACAGCAAACTACAAATCAAGACACTGTTTCTACTGGGGTAACCATTTTGTCCTTGATTGCTGTCTGTACACTGAAACAATTAACGCCGATCCCATCAGAGCTACCCCAGGACGCCAAATTTTCATCATGATGTCTCTACATAACACAGCGACGCGTCTGCATGACCAATCCAGAATTGTTGCAATCAACAGGTTGCCACTCCCGGTAGGGCCAATGTCTTTTGGGTCATTCTCCGGGGCAGTCTAACAGTTTGCCATGTAATCCCTTTAGCCCACCCTTCCAGAGAAACATTAGGGAGTTTAAGAAACTAGGACGCGACGGCAACGAAAACGTCTTTTCAAACTATATCCTTTCGTTATTGTAGCACTTTCGCGATTATTCCAGTGTGTTCGACTTGTAAAATTATTCAGGAACTAAATTTCCATGACCGGCGTTGAAATAAAGAAAAAGAAAGAAAAATTTGCATCATGTGCTCACGTTCTCGCCAAAACCTCAAATTTGATCATTTCACGTTGTTGTTGAGAACGTGAACCATGATGGCAAATTTTTCTTTCTTTTTCTTTACTTTAACGCCGCTCATAGAAATTTAGTTCCTGGATAGTTCGCCGACATTTTACAAGATGAACAAATTGGAATAATTGCGAAAGTGCTCTAATAAAGAGAAGGTATATTTTGAAATGACGTTTTCGTTGCCGTCGCGTCCTCATTTCTTAAACTCCCTATTTTAAGTGCTCAACGGCGTGCTGGAGAAATTTGATTCCACATAAGTACTAGCAGAAGAACCGAATTAAAACGTATCACACTCACAATTGGTCTTGAATCAAAATGAAGGGAATATGTAGAGTAATTCGTCTGTGAAAAGGAGATAAGGGGTCACCGCGCATTCTAAAGGATTAATTTGGTACACAACAGCGCTACGGACCATTTCTTTATAGGCGCTCGCTCGATATGTGACGCTGGATACCGTAACTGCACCTATTGCGTGCGCAGTAAAAATTAATCCTCTCCAGAGACAAAATAAGAAAAACCCCGGTCGAGTTACCAACAATTTTAGTAAATCCAGTCACTACTACAGGGAAGTTGTCAAATTCCTTAATTCCAGCACAAAAAGTCGACGTCCAATTCCCAACTAGTAGGGAATAGAAATTCATCTCGAAATCAGTGGAATAAAGCTCGGTAATTCAAGGTCAACGCCAATTTTTCAGGTCACCTAATTCGACAGAAATCCCTACCTACGGGTGCCAAAACCGAGTCTTAGGTTGTTTAGTTTCATCTGAAGTATTTTCGAAGTTTGAATTGTCGTCATTACCATGAGAGTTTTGGTGTTCAATCATCGTCGCATGAAAACACGTGGCACTGAAAAGTGCATTAAGGGGGGCTAACTTAACTACAGACTTAGCGTTGTTGCCAAGGGATTTTTACGGATTGTATTTGTAAAGCATGGTTTTTCGGTGTTTTTGCCACTATATATATTGGTGAAACGTGCGAAGAGGTGAACATGTAAAATTTATAAATTGTTATTGCGCATGCACAACTTGTCCCAGGCCCTAACCGCACTTTAGAGAGAAAATCTCTAAAACTTAGAGAAAATTATGTGTTGTTCCAACTTTTTTGCCAATCGGAGATATTCCAGCCTTCTTTACAAGCCTACGTAAGCAATTGTTGTTAACGTACATAACTGCAATGATAAAGACGAAATGGTATGAATTTGCGTGCTTATGACGAAATAAATCTCACAAAAACGCGAATTTCCAAAAATCGATACGGAGAGTTTTGCACCTTGGCGATCGTTAACCATTGGCACAATTTTCGATATCCAGAAGTGTACGCCACTCGAGTTTTAGACCTTTTGCTGTTCTGGTCACGTAACTTACCAAATATGGTTGTGACTCGAAAATCTTGAAAACCTTTTTGATTGTAAAAACATAGCCAGACAGCTTGCCTGTGCAAGTTAGGGTTTCCAAGATATGAGGTTTGGGAACTTTCCATAGCAACAATGTTAGCTAATTTTGTAGTTAAGTTAAACCCCCTTAAGGTGCCGCACTAAAACTTTGGCCCAAGTTGGTTACTCAAGTGCCTTTTCCTTTCGGTTCTTTTATTGACTACCAGATAACCAAAGAACAGGCAAGAAATTTGGCAATTGTCTCAGAAATAACTTTTCAGAGGTAATGACCATTGCTACAAACTGGAGCCAGGCTACGTTTTTCTTTTCGCATTTTCCTCGTGATGGTTTATTTAGCGAAACGAAATGGAGCTTGATCGCAGATTAGGATCGACCCGTTCGTGATGTTCCTTAACAACAATAGATTGATTGAGCAACCCCCAGATAGAACCTCGGGTATTTGATCGCGGATTGGGTTGTTCAAATTTCCCCCTCCTTCCCCCTTGACCCAAATGTTCCAAGTCGAGTATATATTTATTCCGGTGTATTTGACACATTTATATTGGATTGTATTCGATTCTGATCCTCAGACACTTGCGGCCGGAGCCTAGGTTAGACCTAGTTTAAGGCTAAATCGCGGTACTTCATAAACCATGTCTAAAATTGGTCAAATCATGGACAAGCCGAAGATCGCGGAGTCCACGACTAAATCGCAGTTTAGCAAGTCGCGCTATTGTTTTCCTCCTTATGCCACATATTGCATATGTAATTTTTCAAACACAACAGGATTGTTAGTCTTGTCCACAACTAAAGCCAGTACGGCAAAATTGTGCAGGCATGCAACTGCTGCGATTATGATCAGTGCATTTCGCAAGGTGTTCGCAAGCAAGAAAAACGCCGTTTGAGTATTCCTAAACATCGTTTTAATGATTCCTCTAGTACGTTTGTGGGCGAGTCTCCGCATCACTTCCATGCAGGTTTCAGTAGGGGCATCATGAGATACGATCGATACTCAAATCCATTATCCCCAACAAGTAGGCCACTTACACTTCCATTCCGAAAGTTTCTAAAAATTGCACTCGAAATTCGAAAATCGTGGGTGGTCGACCCACCTCAGTGCTTGCCTTTTTATGTCTCGCTGTCAGTCACAGATAGCTTGGACGTTTACCGAGTAGATTAATTTTCTGTCCACAAATGCCATTTCATTTTCCCATTCTACACAAATTATTCACACATGGGTGCAATCAATGTAGTGACATCTGCAAACGGTTAGACTTTCTAGTCTTCTCGGATAAGGACGAGAAACCGTAGGCCCCGTCTCACGATACTCGTTCTCAATCTGTGGAACGTTAAAGAACCCACGCACTATTCGAAAAGAGTAGGGGACGTAGTCTCCGGTGTGGTGGTCTGTCTCTACTAGAATGTGGTTATAGGGGAGGGATTTGCAGTTACAGGCCTACAGTAATTGGCGCAAGCTGTTGTAGTGTCCCTGCCAGGTCTCTGGCGAAGTTAATAAAATAAAATAAAACAAAACAAAACGCCAACAGTACATAAGAATATAATCCCGCGATTTCATAAGACTTTTTCTTTTTCAGGGAAGGAATTGAACTGATTTTTCGGAGCACTTCGTCCCCAGATTCTACAAGGGGGTTCGATCGGACCATTAAATGTTGAATTTATCTTCCACGTTGACGATTAGCCCGTTCTCGCAGTTGTCTGCGTTTCTCATTCATGATGGAAGACAATATGAACGAGGTCTAAACCTACCTGTAACCTGGTTTAAATTACTACTGTTTGTTAGTCGACGGTTAGACGCCGTTTAGACGAGTTTTAGGATAAACCCCGTTTAAAAAAGTGAAATTGTACACTAAAGCTCGGTTTAGACCACGACTTTCTTAAAGGCTAAATTTTTCAAAAAGGTAATTTGTAATCCGTTTCAATCTTCTCCATCCTTCACCATCCTCGCCATATTTGCATTTATTCTTGTCTCTTTGATGCTTATCTTCCCTGAAAATTTGTTATTTCACTGTTTCGCATTATTTAAGTGCATTTTTTATCTCTCTAATTATGGCCCAAAATATCGTGACCGTGCTCCTTTAAGCCTGGTCCAGACATTGTTGAAATAATCGGCCCTTAAGTTCTTATCTCTCGATGATATTCATATAAGACGAAGTAATGTTGTGGCCGGGTGATGAAATTAGGATTTTACCACATTCTATTTGTTAATGCTATATCAACATACTTCTTTTTCCTTAGTGTAATGTTCTCATTTTTAAAATCCGGCGTACAAGTGTTATCTTAAAATTGGTTAATCCCAAACCAGAACTCTAAATATCACAGCAAGGTTACTTATGTTTTTCTTCGAAATGCATTCCAGAGTAACAAAGAAAATAAAAAAAAATTATTTCTAAGATCTACATTATTTGAAGGTCACAAGCTACATTATTGACACCGTCATACATACGTACATACATACGTTTATTAGAGCTCCCCCGTAAGGGCTTTACAGCCACAACGTAACAGCCGTCAACGAATGATCTTGGCTAGCTCGACGTTATCTTTGAAACTCGCTGAAAACTGAATGTGAACGAGAGGAAGTATGTTCTAGGAATACCTTTTCTTTTGCCAATCACTCATCAGAAGTTAGCTCTAGTATTTACTTATAACCTTTGAGGAAGGTGGTACATTAAGGTTATAGGTTTCTGCCCAGTTCAAACCACTGCGTTCTTTGTACACCATTATATTAATTTACATTTGGGTTTTCATTCAAATCACGTCAACAAACCCTGCAAATTACTGAAAAGTCATCTACAGAAATATAGAACTAAAGCTTATGCTTGGTCTGGATTCGTTTATATATTCTAACATTTCGAATCACCATTTATTAATAGGCTTGTGTTAAAAAGGCACACTAATACCAGATACGTACCAATGGAAACCTAAAAGGCGCGTTTCTGCTTTACTTTTCCGAGAGCACTGAAACTCAGTTATAGTTAGTGTTTTTTAGCCTGACTTCATTAAAAATCCGTCGACCTCTCGGTGAGCATTCTATTTGCAGGGGAAAGTACTTATTAGAAAGTCTTTTTGATTTTCAGAAATTTGAAGTCTGAAACGGAAACACCTACCTTTTAAATTAGGTTCATGAATTTATTAAAAGGCAAGTGTCCTGCGCGACCATAAGAGCGAATGTCGCTAAGGCTTGAGCAAAATTGGAAATGGTCAGACAAAACCTTCCTTGATACTTTTTGTGTAGTTAGTCCTTGGGATGAAACTACTCACCGTGGTATTTGTTTGATTTCTAACAAAAACCTGAGCTGAGCATCAGGGGAGGAAGTTTAGGCCTCAAAAAGCATTTTTGGGAACATTTTGCACCTTGAAAATTAGAGTTTTGTTAGGAAAATATTTCAAAGAGCAACTTTACAGATAAAAATCTGCTTATATCATAGCAAACTTTCATCCTTCCTCTCAAGAAATATGTTATCAATTTTTCAGCTCCCCCCCCCCCCCCCCCCCCCCCCCTTGGTGACTCCTGTGCCTTATCATTTTGAAGGGGGGTAAATAGTTTTTTAAAAAACTTTTCTCTTCCTGGTATTTGAGTTTTCATCAAAATTAAGACTGGATATGAATATTTCACTCGTTGTGAATCGTTTGATGCTAAAAACTCCGCGGCACTCCGGGCTAATCAATTTACAATGTATACCTCAGGCAAAATTACGATTTTTCGTACGTTTTATTCACGACTATCTTTCTTTTAAATAATATTATTCAGGCGATTTCACGCAACACCGTTCGATTGTTTACTATAGACTGTGTTTATCTAGGTTTGACAGTCAGATATCAAGCAGATTTGCCGTTATTATTTTCCAAAAATCACATCTTCAAGCAAGCGGTTAATTTCTGCAAATTACTGTCTTCGGGTAAGTGGGCAAGAAAGGTGTATTGCTAAACTGTCCGGCATAGTTAACCGCTCTGAAGGGATCTATAACAGGTAACGTAAATTATACATACCACTAGCAAAGTTATCAGTTCGAGAAACATTTCAGAGTCAACGGGAAATCACTCCTGAAAAGTCCGTGGTTCCTCAGTGAACGTCTCATATGGAGAGAATGCATGTCGGCGTGTTCAAACCACAGCTCTCATCTTCGATGACAGCTCAAATGGTTCCTTTTATAGTGACACCCTATCCAATTTGCTGCACCTGCAATTGGTTCGGCAAAAAGCTCCAAACATCATCATTTCTTTTTAGAGTTAGCTGACGGACATCTTGCATCTTGGTATTTCAAATAATGATCTGGCATTCAGTTCGTACCGGCTGCGGAGAATGATGTTTAAAGCACTTTTAAACTTCGGGATGTTTAACTTTGAAATGCCTTGCTATAAAATTGCTGGCAAGTTAATTGTCATGTAGTTCGAAAGCTGCGAAGTTCCACAATTTCAAGCCCACCAAGGGTTCAGTAGGTTCAGTATGGTGTTTATGTTTGTGTGCGTTTCCGCTGACCGGTTCCTATGGCTCGCAACTCGAGGTGCGTTGAACAATATATTCAGATTTCTTCCTGCTGTTTACCCCAAGTTTAAGTTCAGTTACGATACCTCGAAGATCTTTAATGCTCATTTTTAAAAAAATTTCCTCTGTTTTGGAATTAAGCTGGAACAGAGTCTTAACACAAGCGGAGCAATGCAGGTGCTGAGGTATACCAACCTTTGCTGTCTGCGACGCTTTCTTTCTACCAAACTAAGTGGCCACTTGCCCCACGGATCTTTAAAGGGAAATTGGAAGTAAAACCTTTACAGAAATCCGTTCGACTATAATTTTGTTAGTCAAGAAAATAAGTACCAGCTTTGGATGGGCACTTAAAATAGCATATCATATACCGTTTCTAATTTGTGTCAAACAGGTTATGTATCAGTCAATTCCAAAAGCGCCCATCCCCCCACCTGGGCGAAGCCCCGGGCATTTGACTTTTTTGAAAAAATATTTAACAAACGCCCCTCTCTGTTTCCAGTTTAGACGGTCAAATGCCCCGCCGTCAGGACCTCAAAAAGGGCAAATCAAGTATAAATCTATAGCAAATCACTCGTTGCATGAAGCATTTTGGCATGCTCCCCGCTCAAAATAAATATTTTTACCTAAAATCGCTTTCCTTTGCAAACCAAATCCGAAAACATGTGCGCCAAAACTCTTTTGCGATCTCTTTTGTCGGCACTCCAAACTTTGAATAATTTCGTAAACAACTGAAAACCTGCGCAGAATCTTGAAGTGAAGGGAGAGAAGCGGCTCCCGTGATGAATGAATGAATTTTTGCGCGCGAAAGACGCGCGAAAGCCTTTAGTTGGCGACCGCCGATAGTCAAATGCTCCACCGTGCGGGACACATTTCGGGTAAAGTACCCGGGGTATACCCGGAAGGGGGGGGGATGGGCGCTTTTGGAATTGACTGATACATTAGATGTGTGTTATTCACTGTTCGTAGCTGCCTCGTGGGTATAGTGTGGCAACGGGATGAGGATATAGATCCGCGTGATGTGCGTTCCCTTTTTCACGACCATCGGTGGGCGCTAAAATCTTGCAAATCATTATCTCCCTTAAGTGAAAGACAGAAAGAATTTTTGAAGGAAATTTTTCAAGACAATGAGCAGACTGGGTTCATAGCAAATCCTGATACAGTTTCAAAGACAACGAGGAAGGCCAGAAATGAAGAGAAAATGCGTGTGTTTCAGGTATCTTAGTTTCTAGCTTCCCAGCAAGTGGCCTCTGACTTTAGTAGAAAGAAAGCCTCGCAAACCGCAAAACTAGTCATACGTCAACGCCCACTATCAAGTAAACGCCTTGTTTCTAATGAATGCCCCCCCCCCCACCCCTGAGGTGTAAAGTTTGTATTAGACTCCCCCCTCTAATAAACGCCCCGTTTCTAATTGACGCCCCCCAAATATCACCTCAGAAACCATGGAAACGCCAAACTTAAAAGTTTCTTGCTTGCTTGGTCAGCAGTACAAGTGCATCTTGTTCAAGACCAAATACAAAAGTACCTATAGCGTTCTTTTATCTTCTTAATTCTGTATCAGTGTGTCAGCAACTTTATTTTGGTCATCAAGGAACGGCACGTTTTCGTTTTCCACAAATTTTGACAGTGAGTTTAAGTGAAATAAACGCCTTTTTCCAATAAACGCCTCATATCTACAGTATTTAACACCCCTCCCTGCCTCCCTCCCCAGGACCCTAAACTTAATGGACGACCGAGGCGTTTAATTTAGAAGATCATTTGCGGTACCTGCATTGCTCCACTTGTGTTAAGACTCTGTTAAGTACCAGCTTAATTCCAAAACGGAGGAAACCCTTTTAAAAATGAGCATTAAAGATTTTCAAGGTATGGTAACTGAACTTAAATTTGGGGTAAATAGCAGGAAGAAATCTTTTCAGGCACGCCTCGAGTTGCGAGCAATAAGAACCGGTCAGCGGAAACGCGCACAAACATAAACACCATACTGAACCCTTAGTGGGCATGAAATCGTAGAACTTCGCAATTTTCGTACTACATGACAATTAACTTGCCAGCAATTTTATAGCAAGGCATTTCAAAGTTAAACATCCCGAAGTTTAAAAGTGCCTTAAACATCATTCTCCACATCGTTGACGAAGCAGCCGGTAGTAGTAGTAGTAGTGACTTTATTTCAAGAGGGTAGCACATGACAGTATGAACAACTGATAACCCAGTGGCCCTCATTACTTGAAATACCAAGATGCAAGATGTCCGTCAGCTAATTCTAAAAAGAAATGATGATGTTTGGAGCTTTTTGCCGAACCAATTGCAGGTGTAGCTAATTGGATAGGGTGTCGCTGTAAAAGGAACCATTTGAGCTGTCATCGAAGATGAGAACTCAGTGTGGTTTGAACACGCCGACATGCATTCTCTCCATATGAGACGTTCACTGAGGAACCACGGACTTTTCAGGAGTGATTTCCCGTTGACTATGAAATGTTTCTCGAACTGATAACTTTGCTAGTGGTATGTATAATTTACGTTACCTGTTATAGATCCCTTCAGAGCGGTTAACTATGCCGGACAGTTTAGCAATACACCTTTCTTGCCCACTTACCCGAAGACAGTAATTTGCAGAAATTAACCGCTTGCTTGAAGATGTGATTTTTGGAAAATAATAACGGCAAATCTGCTTGATATCTGACTGTCAAACCTAGAAAAATACAATTTATAGTAAACAATCGAACGGTGTTGCGTGAAATCGCCTGAATAATATTATTTAAAAGAAAGATAGTCGTGAATGAAAAGTACGAAAAATCGTAATTTTGCCTGAAGTATACATTGTAAATTGATTTGCCTTCAAAAACTTATGGAGTGCCCGCGGAGTTTTTAGCATCAAACGATTCACAACGAGTGAAATATTCATATCCAGTCTTAATTTTGATGAAAATTCAAATACCAGGAAGAGAAAAGTTTGTTTAAAGATGTCTTATTTTCAACTTTTTAAAAAACCATTTACCCCCCTTCAAAATGATAAGGCACAGGAGTCACCAGGGGGGGCAAGCTGAAAAATTGATAACATATTTCTTGAGAGGAAGGATGAAAGTTTGCTATGATATAAGCAGATTTTTATCTGTAAAGTTGCTCTTTGAAATATTTTCCAAACAAAACTCTAATTTTCAAGGTGCAAAATGTTCCCAAAAATGCTTTTTGAGGCCTAAACTTCCTCCCCTGATGCTCAGCTCAGGTTTTTGTTAGAAATCAAACAAATACCATGGTGAGTAGTTTCATCCCAAGGACTAACTACACAAAAAGTATCAAGGAAGGTTTAATTTGTTTGACCATTTCCAATTTTACTCAAGCCTTAACGACATTCGCTCTTAAAGTAACTGTTTATGTATATATAGGACAAAAACGTCTATAGTATCGAGCAAGAAAAACAGTTTGCGTTTTTGCGATTTGAATTACGTCGAGCATCTGGTTTCCGAGATCTTTGAATTGTACTAGAGCCACCTGAAGTGGTCAGATGGCTCGGCGAGCTGATGATCGAAGAGGAAGGCTCGTTGTTAGCATTCAATGTTGCATCAGTCCTATTCTGAGGACCAATAGATGCCATTGACTGTTGCAGATCCAAAGTTGATGAACGCCGTACTTGATTATCACTAGACAACTTTGGATTGGCCACTTTGAAGTCACAAGGTGCGATTGGCCGCTCAAAGTTTGACATGGGGAAAGGCGACCATGGTGGTGATTTCAAACTCCCACTCCAGCCATCTGGATTTGAGAAATGTGTTGCAGTATAGTCAAGGGATGTGATACTCGGTTCATCGTTTGAGGCTGTTGACAGCAGAACTTCACTGGGGCTCAAACCCCGACTGGATTGTATTGGATTGGCGAGTTTTACTGAAGGATTGTTTTTGGCCTGGAATGGTTCCAGTGAATTTGAAGTAGAACAGGGAAGCAGCAACCCGTCAAAGCTCGAACATCTAATGGAACGACTTGCACGGATCGAGTTCCGTTCAGGTTTTCCAGGGGAAGCGTTTAGCGGTTGGAAATTCGAAGTTGAGGATGTCAGATGCGTGTATGTTCTCAGACTTTTACGTGAGCTTTGCCGATTTAATTGCGTAACTGGAGAATTTTCAGAGGATGCGTTTACCCTGTTAATATTCGAAGTTGGGAATGCCATCCCCTTGTTTAACCTCGAAATCCCACTCGCATTTTTACGAAAAGCCATGTCAACTGATGGTTTTTGAGGTGCTTGTCTTGGCCGTTGAAGTTTTACACTTCCTTTACAACTTCTTTCATCAGTCAGGTTCAAAGAAGGGTTTCTGCCTACTGCTTTCGGTTGTTGAACATCCAGATCTGAGGGGGACATCACTTTGTAAGAACTAAAACTCGTACTTGAAAGGCTTTAATCTGCCAAACTCAGCGTGTGAT